>CM033455.1:8136575-8224075 GCA_019425755.1 Amaranthus cruentus
AAAAAAAAAAAAAAAAAAAAAAAAAAAAAAAAAAAAAAAAAAAAAAACAACTTCATCATCATACTCCTTGATTCCCATGATTAAGTGCCACCATCAAAGCATCCATAACTTATGCATTAATCCACACACTTAATTCTCCACATTCATCTCACAAATTAAGACTTACACTTAACTACCCATTTTAATTCCTTCATAGGATTCTAACTCTATGCACCCATTAATTCATAGAACTTATTTGGTACACTCAAGTCACCATTAACACTAACAAAATCAAATTTTCTTCAAAGAATTGCAATGAAGAAGAAAATAATTAAGAGAAAGAAGATACCTTTAATTTAGGTTAGAAAATTAGGTCTTCAATTATGAGAAAGGAATATAATAGCGTCAACTTTTCTTTGCGTAGCAACAAGTCTTCGCATAGTAGCATCGAATTCGCAAAAAAAATAAATTCCAATTCGAAACATAAATCCTCAATCAAGTAAAAGAACTAGAACCCTAATAAATTAACGAACCCTAATAAATTGATTATGCTGTTCATTATGTTGAATCCTCAATCAGGTAAGAGAAGAACTTGAACCCTAATAAATTGAGGAACCCTAATAAAGGAAGAGCGAGGAGGAAGAAAACATACCATCAATGGAGGATCGACTCCATTGTTCGATTCAGCGGTCAACGAATTCAAGACGCAGCAGCAGGCAAAAGTAATCACTTCTGTTGAATCCTTAAAGTCTGATTTGTAGTGTCGCCTCAAATTTCAATGAGTACCCAAACACCTTATTTGTATAGTTGGTTTTAACAAACAATACAAGTAAGACTTATTTGTATCTTGTGTTTTAAGAAACGATACAAATAATAGTTATTTGTATCTTTTGTCAAAACAAACGATACAAATAAGTATTATTTGTATCTTTTATTTTATAAACGATACAAATAAGTCATTATTGTATCTTTTGTTTAATTAAAAGATACAAATAACATTATTTGTATCTTTTATTTCAATAAAAGATACAAATAGGGGGTTAATAATGAGACTTTTTTTACTAGTGCTGAAAGTAAGAGTGATTCTGATCTTCTTTTGTCAAGCCTTTCGTGGTGAACAAAATCCTTCACTGTGGATGACAGCAGATAACAGTGGGTGAATGGAATTGCAGCTGAGAACGAATAGGAAAGTACAGGACGGTGGATGACGGTGAACGAATAGGACGGTGGATGACAGTAGAGGACGGTGGAGGAATGGAATGCGAGGTGAAAAAAAGGAAGGGAATTCGCATCAGAGACCAAAAGGTAGATGGCGGGCAAGATATCGTGATTTTGTGGAAATTAGGTTTAGTGTGTTTTATTGAAATATACCTAGTATATTTGGCAACGCAATTTTTGTTGCAATACATAGAAATTTTTTTTGCAACGAATTGTGTGTTGTCATATCAAATAACCATTTTTAGCAACGACAAGTGTAACACCCTCTAAATTAAGTCCATACAACTTAAAGATACTTTTGTTTATTAAAAATAAACTTAAACTTAGAGAGTGTTATCGGAAACAAAAACGACGTGAGAAAAATCGAAATAAGATTATTTAAATTCAAGCGGAAGATAAAATATTCAAATTACAACTTGATAGAAGTTTCTTAGTAAAGATATAAAAGAAATACGATAAACTTAAATAACTTTCTAGGCGTTCTTATTCTAAGCATCCTCACTCAAAATCCCCTAGATTAACCTACAAAATAAAAGAGAAAGACAAGAAAACAAAGTACACAAAAATCAGTATAAACTGAGTAATTCAACTCCATTCCGTAAAATTCAATAGCAAATAATTTTGAGTATAAATCGACTTGATGAATAAAACAGTTCTAATAATTTATCATCTTCAAATTTGTCGGTCATAAAAAGATTAAAATATTTAGAGGAGAAATGTGAACGCTAGTAGGCCGGGACTAATCCCTGTTAAAAGCCTACTTTAACAAAGGTCGTCACCTTAATAATAATGGTCAATCACAAGAGTCCCTAGTGTGCACACCCCTTCTACTTGGATCACAACAAATAGAAGGAAGACAACAGAATATAATATGAAACTTAAATAATCTGATTTGTTGGTAGCTAAAGTAACTCAATAAGACACACTGTTCAACACCCTTACGGGCTACATTTTCCTCATAATATTAGTTGGAATATTATCGTTAACTTTATATCGATCAAAATTAACCGTCTGAAAACTTTATAATAACACAATTTAATTTATACTTTATAACACTTTAAGATTTATCATTATTTTGAATTTTGACCGAAGATAATCATAGTCGGTTAATAGATAAAAATAAAATAAAGTAAACTAAAACAAGGAATAACATATTTCAAAACAAATTGTATAACATGTGAACAAGAATATTATTCGTATTAATATAATCAGCTTATATTTTATAAAAGTATATTTTATAATTATCTCGGGTAACGGATAGGAGTATAATGGATTTCAAAATTACCTTGAGTAGTGCGTAAGTGTCGAAGGTTATGAAAACTAGTAGTACGTCGGTTCTACGGCTCTTCCAAAATCTCCGTCTACAATTTTAGGTCGAAAGGAGGGTTATTAGATAATCTAATTGTAACACCCCTTTTAAAAAAATTAAAATTTTCTTTTAAGATTAAAGGTATATAAAAATTAAAATTTGACAAAAGGTATACTTTAAAATTAGAGGAATAATTTTATTTCTAAAGTTGTTAAAATTGAATTTAAAGGTATAAAAGAATAAAATAAATAACATAAGAATTTTAAAAAAAGAAAAAGAGATTTCTAAAAGTACCCTAAGATCTAAAACATGTATCTTAAAAAAATCACGTAAAACCAACATGAAAAGAAGGAAAAAAAATTAAAAAATAAAATAAAAGAAAAAGGTTTTTACAAAACAGAATAAGGGAAGGAGTTAGAGAATTTTAGAAAACAAAAAACTAAGCCATGAAAATGACAGTCCTGAAGCTCGAAGGAAGATGAAAAAGAAGGAAGAAGAGAAAAAATTTTCGTCTACCAAGCATTCGAGGTAGGTATTTCAATCATCTTCTTTACCCATACTTCATCATCTTCTAAACCTACATAATTTTTCTAGACAAAAACGATTTTAGGGTTTTTAAACACCAAAGAGAATAACTAGGGTTTTTGGTTTCTTACCAAGACTTAGAAAAAGAGATGATTTGTGTGTCTAGGGTTTAGAATGAGCTCAATTTATAGGTAAAAATTTCGAGTTAATTTAGGAAGGAGTATTATGGGAATAATTGATGGAGGGATTTGGAAGGATTTTGAAATTATGGCTGATTGGGGGAATTTTAAAAACTGATTGAATGGGATATTAGTGGGATAATTGATTGGGAATTTGAAAACCTTCCATTTTAGAATAACTTTTGATTTTATTTTATTCTAAATAATATTTTTGAAATATTTAGTTTTGAAAAATATTGGGGTATTACATCTACCTCTCCTTAAAACAAAAGTTCGTCCTCGAACTTATAGATAAAGTCTAAAATAAAGAATTAACAAAGGTACGAAAGAAACACAAGTTTGACTTTAAGGAATATCACATTCTTACTCCATTTTAAGGGGTTTCGCCCTTGAAACTAGATCTTACCTGGTCGAAAAGCTCAGGGTAAAGTTGTTTTATGGCATCCTCATTCTCCCATGTCGCTTCTTCTCGCTTCTGGTTTGACCATAATACTTTGATCAGTTTGATGGTTTTGTTGCGTGTGTTCAAGGTCTTTGCGTCTAGGATTTTCATTCGACGCTCCTCAATGGTGAGGTTTTGGTCTAGCTCGACAGCTTCAGGTTGGATGATATGAGATTGATCATGAACATATTTGTGTAGCTGGGATACATGAAACACGTTATGGACCTTGGCTAGATCCATAGGTAAAGCTAACCTATATGCCACTTCTCCAACTCTCTCCAATATCTCATATAGCCCTATGTATCGTGGACTCAATTTTCCTTTTCTCCCAAATCGCACCACCCCCTTTGTTGGTGATACTTTTAGCAACACTTTTTCCCTAACTTCAAACTCTAACTCCCTTCTTCTTAAGTCCGCATATGACTTTTGTCGATCTTGAGCTGCTTTCATTCGTTCTTGAATAAGTTTCACTTTCTCTGTAGTTTCTTCCACCATTTCGGGCCCTAAATTCAACAACTTGTTGACATCATCCCAACAAATAGGGCTTCTACACTTTCTCCCGTATAATGCCTCATACGGTGCCATCCCTATGCTCGCATGATAGATATTATTGTATGAAAACTCGATGTACATAAGATGTGCATGCCACGCTCCACCAAAATCCATCACACAAGCTCTTAACATATCCTCGAGGGTTTGGATGGTTCTTTCCATCTGTTGCAGGGTGAAAGACTGTGCTAAACTTAAGTATAGTTCCCATGGCTTCTTGAAGCTTTTTCTAATAATTTGACAAGAATCTAGAATCCCTATCTGAGACGATATCCTTTGGAACCCCATTTAGTCTTATCACTTCATTAAGATAGACATTTGCCAGTTGTTGCATTGACCAAGTATCCTTTATTGCTACAAACCTTGCGGTTTTTGTTAACCGGTCCACTATAACCCAAATTACATTCTTTTCGGTTTTTGTTCTCGGTAAACCCATGATAAGATCCATTGATATAGATTCCCATTTCCATCCGGGTACCGATAGAGATTGAAGTTTCCCACCCAGTTTTATATGTTGAATTTTAACCTTTTGACAGGTTAACATTTTGCAACAAAGTTCACCACATCTTGTTTCATCCTAAGCCACCAAAAATATTCTTTAAGGTCCTTGTAAAGCTTATGTAACACCCTCTAAATTAAGTCCATAAAACTTAAAGATATTTTTGTTTATTAAAAACAAACTTTAACTTAGAGAGTGTTATCGGATACAAAAACGACGAAAAAAAAACGTAATAAGATCATTTAAATTAAAACGGAAGATACATCTTGAAAGAAAGTTTCTTAGAAAAGATATAAAAGAAATACAATAAACTTAAATAACTTTCTAGGCGTTCTTATTCTAAGTATCATCACTCAAAATCCCCTAGATTAACCTGCAAAATAAAAGAGAAAAACTAGAAAACAAAGTACACAAAAATCAGTATAAACTAAGTAATTCGACTTCATTCTGTAAAATTCATTAAAGATAATTTAAAATATAAATCGACTTGATGAATAAAACAGTTTCATTAATTTATCATCTTCAAATTTGTCGGTCTTAAAAAAAATTAAAATAATTTAGAGGAGAAATGTGAACGCTAGTAGGCCGGGACTAATCCCTGTTAACCGCCTACTTCAACAAAGCTCGTCACCTTAATAATAATGGCCAATCACAAGAGTCCCCAGTGTGCACACCCCTTCTACTTGGATCACAACAAATAGAATGAAGACAACAAAATATAATATGAAATATAAATAATATGGTTTGTGGGTAGCTATATTAACCTAACAAGACACACTCTTCAACACCCTTAGGGTTACATTTTCCTCGTAATATTAGTTGAAATATTATAGTTAATTTTATATCGACCAAATTTAATCGTCGTGAGAACTTTATAATAACACAATTTAATTTATGTTTTATAACACGTTAAGATTTATCATTATTTTAAATTTCGACCGAAGATAATCATTGGTCGGTTAATAGATTAAAATAAAATAAAGTAAAATAATACAAGGAATAAAAGATCTCAAAACAATTTATATAACATGCGAACAAGAATATTATTCCTATTAATATAATGAGTTTATATTTTATAAAAGTATATTTTATAATTATCTCGGGTAACGGATAGGAGTATAATGGACATCGAAATTACCTTGAGTAGTGCGAAAGTGTCGAAGGTTATGAAAACTAGTAGTACGTCGATTCTACGGCTCTTCCGAATTCTCCGTCTACAATTTTAGGTCGAAAGGAGGGTTATTAGATAGTCTAATTGTAATACCCCTTTAAAAACTTCAAAATATCTTTTAAGACTAAAGGTATAAATAAATCGAAATTTGACAAAAGACATACTTTAAAATTAGAAAAATAATTTTATTTCTAAAGTTGTTAAAAATAAATTTAAAGATTTAAAAGAATAAGATAAATAACATAAGAATTTTAAAAGAAAAAAAAAAGATTTGTAAAAGTATCCTAAGCTACATCTCAAAAAGCCACGTGAAACCATATGAAAAGAAGGAAAAGAAAATAAAATAAAATAAAATAGGGAAATTATCATTGGTGCCCCTGCGGTATGCGTTTTTATCAATGGTGTATAAACTTATTTTTTTATTCCAATGGCACCCCTGAGGTTTAATGGTAATAACAACCGTAACACTTTTGTACTTTTTCCGTTAACTAACCGTTAACTTTGAAATAAAAACGCATACCTCAGGGGCACCAATGATAATTTCCCCTAAACTCTCAGGGGCCCCAATGATAATTTTCATATATAATAAAATCAAAGTTAACGGTTAGTTACCGGAAAAAGTACAAAAGTTAACGGTTGTTATTACCATTAAACCTCAGGGGTGCCATTGAAATAAAAAAATAAGTTTATACACCATTGATAAAAACGCATACTTCAGGGGCACCAATGATAATTTCCCAATAAAATAAGGGAAAGGAGAGAGAAAGCTTTAGAAAACACAATTTCAGCCATGAAAATGGCGATCCAGGAGCTCGAGGGAAGAAGAAGAAGAAGAAGGAAGAGAGAGGAAATTTTCGTCTACCAAGCATTTGAGGTAGGTATTTCAATCATCTTCTTTACCCATACTTTATTATCCTCTTAATCTTCACAACTTTCTGGACAAAAAAACGAACTTAGGGTTTTTTTTTTAAATACTAAAGAGAAGAACTAGTGTTTTTGGTTTCTTACCAAGACTTAGAAAGAGAGGTGAATTGTGTGTCTCTAGGGTTCAGAATGAGCTCAATTTATAGGCAAAGTTTCTGGTTAATTTAGGAAGGAGTATAAATGTGATTATTCTGAAATTATGTCTGATTAAGGGGAAAGAATTTTGAAGGTTAATTGAATGGAAATTAGTGGGATAATTGATTTGAAATTTGAAAACCTTCCATTTTAGAATAACAATTGATTTTATTTTATTCTAAATCTGAAATTTTAAAAGTTTGAAAATATTGGGGTATTACATCTACCTCTCCTTAAAACAAAAGTTCGTCCTCGAACTTATAGATAAAGTCTCAAATAAAGAACTAACAAAGGTACGAAAGAAGACGCAAGCTTGACTTTAAGGAATGTCATATTCTTCCTCCGTTTTAAGGGGTTTCGTCCTCGAAACTAGATCTTACCTGGTCGAAAAGCTCAGGGTAAAGTTTTTTTATGGCATCCTCATTCTCCCATGTCGCTTCTTCTCGCTTCTGATTTGACCATAAGACTATGATCAGTTTGATGGTTTTGTTACGTGTGTTCCTGATCTTTGCGTCTCGGATTTTAATCGGACGCTCCTCAATGGTGAGGTTCTGGTCTAGCTCAACAGCTTCAGGTTGGATGATATGCAATGGATCATGAACATTTTTGCGTAGCTGGGATACATGAGACACGTTATGGACCTTGGCTAGATCCATAGGTAAAGCTAACCTATATGCCACTTCTCCAACTACCTCCAATATCTCATATGGTCCTATGTATCGTGGACTCAGTTTTCCTTTTCTCCCAAATCGCATCACCCCCTTTGTTGGTAATACTTTTAGCAACACTTTTTCCCCAACTTCAAACTCTAACTCCCTTCTTCTTGAGTCCGCATATGACTTTTGTCGATCTTGAGCTACTTTCATTCGTTCTTGAACAAGTTTCACTTTCTCTGTAGTTTCTTCTATCATTTCGGGCCCTAAATTCAACGACTTATTGACATCATCCCAACAAATAGGGCGTCTACACTTTCTCCCGTATAATGCTTTATACGGTGCCATCCCTATGCTCGCATGATAGCTATTATTGTATGAAAACTCGATGTACATAAGATGTTCATCCCACGCTCCACCGAAATCCATCAGACAAGCTCTTAACATATCCTAGAGGGTTTGGATGGTTCTTTCTGTTTGTCCATCTGTTGCAGGGTGAAAGGTTGTTCTAAACTTAAGTATAGATCGACAAAACCATGTTCCACAATTTCCAGATCCATTCTCTTTAGATCCTCACATCTTTCATTGCTATGATCATCACATTCAATGTATGACTGCTCTTCCGACTTAGTGCATCAGCCACTTTGTTTGCCTTTCCTTCGTGATATACGATATCTAAATCGTAATCACTTATGAATTCCAACCACCGTCTTTGCCTCATGTTGAGGTCTTTTTGTGTGTATAGAAAACTTAAACTCTTATGGTCTGTCCGCAGGGTACACTATACTCCATACAAATAATGCCTCCAAATCTTAAGGACAAAAGCAATTGCCCCTAACTCCAAATCATGTATTGGATTGTTTTTTTCATATGGCTTGAGTTGTCTTTATGCATAAGCTACTACCTTCCCATGTTGCATTAGCACACATCCAAGTCCATGCTTCGAGGCATCACTAAAGTCAAACCCATCAGTTCCATATGGTAAGGTTAAAATGGGTGTAGTTGTGAGTCGCTTCTTCAATTCTTGAAATGCCTCCTCACAATTGTCATCCCACTTAAACCAAGTAGTTATCTTCATCAGATAGGTAAGGGGTTGAGCGATCTTTGAGAAACCCTCTACAAATCTTCTGTAGTACCCAGCGAGTCCTAGAAAACTCCTTACTTCTGTGACATTTGTTGGGGTTGACCAATTTGTGATCGCTTGTATCTTTGACACTACATGTCCCAAAAATGCAATTTTCTCAAGCCGAAATTCACACTTGGAGTATTTTGCATAAAGCATCCTTTCTCGAAGAATTCCCAAAACAATCCTTAAATGTTCTTCATGCTCCTCTCTGCTCTTTGAAAATACCAATATGTCATCGATGAATACAATCACAAACTTATCCAAGTATGGTTTGAAGGTTCTATTCATGACATCCATGAAGGCCGCAGGTGCATTAGTGAGTCCGAAAGGCATGACTGTGAACTCATAATGACCATATCTAGTTCGGAAGGCTGTTTTGGGTATATCATCTTCGGAAATTCGTAGTTGATGATACCCTGAACTTAGATCAATTTTGGAGAATATGGCAGCTCCCTTCAATTGATCAAATTAGTCTTCAATTCTAGGCAAAGAGTAACTGTTCTTGATGGTCACATTGTTTAACTCTCTATAATCAATGCATAACATCAAAGAGCCATCCTTCTTTTTAACAAATAGTACCGGTGCTACCCACGGAGAAACGCTCGGTCTTATGTAACCTTTCTCTAACAATTCTTCTAAATGAACCTTTAATTCTGCTGGTGCCATTCTATAAGGTGGTTTGGAAATAGGGCCTGCCCCTGGGACTAAATCGATCTTAAAGCTAACTTCTCTCTCGGGTGGCATTTCTAAGATCTCTTCGGGGAAAACATCTAGGAACTCTCGCACAATAGGAATTCAAGCTATATCCTCATCCTCCTTTCTCACATCCTTCATGTTACATAAGTAAATGATATGCCCTTTCCTAAGGTGGTTGCGAAGTTTTAGGGCTGAAATGATTTTTATTCCAAGTATGATATTCCTTTTGGTGGGTCATCACAACCGCCATCCCCTCCACTTGGTGCATCCACTATGCTCGAATGCGCTTTTGTTTCTCCTAAGGGTTCTGCTTGTCGCCGGTCTTCCCTTCCTCGGTGGGCTTCCTTGTGGCTCAGGTATATCCGTAGCATCTGGATGTAGTTCGTCTTCAAGCACCTGAGACATGCGTCTAATAACAACAGGATCGTCCTTTAACACTTCATCGACCAAGGATCGAAAGTAGTCTTTGTCATTGGCGTCTGCATCTCGAACTTTTTCGTTTGTGTGTTCTCCGTCCTGTGAGTACTTCAAAGTTCTCCAAAAGGAGTGTAAATCGGTGGGGTGAATTACACTAGTGCATCGAACAGACAAAAACAGGAAACATGCGCATGGTATACCATGAGTACTTTGAAGAACACAACCGCATTTGTTTAACACGAAATCCCCCAACTCTAACATCCGGTTGTACTCCATTGATATTAATTCTAACGCATATACGGAAACGTATCTATATAGCGGTTCAAACGAGCGAATTCTCGATGTTCGTGCAACCGAAGTCATGGATTCCTGAAGCGCTTGTCTTATCCTGGCTTGCTGATTAGTTATCTGTGCGTGTGCCTTTTTGAACAGGGTATCAAATGAGTTGTTACCGCTACCAAGATAGTACTTGAATGAAGAGTGCTGGCTTTCAACTCTACTGGTAGTAAGGTTGCCAAAATGCATACAGTCATTCGTCCAGGCACGCACAAATTTTTCCTTGTGAGGAATCCGTGTCCCAGCTAAATAACGCACGACCCTCCTATTTCTTGTCGACCACGTCGATACGATCCCATTCCACCTGCTCTCAAATTCTTCGATCGTTAAACTGTTAACCAAGGGGTTCCATGTTACTTGTCTAAAGAGCTGCCCCTATTAGTTTTTCTTCCCACCACATAGTTTGTCTACCATGTTCTCAACATCATTTCCAATATGCCATACGCAAAGCAAATGACGTACATCTACATTGAACAAAAGATCAGAATTAAAAATATATACATATACTTGGTAAACAAATCAAAAATAATGTATCAAATTACTTAGGTAGACATCACGAATAGCTGCAGACAAACCCTCGTCTCTATCCGTGACGATAACATTAGGCTTTTGTACTCTACCATATATATCCCGCAGCCTCTCCAGCACCCAAGAATAAGACATGGCCGCCTCATCTCGCATCAGACAGAATGCAACCAAAAAGTTGTGATTGGTTGGCGTCATTCCTATTATTTCGCAAAGGAGCCACTTTGCCTTATTCGTCTTGTACGTTGTGTCTATTAACACAACATAGGGCCACGTACGTATCATCTGGATAAATATGGGGTTAGCAATTAATAACCTGGTTAGTTGCCCGTCGCTATCCAAATCTGTCCATACAACATAATTCTTTTCTGTTACCAAATAGAGACAATGCTGAAGAGGAGTCCTACCATCCATCTCTTCCCTCCTTAATGCCTGTCATATGTTGTAGATCTGACTCATACTAGCATAAAAATCAGGAAAGTTCTCCCTAATTGACGTCATTATAAACGCTGGTTGCATGCCAGTGGCTGTGAGATTCCGTATATGCTGTCTAATATCTGCTTTCATCCTATTTGTTCTAACTTGGCCTTCTCTATATACAAAGAACGGGTGGTTATGTTTGCCTTTTTCCCCTGGACACACTCTTATCATCCAAGGTCTTTCTCCTAGATTACGGCTAGTTCCTACAATCATAAATTTGCAACCACACGCACTACTTCTAGAGCCAGGTCTAACAGCATTATCTAGGTTATTCAAATTACCCCTAAATTTACCATATCTATGACACCGTACACCGTAAGTACAAACTAAGTCTTGTACGTCCTTTCTTATGTTTATAAGAAGCTCGTTTAAATTGAAAACCAATTTCTATTGCTATGTCATCAGCCCATCTATGTAGTTCATCTACATAATCAAATTCTCTATCCGTAACAAATCTATCAGAATAATCTACGTTATCACCTAAGTTTTCAACATCCTGCAAATATAAAAACAAAATAAATATAATCTAAACATAAACATAATTAATAATATTAACATTTATTTAATAAATTATATAAAAAAAAACATATTATTAATGTAAACTTAATAAATGGTCAATAAATATTTTAAATAAATTGCATAATTAATTAATCACAAAGCAATAAATATTTTAAATAAATTAAATATAAATACATTTAATAAAATAAATAATAAATAATTAATTAATAACAAAACAAAAAAAAAATTTTTAAAAAAAAGGAAAAATCGCACAAATTGTGCTATGGTACCACAGCAGAATCGCACAAAATGTGCGATTGTACCACGGTACAATCGCACAAAATTTTGTGCGATTCTGCCGTGGTACAATCGCACATTTTGTGCGATTTAGCCGTGGTACACTCGCACATTTTGTGCGATTTTCATTTTTTTTAAAATTTTTTTTGATTCAAATTCGAAACGATTAAAATAACTTACCGAATCGTATTCTTGCTCGTTTTGGTTAGCCATTGTTGTTCGATTACTAAATTTTGTTTGTTTTATTTCAGAGAGTTTTTTTTAGAGAGATTTTAGAGTTTTTGAGTTAGAAAATTATGAAGGGCAAATGGGCAATTATGTAAATGCATTATATATAGGGTGGCGACAAAATGAATGGGGTTGTGACATATAACAATGCCCATTAGTTAAATTCCCACTATCCTTCTTTTATCTTCTCAATTTCATAAGGCTTGTTCAAATCTCCAATTGGGTTATGTGCATTTTACCAAAATTACTTGAAATCAGTGTAGAAATTGGACACCTTTGGACTCAAATATTCTAAAGCTTGTTTTTTTTTCCTCAAAATGATAATAGAGGTCAATTTAGAGTTACATATCTTTGTGTTCACAAAACACCGATAATCAATATGACGGCATAGTGCAAAGATGATGAGCAACAATAGCTGTTGTTAACCAATAGATAATAAGTGATGAGTAGTAGTAAAGGAATTACATAAACTAGCCTGGCACATATCAAATTAAGAAATAAATAAGATGCATAATAATAATAAAAATCGAAAAAAGGAAATTTAAAAACCTAAATTATAGACAAAAATTGAGAAAATTACATTGATAGTTGGGTATTTGATGGGAGCTAATCAGGAAACAGGAAAAATAGATCATAAGGCGTACGTCAATGGAGGTCTTCCTCTTCAGTAGTGATTGTCTTCTTCTACTATCTAAAAATATTTTCTACAATGGAAGAAATAACGCTTGAATTCTATTGTGGGTTATTTTTCTAAAATAAACTTTTATTAATGGCGGAAATAGTGATGTTGAAGAAAACAAAACTATATACTATTTGGGGAAGGTAATAAAAGCTATAGTGGTTTTTCTGATTTTTTAAAAAAATTATGGTTCATCAATGGTGAAAAACAGTGATGTTGAAGAAGAAAATTATGGCTAATTTTTGGAGAATGTAAATATATTCATATATTTGGAGACATAACCAAATATAATTGGTATTATAACTGTGAACATTTAACATATATTGACGTAGTTGGGAGTAAACATTACCTAGTAACAATATATTTCTGGTTATAACATGACATATTTGTTGTTATAACAGAATGTATTTGGGGTTATACATAGTGTATTCAAGATTATAATAACTTATATTTAGGATTATAACATAATATAATTGATATTATAACTGTGAATATTTAACATAGGTTGATAAAATTAAAAGTATAACATTGTGTAGTGTGAGTTATATCATTTTTACTTGGTTTTATAACATAATTTAGTTGGGAGTATAAAACTGTTTTATTTGTGTTATAATATAGTTTAATTGGGATTACAACATAGTTTATTAGGGGTTATAACATAGTTTAATTATGATTGTAACATTGTTTAGTTGGGGGTATAACATTATTTAGTTGGGATTATAACATCACTTTATAGATCCAAAATATTATAAACTACGAATAATTATAAACACAAATACAATCTATTATAAACCCATAATACAATTATATAAATCCAGATACACACTATTATATTTCCAACATAATCCCAAATATCAATACATAACAATACGACAAATACCACTATATATTATACGACAAATACCACTATATATTATAAATCCAAATACATAATATTATAATTTCAGCTACTATAAGCCCTTTGTTTAAGTACTTAATTAGCCACATTTGATTGTTGAGAGTTGTCATTTTGATCCTTATAAGGAGTCTTTTTGATCTTTTTTTTGAATACAGAAGCCAAGACAACATCATCACTTATCTTTCCCAATTTTTAAACCCTAAAATCAAGAACATAAATCAAAAAACAAAAATTTAAAATATTAAAATATTAGACTGCAAATAGGTTAAATAGTAACTTACGTTCCTTCTTTAGTACCAATTTTGTTGTCTTCTTCAAGTTAATTTTTCATCACAATTGATGAAATATAAACGAAAATGGTGAAGATATAAACGAAAATGGAGAAGGTACATACCTTTGATGAGAACTAAGCAAATGTTGAAAATGAAATCAAGGAACTAAGCATGCAAATCGAAAGCTTTATGTTCAAAAATGGCGATTGAAAACTGGAATTCAAATGGTTATTATTTTGGGGTAGTTTCAAGATTTTTGTCAGAAAAGAGGAATTAATGTTGAATGTAACATAACAGTTACTTTAATTTTTTTTTCTTAATACCAAATTTCAAAAATAAAAAAGAACAAGCTAGAAAGAAATCACGTATATTTTTAATTTGAGAAATTCCACATGGAAAACCCAAACTCTAAGGTTTTGGGTTTTTCACGTGGTAACTAAAACTTTAAAAAAATAAATGCGGTAACCCTGAGGTCTACGTAATTGTTCAATTGTGACCTTTTTGCACATAAAAACATTAGCAAATGTTGATTTCGAAGCTTTAAGGCTGGTGTACGCCTATTTATCACCATTTTAAATGCCATCAGTTTTAATATTTTTCCCCAAAACATAAACCCCAACTCTACCGTCTTTTATCTAAATCATACTCCCTCCTATTCTACCCATTAGTCCCATTGATTTTTTTTCACTATTCACTTATCACTCTTAATTAGTATTTTATTCTTAATCTATAAGTTAAAACATAGTTATGTGGGATCTTGTTTGATTTGTCTCAATACAAAGATTATTAATATTTACTTTCTATAATTTTTAATTAAAAAACAATTAGAGATACTAAAGGTTAAAATATTGTCTCGGCAAGTGTGAAAAACCAAATGGGACTAATTGGCTGAAGAGGAGGTAGTATTTTTATTTCCAAAATCAAAATATGGTAGAGTTAAGGTTTATACTTTGGGAAAAAGGGTTGAAACTGATGACATATGAAATGGTGAGTCGTATAAATAGGCTTACAACAGCCTTGAAGCTTCAAAATTAACGTTTGCTAATGTTTTTCTAACGTTTTGCAAAAAGGTCACAGTGGAACAATTTGGTAAACCTAAGGATTACCACGTGAATTTTTTAAAACTTTTGGCTACCACGTAGAAAACACAAAACCTTAAGATTACCACGTGAAATTTCCCTTTTTAATTTTATTTTATACTTTTCAAAAAAGCAGCTGTCTTTAAAAGAAAATTAGTGTTACCGAACGAGTTAATTTGGTTGCAGCTTGAACCATCCCAGTCCCTCGTTCTTCGCTCCGTTTTCATTTTTCTCTTATTCCTCCACTCTAAAACCCTCCTAAACCACCTCATTAACTCTTCAACAAACTTTTTCAATCATCAAACCAATAATGGTGAACCAATTTCGTATCATTCTTAGAAAATCCCCGTCAATGCTCATCATAAACCCTAGTAGACCCACTTTAATTTCTCTCTTCCGATATCTTTCTTCCCTCACTTCCAATTCTCCCATACCCACTTCCCACATTAGTTTGAATACGCAAGAATTGTTGGAAAAACTTATAGTTCATGTACAAAGATCCGATTTTATTTATGCCAAGAAACTCATATTACCCCTTATTACATCCAAAGCCGTCTTTTCTTCTCCTGCTCAACTTTGCTCTGCATTTTCTCTTTCCCAATCTTCATTAAATTTAAAATTTTCCAGCTTAGTTTTATATATTTGTGCTGATTCTAATCTCACTGACGAAGCAATTGAGTTGTTTTATTTTATTAAGAAAAATGGAAGCTTTCCAACAATGGAAGCTTTCAATAAATTGATTGAGTGCTTGATTTCTACCCTACAGTTTCATATGGTACTTAATTTATTTGATGATGCTTTGAATTCCGGTATTTCGGTGCAAAAATTTGTTTATTCTAAGGCAATACAAGCATCAGTTAAGGTTGGTGAATTGGAGCGAGGTTTGCAGTTGTTGAAACTAATGGAGGAGAGAAAAATTGGGTTTAACGTGTTTGTTTATAATGTTTTGATTAGTGGTTTGTGTAAAGAAAAAAGGATCCATGAAGCATACCAACTGTTTGTTGAAATGTCTCAAAGAAAGTTGAATCCTACTGTGGTTACATATAATACATTGATTGATGGGTACTGTAAAGTTGGGTGTTTAGATGAGGCTTTTAGATTCAAAGAAAGGATGAAGCTTGAGAATTTGTTGCCTAATCAGGTTACCTTTAATTCTCTGATTAATGGATTGTATAAGGCACAGAGGATAAAGGAAGCGAGTCAGTTATTAGAGGAGATGAAATCATATGGTTTCATGCCTGATGCATTTACTTTGAGCATTTTGTTTGATGGGTTATCAAGGTGCGGTAATGCAGATTCAATTTCATTTCTCTTAGAGGATGTTACTGCCAAAGGGATTCAGATGAGTTCATATACCTGTACAGTTTTGATGAATGGTTTGTGCAAGGAAGGGAAAGTAGAAACAGCTGAGAGAGTGCTAGTCGAACTAGTTGAAAATGGTGGTAAACCAACTGTAGTGGCATGTAATATAATCTTAAATGGGTATCTTGCAGCTGATAACATAGAAAAAGCCTTTTCGATATTGACAAAGATGGAGTCTTTTGGCCTAAGACCTTCTTTTGTTACTTTTAATTCTTTGATCAAGAAGTATTGTGAATTAGGAAACATGGAGGAGGCAGAGAAATGGACGGAAACTATGAGAGATAAAGGAGTTGGACCTACTGTTGAGACGTACAACATTCTCATCGATGGATATGGACGGAACCACATGATTGATAAATGTTTTGAGAAGCTGGAAATCATGGAGGATCATGGGTTGAAACCAAATGTAGTAACTTATGGCTCTCTTATTAATAGTCTTTGCAAACATGGTAAACTTCTTGAAGCTCAGGCTGCCTGGGCAGATATGATCGGAAGAGGGGTTCTACCTAATGCTCAATTATATAATATCATGATTGCTAGTCAATGCAATGCAGGGAAGCTGCAGGATGCTTTTGGGTTATTTGATGAAATGCTGCAAAATAATGTATCTCCAACATTGATCACTTATAATTCGCTTATTAATGGCCTGTGCAAGAAGGGAAAGCCTGAGGAAGCTGAAGATCTTCTTTCACAAATTAATGATAAGGGGTTGAATCCCGATGTAATCAGTTATAATTGTTTGATTCATGGGTTTTCTGGTGCTGGAAAAATCGCAAAGTCGTTGGATTTGTATGAATCTATGAAGAAAAGGGGCATCAAACCAACTCTAAGCACTTATCATCCGCTGATTAGTAGTTGCAGCAAACAAGGGTTGTCGCAAGTTGATGAAATGTATCAAGAAATGTTAAGATTCGATATTACTCCGGATAGAGTTGTATATAATGACCTTATTTATGCCTATGTGGAGAATGGCAATATTGAGAAGGCGCTCACTATGCATGATGAGATGAGAAGTAAGGAAATTGAAGTTGACAAGATGACATACAATAGTTTGATTTTGGGACAGTTTAAGTTGGGAGAAAAGGAAAAAGTAATGGAACTGATCACTGATATGAAAGCTAGAGGCTTTGTTGTAAAAGCTGATACTTACACTGTACTAATTGATGGATTCTGCAACCTGAAAGACTTTGAAGGGGCATATGGTTGGTACCGAGAAATGGTTGAGCAGGGTTTTCTGTTGGCCGCGGGCATCTGTAATAAGCTTATAAAGGGCCTCAAAGAAGAAGGAAGACTAAATGAGATTAAGATAATCTGCTCAGAAATGAGTGTAAAAGGTTTGGGTGATCCAATGGAGCTTCATCTGCTGCTGCAGGGTGAATAGCTGATTACTAGGAAGATGGATTGTGTAAGAGCAGTTGATTGAGCATTTTCAGAATGTGTAAAGATCAATTGACTGAAGAACTACAAACAGAGGTACAAATG
The DNA here is from genome assembly GCA_019425755.1 of Amaranthus cruentus. Lineage (NCBI taxonomy): Eukaryota > Viridiplantae > Streptophyta > Magnoliopsida > Caryophyllales > Amaranthaceae > Amaranthus > Amaranthus cruentus. The sequence goes on from CM033455.1 coordinate 8,154,534, forward strand.
TAGACAATCAATTATTTACTGATACTTGGACCATCTTTAACTAAGGGTATAAATCGTACTTTGTCTATAAGCAGTTGAGCACCTATTAATGGCATCATTCTTTATCTAGCTGTATCCGTTGCTGACCTCAACATCTGATAAATTCCTGATTACTTGAAAACATTTGATGGGTCATTGATGATATGATAACCAAGGTTTGGACTTTTTAGTCTCATCCTATGTTCTTACCAAATGAATCAGCATTTTGGCGGATGAGAAAACTCAGGAGTAGACGAGGAGTTCATTGTAATCAATGAGGAGGTCTTAGTAAATAACGTGTGATTTGTGAAATTAACAAATAACCTTATGCGGTAGGATTTGATGATAGGGTAGTAGTTATTTTTAATTTACTTTTTTGTTTTGTTTATATTATTATTAATTTTTTATCTTTTTATCGTGATGTATAAATCACGGTGATTAATTAGAAATTTCTGGTAATCAACTAGGAGTAGACTAGATTCAGCATTGTAATCTAGCTATCTTGTTCATATCTTCAAGACTTCAAGACTTCTAGGCAATTGGTTACTCAGCATTGGAATTTTTTAGATACATGGGTGCAGACTCTTCATGCTGCTTTAAGTGTTTCAAGGTCACTGCTAGTCTGCTACTGTAAATTTTCATTAGTAGAACTCATATAAGTTTGATATTGTCGTCAAATGTATCATAATGGAACCAAACTTGACTATGACTTCACCCCAAAAATCTCATACAAAAAACGGAGTTGAATTAATATGTCTATCTAGCTGCATGTAAAATCTAAAACCAACTAAACCCGAAAACCCAAATGCACACTTCAATTGTGAGTTGTTGCCAGCTAACTTTTGGAAAATATCTGTAATGGATTCAATATACAAGCCAGCTCTTTAATACAGCTACAGTAGAAAGAAAGGCAAAAAGGTGACGTAATGAGAATGCTTCTAGAAAAGGAATATTTTCAGTTACTATAGTGGGGGCCAGCAGGAAGTTCTTACATTCTGTTAGGCAGGAGGAATATACATTTTTAAAATATACTTCCTCCGTTCCACAATACTTGCTACATGTAACTTTTTTACGCAATCCAATGTACTATTTTGTTCATATATATATCGAATTATACACATTTAAAAATTATAAAAAATTTATATTATGAAAGTATGCTATCAGACGATTCAAACAAGATTTCACATGACTATATTATTACTTACATATTAGCCATAATGTATAAAATAAGCTTAAACGATAAATAGTGCCCCAAAACAAAATGTAGCAAGTATTATAGAACGGAGGAAGTACATTCTAGTAGATTAAGCTGTATATAAAATGGGGAATGGTAGTACTACCTCATTCATGCTTGTAATCTTATTTCATTGTGTACTTGTGCACTAAGGAGCTACTGAACCGTTCGAAGAGTTCATGCTGGGTACTCTGCTCAGTAATACTAATAATACAAGCATTCCTTCTCTCATCTTCTTCTCCTCCCTCTTCTTCTCCTTTTTTTCTTTGTGCTACTTAACTCAGTGTATTACAGTGGTATCAGAGACGTTCGTTTCTGGCGTCATTATGCCTCCCTAGCAAGCTAGTCGTCTAGATTTGACGGAGGAAACCATCCAGGAGTTGCGTGATTCTCTTCCCTCTCTACAACAGTCCCTGGAAGAGCACATCCAGGATATGGTTGCCTTACATAAAGAATTCCTAGAGAAATTCAAGGAAGATATTGCAAGTAATCATGAGAATTTATGTTCTTCCCTTAATGTACTCACCTCTGAGGTTCGGGCTCTCATGGGCAATAGGACTAAGGAGTAGACTCCAGCTGTAAGTCCATTGGATAATTAGAAGCAAGCAACCTATCTAAGACCATCGATGCTCATCTTATGTCTATATGTAAGATTACATCCCATCAATGATAGCTAACCAACCAAGTTGACATTCCATTAATCTATTACATTGCTTCCCATCATAGTAATAAATGTAGCTTTCATAGTGCACATGCTCGTCGCCTCCGGTGACCCATATTTCAAACTAGTAAATTCCCTACACCAAGGCTTGCACTTTCATCTAAAGTCCCTACACCAACATTATCATCAAACAAGTAATGATCATTAAGTACCCCCAACAAAGATGAGATAAGCATGATGCTTTCTTGAATAATGGAGGTTCCAAGAAAATAATCATATCTTGAGATTTCAGAGACAAGATGATGAGATAATTATCCTCCATGTGAACCCACGCCTTGTAGTTACTGGTTACCCATGGATGCAATGCCTTGTACCATTGTCCATTTAAATTCCATCATAAAACCCTCTTCAACATTCTTATACAACCCTAATCAAGTTTAGTCCCATGAAAAGGATTCATCTCTTCCCTTAAACACCACCATGAGAATATAACTCAATAATAATAAACACAATAACCATGCTAAAAGCACAATCCACCATACACTCCTATGAATGTCATGACCATTCCTGCAAGGTACACAAAGGAATAACTCCACCTAAAATAGGTGCTCTTGTATCATCAACTTCATCTGCGTTAATTAGAGTTACACTGCTACAAACCTTCACCTTTTTCTTGGCGCTGAAAGAACCACAAACATGTTAATAAGCAAACTCTGAAAAGGTGACAACTCGGCCAAACCTGAATGTTGATGTGCTAGAATCCCATAGCTAGTACCCCTCGATCCTACCCGAGTTTCATAAGAAGACACACTTCTTCTCCACACAAGTATAGGTCATGTAACCAAAATACCATACTACGGAATAAACATGAAGTGCCAACTTCACCACAGTGGTACTATACATCATGGCTAATCTCACTTGTTACAACATATATTGATCTATGCCATGTAGAGTTTTAACCTTCCTCATAATCAATCCACATCTTGTAAGTCCACCGACACTAATTTGCTTTTTTGCTTCCATCTTGGCCACAAGCTTTAACCTCTTGAACACCTGAAAGATCTCATCACTATGCTCCAAGAAGTAAACCAAAACTTTTCTTAAAGTTAGCGAATATCAATAACCATTATAGGATGAGGCTAAAGAGTACTACATATTTTAGTCATCATGAAGCTCGTCCATTTTTTGCTTGTTAAGAACACCATGCTTACAAGACCCGATAAAACCTGTACACCTCTCATCGTGTATTCCCCTCATGAATAGTACCACCAAGACACACTCACTCATATGCCTAAGCCTTAAACGCCCCAAACTAGAATTTTGCTTGCCGACCAACAATAAAGAAACATTTTACCTTGTCGACCTAACAATCGTCGATTTAATCAAATCATAGAGTAACCCTTCTTCTTGCTCTTCATCACTAATCGAAACCCATTAGTGACCTCCAATCCATCCTTGTTAAGAATTAACCAACTACCATCATTAATTAAGGCTCCTAGTGATATTTAACTCTTTCTCATACCCGAAACATAATGAACATTCGATAAAGTATAAACCATGTCGTTAAATATCCTATTCCTCACCGACCTAATCCCTACAACATTGCACACAACATTTTTGCCCATGAGTACCACTCCACCTTGAACACAATCATATGTAGAGAACCGATGTCAGCAAAGAACTACCTGAGTCATGAATCCACATATTATTGGTCCTTTCACTTCACTTAACTACAATAAGAATATCATCACTAAAAACTTATCCGCCATTAGGTTTACACTTTACTATAAGGCCCTTACCACTTTTGTCAATTATGACGAATAATATTAAAACTGCCTTTGCTTTCTTTCTTACTTTCCTTACCCTTGTCTTGCTTTCTTTCCTTGCAAAACCTGTTAGTGTGATCCCACTTTTGTCAATCATACCAAACATTATTATTATTATTTTAAGACTTAGTACTACCTTTGCCATTAGGTTTACTCTTTAGTATAAGGCCCTCACCATCAATTGAGTACTTGGTCAATTGATTCTCAATAAACTCCTTTATTTTAGTAAAACCCCTTGGACATCCTCAAGTGTTAGCACATCTTTCCCATGCTATAAGATTTTGAAAAGGGGGATTTCTTAAACCATCCGTGTGAACTGGGGGTGAATTTGGTATGGTGTTACAACTACAAGAAGCACAACACCTCCTTGAAACTCTTGAGAACCAGGATTTCTAGATTGATGAAACAACTAATGCTCATCGGTAATTGTAAAGGTAGGAGGATTTGGAGGATTAGGTTGTAATGGACTTGGAATGAGATATGGAGTTTGCCTTCTCAAACGTTGGACCTCAGGGTTGTATGGTACTAACAATTCATTTGACAAGCATGCGTTATAGTGCATGCAAACAAAAGTGCAAACCAAACGTGAGCACTATTAACCAAATATAATACAAAAATTAAAAGAAACTTTAGCAAGAACAATTAGAATCTAAATATAGCACCTTATCCTCGGCGTTTTGATAGGGGTTTGTCGTAACACTTTCAAAAAATATTTACACACCATAGCCACTACACAAGTAAAGCCGAAAATAAGAATTCGAACCACGAGGACAAGGGTAAGTTAAACTCAAGCTCTTGATTTAGCAAGTTATATGGTTGGATGTAGAATCTAACATAAATAACAAGAATCGCAAAGAAAGTTAAAAGACAATATAAATCAAACGAGAAAAACGAGGATATCTTATATTCACCCTAGGAAAAGTGATTTTGATAAAAGATTAACTTGGTTAGAGAAAATCAAACAATAACTAGTCTCGATACTGAATATAATGTGAGGAGGTCGGTGATTCCACTAATTACACAAACTCCTTACAATCACCTTATGTCTCCCTAGGAGTGGCAGAAAAAGATTCGTATCGAGTTTCAATCACCAAGTATTGTTATCCTTTCCCTAATCTATGCAATGAAGAACATGTTCTTTCCAAAGGTTTCACTAATCAATTACTAAAAAAGTACTTATTCATGATTAAACTAGGAAAATTTGCTCAAAATAATCCCAACTATCATCTGTTGGCCAAAAATAATCTTAACTATCAATTATTTTTTAATAATCCCAACTATTCTCATAATTTATTGAAAACATACTCACCTCCCTTTTAACCGGCTGCAACAGGTAATTTTTCCATTTTTTTTCTTTCTTTTTTGATTAATAGATGAAGAGGAATGGTTAATTTTGAACAATTAAGTAAAAGAAAAAGAAAAAAAAAGGAAAAGTTACCTAATCCAGCAGGTAACAAGGGGGTGGGTATGTGTTCAACAAATTATAAGAATAGTTGGGATTATTAAAAAATAATTGATAGTTGGGATTATTAAAAAATAATTGATAGTTGGGATTATTTTTGGCCAATGGGTGATACTTGAGATTATTTTGAGCAAATTTTCCATTAAACTAAACAAAGCAATATTAGAAGGAACGCAACAGAACTAAGCATGATTAATATAAATATATAAATCAAAAGAAAAGATAAATTCAACAAGAAAACAACAAAAAGCATGAACTAATCTTGAAAGACAATAAGAGAAATGATACTTACAAAACCAAGATTAGTGCTTCAATAGAAATGGAATGAAGAATCTTAAACAAAGCTTGAAATCTAATGCATAAAGGTAGAAACTTGAAATGGAGATATTGAAAACAATACAACTAAAAATCTAGGGTTTACCTATTCTAGAACAAAGCTTAACGAATGAAAGCATAAAGTGAAGCATAAGTTATGTCTATAGAGATTAAGGGTTTTTAATAGTCTGATAAAGATGATGCCTAAAGTGCCTCTAAACACCCACAAGTCGGGTTTAAGGACAAAAATAGATGTGCTGAAAGACAGCTCTATTTGACCAAATAAAAAAAGTTATTCGGTCGAATCTCAATTGAATTGGCCTGTATAAACTTTGTCCTTGCTTTATTTTAGTTTTCAATCTTTATGAACTTTATCCTTTCTCTTATATATATCTTACATAAAGTTTTCTAGTAACAACTTGTCTTAAAGATATTTATAATTTTTGTCACATAAAAAAGGGATTTAGTGAAAAAGAAATCAATAACTTTTGAAGAAAGTTTCATGAAATCCATGTATCCTAAATATATGAACATGCACTTTAATCTTTTTGATTTCTAGTTATTTTATTGTTTTATTTATTCTTTTTAGTTATATCAATTTGATTATCTAATATATTTTCTGTTATCAAGTATAAAAATAAATTCTGATTTTTGTTGATTGAAAACTTTAACTTACAAGGATGTGAAATTGATAACGGTAGGATGAAAGATAAACATTTTGACCCTTATTTTCGCCGAGAAGGTACTGTCAATATAAAATTTGTACTATTCAATTGATTTTTGACCATAGATTTATTTTGCATGTTTTTATCTAGTTTTGAATTAGAGTAGATGATATTAAAAGTGTTAATGGGCTATTTTACTTCAATGAAAGTGAATAGCATTCCCTTTTAACAGATTCATTTGTAAAATGTAATTTTTAATATTTCTATTAATTTTAGAATGTTAAAATCACCATAAGCTTTCTTTTTTTTTATTGTTCTATATGCAAAGTTTATTAATTTTTTTTTTGATAAAGCGCTTATTAATAGATACATGTTGAAAGTTGAATAAGGCCTTAATAAACTTTGCTCTGCCCCTGCCAAATAGTCCCACATCGTAAAGTGCTTTTGTTGTATCATAATCCAAATGCAAAGCTCCTGTATATTGTATATATATTTTATAAGGAAAAAGCCATTGTGATTGTTGATTATAACACCTCTTTCTAGAATAGATTTCTCTTTGGTTATTTTATAGGAAAATTTACCTAGAATAATCCAATCTATTCGTGATTTTCCTACAATAATCTCACCTATTGATTAACCATTAATAATCCCAACTTTAAGGGGTATTTGTCTAGAGTAAACTTGGGTAACCCGATGACCTGCTATTGTAGGTAATTCACCACAAAATTTAATTTAAAATTAGAGAAAATTTTTGAAATTTTACATAAAAAATTCCAAATAATAAAAAAAATCATAATTTTTTTTGAACATTTTTTAAATATTTTTTTTGACATTTTTTTTTAAAATTTATCTTTTATTTAGAAAAAAATAAAACTTACTATAGCAAGTCATCCGGTCACCGGGTTTACTCTAGGAAAATACCCCCTCAAAGTTGGGATTATTCAAGGTTAATCAATAGATGAAATTATTGTAGGAAAATCACGAAAAATCACGAATAGGTTGGATTATTCTAGGTAATTTTTCCTATTTTATATTGTATTCTCAACTTTCTCCTAGTCTTATTTGAAAGTAACCGCTCAAAATCAAGACAATTTTATGGTGGTTGACTTCTCAAAGAATATATTACATATTTATCAATCTTTCAATAAAAGTTCAAGGTGTCCTAGTAATATCTTCAACAAAAACTGAGGATTTGAAGGTGTTGTAATATGATCTTTAGCAAGGTGAAAGAGCTTGCAAGTCCTCTAATAGTAGACCACTTTGGGCTGATAAGGCTGAATGTTTTCAAGCATGATATTGCTAATGTTAGAAGAGTTTCAAGGTATTCCAATATATGATCACCATAGCTTATAAAAGAGTATTATCTTCAACAAGGTTAGAAGAGTTTGAAGGACATTCGACCACAGACAATAGAATTTTAAATTTTAAAGAGCAAGATTTTTCACTGATGGAATTATATCATTCTCACCATCATCATAGAGTTTTAGCTCATAGGTTGTATTGTTGAAGTGCCCATGTGTTTACCCACATGTGAGTTGTCCCACATCGGAGAAAGAGAAGAGTATGCATCACTTTATATACTCAAAGAGTAACTTTTACTATTACCAATTGCTTTTAGTAGAGAACCTTCTTTGGGTTTACGAGTGGACTACTTCTTCTCCTCCTTGTTCGGGTTGCCCAGACCCATTTTCTAAATTCTAACATGTATGCTTTCCTAGAAGATCATCTGGGGATAAGTTTAAAAGGTCTTGAGCTTCTTCATTGGTTGTAACCTTTAAACCCCATTTAGATCGAGGAAAACATCTTAACACCTTTCTCACCTTTTTTGCAATTGAAAAAGTTTTGCCTAAAGATTTCTTTAATGACCGTCAAATACAAAAATGACTATCAAATATAAAGTCAAAAGCTTTTTCCTAAAGGGGTGAATAAAGAGTTTGATGGATTTTCGTTTTGGAGACTTTTTTCGAAATTGTATGTCAAAATTAGTTTGTGTGCGGTTTTTTGTTTATGTCAAACAAGATTCAAAATTAAATATTCGACAAGACATAAGTAATTGTTTAGGTGGTTCAGCTACAAATACCTAATCATCTTGCCAAGGGTTCTCTTGCCCCATAGTATTATCAACTTATTTTGTTAGTGTATTGGAGTTTAAGATCAAGCTAGAAGATCTCACCATCTTCAACTCGGATCAAAGAACGATTTACAAGTTCTTTTATTAATAAAAGATAAACACTTAACACACACAAATAAAGTGTACGACACTTGAGAAAATTGTCAAAACAAGAGGCTTCAACAAAATATAATTCTCCAATAAAATAAATTTATTACAAGAATAATAATGAGAGAAACTGATTAAGATCATTTGTATATGATTTTGCCCATTTTATTCTATAATGTGCTCTTATCTTACTATTGAGGAGTGTTGGAGCCTCCAAAGTAACTGTTTAAAGCAATATACTCTTCAACAAATAAATCGACAATTGAAGACCCTTTCAAAGTTTTAAACTATACATTCAAACTCTGACTTGTAATCGATTGTCCAATTCTTATTAGGGAACATTTGAATTATCAAATTCAAATTCCTTTAAGGTAATGTTTGGCAATATGGAATACATTTGAAAATTGGGAATTAAATTTTGATATTCACATTCAAAAATTGTAAATAACACCTATATGCTTGGAATTTACAAATTTTGTTACTTGATCAAATTTTACATTATTATTGCAAGTCTATGGAATTGACCCAATTCCACATTTCAAATTCAAGATTTGCCAAACATAGTATTTGGCCCAATTCAACATTTGGAAATGAATTCCACGTTGCCAAACATACCATAAGACTAATTCTTGGATGTATTAACAAGAAATATCCTTAACTAAATAGCTAATAACTTGGTTAATTGTTAAGAATATAGATTAATTTAATAAGACTATAAAACAAGTTTTCTTATAATATAGGCTGCTTAATGGAGTTGTTGATTCAATCAATTACAACATTTTGAAATACAACAAATCAGACTTAATCAAAACTAAAATCCTATTATTTTAGAGAAATTAATATAATTGCATAATGTTACGTTTAATGTTCTAACAATATATTAGATTAATAACTTAACATTATTTTTAAACTAATTAGTTAATCAATCATAAGGTCATGTAATGATTATAATTTCGAGGATGTAATTTGTTAAGGACATGATGTAACTATTTCTTAATTACTTTTGATTCTATTCATAACATTGTAAATATATGATTTGAGTTTCATAAATGAAAAGAGTTGAGTCTTCAGCTATTAACAATTCTTAATTATTGTGATTATATATGTATTAGAATAGAATGTAGTCTTTGCTTCTTTCTAATAGATGTATTAGAATGATTTAAAATGCACAATATCTCACAAAAGACGGTCTATTGCATAGACCACAAAATTGGGCCAGCCAATTTTCCCTTAACTGATTTTTTAAATTTTAAAAAACAAAATAAAAAAAAGAAAAAAAAACTGATTTTCATGTTTTGAATATCGCGCGTAGACTTGTCCTTTCAACTTCCCCTTTACTCATCATTTCTCCTTCAATTTTCAGAGAATTCTTCTTGCTCCTCAATCCTCACGCCATCTTCATCTTTTTCTTCAATTTTCAGAGATGAATTGGGTCAGTACATAAAAAATGGAGAACCCTAGATCTTCTTCCAAAAGGGTCACTAGCTTTAAGAGCTTTGAGTTTAGTTTTTTCTTTGCTTTCTTTCATTATCATGGCTTGTAATAATCATAGTGGTTGGAAAATTTTAAATTGGGTTTTATTTGTTTTTGTGATATGGGTGAAAATGGTTTTTTTTTTTTTGTTCATTTGATTTTCTTAGAAATGGAATTTTTTTGTGATTTTCGTTAAAATTTCAAGATCTACTTTCATTTTGAATAGGCAGACTCGTTCATTGCCTTCTTCTACTTTATTTTTTGAAGCTTTAACATCTACATTTTTAGGTATTATTTTCTTTGAATTTGAGACTCAATTTGTACCATTTTTTGTTTTATTTTCAATTTGTACCATTTTTTGTCTTTGAATTTCGACAGAAACTTTGAAGATCTACTACTAAGACCGTCAAAGCATATGGTGCAAAAGCCTGCTCCATCGCAAGTTGCTTCCAAGAGACCAATGAACTATGTCCCAAAGAGGAAAGCAAAGTGATTGAAGATTAAAATATTATATTTTTAAATTTGGGGATTTGTTGTGGGGATATTTTTTTCTCTGGATATTGTTTTGTTGTGGGGATTTGTTGAAAACTTCAGAAGTAGTATACTCTTACAGATTTGGTATCTTAATCATTCAGAAATGGTATCATAATCATTCAAATATGGAATCATAGTCATTTTGATTTGGTATTATATTAATCACAAGTATTAGACTATTTACATTAATCACATTATAGTTCCAAATATAGTACATTATAGTTCCAAATATAATATAATATAGTTCCAAATATAAGATATTATAGTTCCAAATTCAATATATTATAGTTCCAAATATAATAGATTATAGTTCCAAATATAGTATATTATAGTTCCAAATATATTACAATATACACATTATAGTTTCAAATATAATAGATTATAGTTCCAAATATAGTACAATATAGTTCCAAATATAACATATTATAGTTCAAAATTTAATATATTATAGTTCCAAATATAGTACAATATAGTTCCAAATATAATACATTATATTTCCAAATTCAATAGATTATAGTTCTAAATATAGTACATTATAGTTCCAAACTTCCAAATATAGTACATTAAAGTTCCAAATGTAGTATAATATAATCATTAAGTATAACAGATTATATTTCCAAATTCAATATATTATAGTTCCAAATATACTACAATATAGTTCCAAATATAATACATTATATTTCCAAATTCAATAGATTATAGTTCCAAATATAGTACATTATAGTTCCAAATATAGTACAATATAGTTCAAAATATATCAGATTATAGTTTCAAATTCAATAGATTATAGTTCCAAATATAATACATTATAGTTCCAAATATTGAACAATATAGACCAAATATGACTGTCGGTCATATAGATCTTCATCATCATTGTCTCCGTTTTCATTCAGTTTTTTTGCAGCATCTTCATCTCCAACCGCCATTGATGAAGCTTGTACATTATAGGAAAATAAAATTAAATACAACTGTTTTAATCCTCATCTCCAATCCCCACTATAGAAAAAAAATTTTATTGAACAAGCTTCATCTTCAACCGCCATTGATGAAGCTTCCAACCGCATTGATGAAGCTTGTTCAATTACGAAAAAAACAAAATTAAAACATGTATCAACTCCAACATACCTTGTGCGATTTCATTGTCATCGTTTTTGAGGGAATATGTATCGTCGAATTCAGTAATTTATTCCACCATTGTTGACTTATTTCTCGAAAAAAAATAATAGCAATAGAACTTCAAAAGAGAGAAGAAGAGGAGTAGTAATTCACAGCCATGATTGTATTGCGGAAGCTCTCTGATCTTTCATGAAGAAGATCAGTTAATTCAAAAGAGTAACCTTCCATATTCCAAGAATTTACAGTTTCCCACGCACAACAGTTACTCCTCTTTTATTTTTTTTTAATTTTTTTTTATCTTTTTACACTTTCTAAAAAATAGAAAACTTAATTGTGTGGGCTGGGTTTTATGGATCCCGTCTATAGCATAGACCGTCTCTCAGGAGAATTCCTGTTTAAAATGTGATTATATATGCCTTATTAGTACTAGGATATGCTTATATTGAGTAAATATTTAAGGGGAAATAAAAGTCAAACTATACGAATAAAGGTAACTAGAGGTGAATTTGAAAGGATCAGATGAAGGAAAAAGAATATAATTGTATGGGGAATACGCGAAAAAGGAATATGAACAACCTTATTTTAGGGACGAGGGAAATATTTCCTCTCCATCCTACTACGATAAATTTTTAACCCACAAAATGAGGGGACTAATGCTTTTAAATCCTCTTCATCATAAATTTATAAATATTTCGTACCTTTGATAACAATATTCTCTTAGCTTTCTACACTAATAATCTTGTTTTCTTAGCTTGACTTTTAAAGACGAATCTAGGATACTCACATAGGGTGGACCGAAAACTATATAATACTCCCTTTGTCCCTCTCAATTTCCACCTCTTTCTATTTTTGTTTGGCCCACTCATTTTGCACCATCTTATTTTTTTTGGCAATAATCCCACTTTCTTTCATTAAATCTCATCTACAAACTTATTTCCACTCCCCATCCTAACCACTCATTTCTGTTATCCACTTGTTTTTTTGTCTTTTTCTCCAACCAAATTTCACTTTCACTAAATTTCACCCAATATAAATTGGGTGCAATTTCATAGGGACGTTGGGAGTACTACTTTATATTTTGACATCATAGAATGTGTGTTGAGTAGTTAAGAAGTATCAAACAGAAATGTTTAGGTCTAGAGATGTCTACGTAGACGTTTAATTTTTGAAACACAAGTGTTGAATGGCTTGACAGTGAAGAATGAAAAGGTCTAAAGGTAAGGTAAGATAAAGTGTTATTTTTTGAAGTTGTTTGGCATAGAAAAAATATTGTATAGAAACAATAATGGAAATACATTACTCACCATCTCACAAGTCAATAGCAAAAACTCATTTATGTCCAAGTTTTCCTCCACCTTGCAAACCACCAAAATTAACTGCAGTGTTTTATGTCTGCCAGTTAGCCACCAAAATTGGTAGTGCAATTTTCTATTTTTCATTCTTTCCTCTGCTCCATATATTCCATCTTAAATCAATATATGTACAATTATTCCATATTCCATCTTCAATCAACATATATACAATTATAATCCTTAAATTTGAGTTTAAGATTCTAGATCTATAATTTTTTTTCCCCTCAACTTAAACTATAAATGATGATTATTGTGGTTAAAGACCAATTTGATATAATTTTCATTTATGAGAGTGTTGATGGTTGTTCTTGCCCTTGTTGCCGCATCAACTGGTCATCAGTGGTGGAGGTGGAGAATGGTAGAAGTTTATAGATGGTGGTGTATGTGTGGTGGTTGCTGATAGAGGTGAAGTGGATAACTCTATTGCGAACTCAACAATCGCTGTGTAGAATTTCTAACAATCAGATAGTTTAAGCGATTGAGGTGGTATGATTGGTTGTTTGAGGGAGAAAATTAATTGTTTTCCAATGTTTGCGGAGTTAACAAAACATAGGTAACCATAACCCTCAACTAATGATATTTGTTATTCGAATTTAAAACAAACAACTAGTAAGGGATTGGGGTACTTGAATCCATTACCTGAGCATCAAAACACCATATCAAATAGCCCACAACGACTGAAAAGAAGAAGAAAGAAAGTAGAGGCAATATGCTAATTCGAGCTAGTTACTCTAGAATACTATTCCATAAATAAGTAATAATCATTATATCATTATGCTCAGTTATTTATAGAGCTAATCATGCTTAATAACCAAATGCTAGGGAATTCCAAAACAATTCTAGATGCTCTAAACGAGGGTGGATGCAATGTATATCTAATAACAGAAGGCTAACAAAAATATTATTTGTGCATAGGTGATTGCTGTGGACTTCATCCTTGTTGCTTTGTAACTGCCTGATTATTCCCCACTCTCTCCTTGGTGTGTCTCTTGAATGTAATCAACCCTCGCTCCTGTGAAAATAGCATGACATTACCCTCGACCAGCAGTTTAACCTTATCTTAAAGGTGATGACAAGGAACGGTGCTCTACAGCCGGTAAAAATCCTACGAAGTAGCGTTTGTGATTAGCTTATCGTTCCATTCAACCAGGACTTCGTATTGTGGGGATATGATTTGAAGCGAATGTCGAAACTGTGAGTTGGTTCAGAATTTAGTTAGATACGTAGGAATGTCAGAATTAGTAGCTGAGCCAATGGCTGCCTTTAGTTAAGAAATATGAAAATGGAATGTATAAGGCAAACCAATTGATCACCAGTTTCTAGCACGTCGTTAAACACTACGAACCAAGCTATGCATACAATATTTATAATCAACCTAATACTACTACAATGAGTGTAATGGTAAGTCGGGTGTTGAACCACTAGGACAAGGGATGCTAGACTAAAGACTTGGTGTGGGGAAGTTGTATGGAAGGTTGAAATGTCGGTGAACTATACTAAGAACGAGGATATAGCAATGAAAGAAATCGGGGATTAGACTAGGTCCACCCTAGGATGGTCTATTAGAAATAGAGCTAGGCTAGGTCAAGGGAGATCGAACGACAATCGATCAAGACACTCTAGATATCGAGGGGAAGTTGGTGACCTATAGTCATGGGAACGACCCGTGATCACCCTTTGTCTCACTAGGAGTGGCAGGACAAGATTCGAATCAAATATCTATCAACAACCATCATCAACCTCAACCCTAATCCTAAACATTAAACACAAGACGAAAACCTAGGGTTTCTCTAACCTAAAACCCTAAAAGAACTACTCTAACATGTTGAAAGCAATGAAGAAACCAAGAAAGAAAGCAACAAAGGAAATGAAGAACATGTACACATTGCATCTACACTAAGAAAGCATTAAATGAAACCATAAATGAAAGCAATAAGAGAAAGCGATAAAGGAAAGCATTTAATGCCATTAAAGCAATAAAGGAATGTAAACTTACATAAGTAAATGTGCTAGAATGAAGAGGAAAGCATAAATGAAGAACAAATCTAAATTAGGGCAAGAAAAAGAAGAAGAAAGCAATAAATGGGTGATGAACAAGTTGGGAGGGTTTCTCCCAAGCAAGTCACGACCCTTACATTCAGAAATAAGGGGTTTATATGGGGTATATAAGTGGGGGAACAAAAGCCCTAAAGATCCTACATGTTTTAACTTACGAAGAAAAACGCTGCGATAAAAATTATATCCATTCGCCCGAAGCTACATGACCATTCGCCCGAAAGGATACTCATTCGCCTGAATGCGAATGAGGTCCATTCGGGGTTTCCAGAAGGTTGCAATATGTTCCTCGTGAAAAACTAAAGCATTTGCCCAAATGAGCTTCTGGATTCGCCCGAATGGCACAAGTTCGCTCGAATGGGGTTCTAATTCACCATTTCCAGATAGCATAGGATTTGAACTTGGGTGCAGTAGCTTTCATTCGCCTGAAGCCAGCTCACATTCGACCGAATGGGGGTCGAGCAGCCATACTTCCACCTTGAAATGTGTCTTTAAAGTGCCGGAAGGAGTTAGGGCTATGCGAGGCTCTCGGGGATGACTTGGGATGTTCGAAAATGTTTCGATACGCGTGTCTTCTCTTCGATTATGATGTCCTTGAACTCAATCCATTTCACCTCAAAACCTCCGAAAAGACTTGAAATAACCTGAAAACACCGCGGAGACAAGAGTAAGGTAAAATCAAGTGGAAAACATATAAAGGGGGTGTGTGGCAAATAGCTGATAGTTGATAGCTGGTAGCTGATTGGAACAACTGATTTGACTAGCTGATGGTATTAACTGATTTGACCAGCTGGTTTTAATAGTGGATTGTAAAAAAGTGTTTGGAAAAATATAGCTGATAGCTAAAAGCTGATTAGTGTAAAAAGACTGATAAGGAAATGATAAATTTATTATTAAATGCATAAATTTTTGACAAACTATAAATGAACTAATAGCTTTTAAAAAAAGGTACACAAAAATAATTTAGATGTTCAAAGATTACAAAGTGATGCATATAAAAGAAATTTAAGAGTAAAACTAAAAAAACACCTTATTAATTAAAATGCATGTTTACAACTAAATACTCTACATAAATTACATTTTATTTTTTCATTTCTTATCTACTTGAACTCCTAATCCCCCACCTCCTCTCTTTTCTCTCCTTTCTTCTTCAAATCCCAAAACCACCATTCTTGAAGCTTCCATTCCTATTCTAATGAAATTAACCTACAGAACTTCAATTAAACAAAAGTAAGAAACATAATTATAATTCCAAAATTTCATCTTCCTTCCTTTTTCCCTTTCAAATCCCCTTTCCCCAAATTTTATTTCCTTTGTTCTTGGATGTAATTTATAGCTTGAGTTGAGGTAATGGTCTAGTTGTAATTAGTGGCACAACTATTAACTATGAAAGTAGTAATTGCCAATTGCCATGGATGAAATTGTGATGGTATGATTGTACTTGCAATGGTGTGGTTAAATTACAAGATAAGTGAGATTAAGAGTACCGAAAATGGGGGTAATGTTGTCACAAAATATGGGAATCAACTGATTCATGTTCAACACGTTGGGTTTTCCAGCAAGTTGAAAACTAGCTTATTGATCTCAACAAGCTCTTTGAATAAGCGATTTTACCAAACAATATTTTGGCTTGTTTGACCCTCTCAACAAGCTAAACCACACAAACAGCTGAAATTTCCCCAACCATCTCTTTTACCAAACACCTCCAAAACCAATGAAAACCGACGAGACTTGACACTATAGTAGGGATATAAATGTGCTATAAATCAAGCACATCAACTCCCCCAAGCTAAACCTTTGCTAGTCCCTAGCAAAGAGATTAGGTAGGATGACATGAAAGCACGAGGCAAACAAACTCCAAAGCAATAGAACGTAATAATCACTTTCGTAGGAATCACGGTCGCATTTAGCACGTATGACAAGCCCTTTAAACCTCAAGGTCTCCCAAAAAGGACGAGTAAGGTCTCGTGAGGGTTTTCAGACGGAGACCCACAAATCCAAAGCAAAAATACATGGTGAGAGGAAATCAAAACAACGTAAGCTGTGTACGAGCAAAACCCTTCCTAGCCGTAGCTGTGCAAGTACAACGGTCTCAAAAGAACGCAATACCAATGAGAATGACCAATTCCACAAACTCAAGATCACTAGGGTAAGCTACAACACAGGTTATGCCACTCACTACCTAAAGAGATCACAATTCTATGCTCCCCAGGTTATTTCTCAAAAGATGTGAGAAACATACAATTATACTCATTTGTTTAGTTGTGGTTAGTGTTTCGCTCATAATCTTCCGACTAAAGATGAGTCGAGAATCAAACACCTAATAGGGGTAAATCATGGGGATTGTGTCATATCTAACTCCAGCACAAAACAATCTAATCGAACCAAGTCGAACAGGTTATCAAAGGGTTGTAACGTTGGCTTAGGATTAAGGTGGGATACATTTGGGAATGTGGAGCTAAGAAGAGGATAGCATGTGACCCTAGACAAAACAACCAAAAACATCTCATGATAACCCAATAAACATCATATCCAACAACCATAACAACCCAATAATCTCATATAAGCACAATGATCTCCATCATAAAACACCATCAAAAATTTGAGATCTCATAACAACATGTGTTTCCAAACTCATCTCCCAATGAAACATTAACTTCCTCGCTCAAATAAATATATATGTGTAAAACTAAATAAAGAACAAGAGAGAGGTCTTCTCAAACATAGAATATGTATGAATAATCACCAAAATAAGCACGAGAGGATGAAGGGAGAAACAATAAGAGCTGGATATAAATGAGTAGAGTCATATGAACCAACAACCAATGTCATAACCAAAAGCCCACAAATCACTGTAGCACACAACCCCACCATCACTAAGCTATCCTCTAGGTAAGAAGAGGGAACATTTGGCTCATGTGGAGGTTACATACTGTGGCTATAAAAGAAAAGAAAAAGGCAAAAACTTGTCTTATCCTAATGTCAGATTACGTTCAAGGTAGGCTATTTGGCTATGTAGCTTAATTCTAGCGAACATGCTATCATCCCTGGTCTCAAGAAAAGTCGACTGTACTGGAGAAGAACTGACACAATACTTAGATCCTCTAACTAGCACTCAACATAGATGGAACTCGCAAGGAGTCCAAGAAGGCTTAATACTCACAAGATAGTCAAAATGCGCCTCTAAAGGTAGTCATCCGAGCCACGAACCAGGCAAACCCAGATCCCCCAAGCTCTGTGGAAAATAGTCAGACTCAGGTCCTAAAACAGGCATAGGGCTAAGGAAATACGAGTTTGCCTAAGACCATAAATGTATACACCAGAAGCAAGCATGCTAGTGTAACACCCCAATATTTTCCTGATATATTTAATGATTTACTAGTAATATTATTTTATATAAATAATATTTTTATTTATTTATTTAGGGCTTGACCTTGTATTTTCAGCCCTTTTTAACAATTTACCTTTTTCGGGCCCAAAACCTTTAACCCATTTCTTATTTCAAATTTTTTTAAAAAAAAAATAAAATGGAGGGAATATGATAGGTTGGCTGGCCCTATAGGGGTTTTGGCTTGGGATGTAACTCCCATTAGAGTGTAATGAAAGATCACTCAAATAATGACCCATTATTCTTATTTCCTTAATTCTTCATTTCCTTAATTCCTAATTCCTTAATTTCCTTAACTCATTTTCATTCTTACCTTCAAATTCCTAGAAAACTCAAGCAAAACTCCCACAAACTCTACCTCATTCCACACGCCTAGATCCATTTGCAACCTTGAATTTTTGGTGTTCTTTTCACACAATTGTAAGTAAAATTCTTCGTTTATTTTTTTATTAAGTTTTAATTTAAATTATGTGATTTGTGGCATGTGTGAATTTTGATCCATGTTCATTTCTTTTCATGAATTAAAATGATGATGTGAATTATATATATATGTTTATCAATTTTTAGTGTAGGATGTTTTTTAGGATTTTATTTTATGAGTATGCTAAGTTAAGAATTTGTTATTATGATGGGTGAATATAAAAGAAAAATATATAAATTATGGTTGTTCATGGAAAATTGTGTTGTAGTATAAGAAATTATTTTGGTGTGGTATGTGAATTTTAATGTGAGTTGTGAAGGAAAAATTGTATTTGTAAGAAATGAAGTATTTTAGAATCATGAAAATTATTTTAATATGTGGGCATGAGTTCATGATTTTAATGGTATGGATTTAATAAGAACTGTGAATATTGGAATTTGTATGTATTTTTAATAAAAGAAATGACAAATCCCATAGGTTAAGAAAATAATGAAAAAAGGGTGTTTTAGAGCATGTTTTGGCTTTGAAATTAGGTTAAAAATACTTACACTATGTTATAAATCATGAAAATTGTTACTCGGGGTTTTGATGTCTTCCGGATGCAACGGTGAAGTCGGATTTTCAGTTTGGCAGTTTTAAACCGCGTTTCTGGACAGATTATTTATGCTGTCTTTTTTTTTTGTGCGTTTACCATGTCATAGTAATGTGATGGATGTTCATGATGTGTGTGGTATTCTAAGTGTGGTGGTAGTGTATGTATGTGTTATGGTTTGATTTGAGGAAAGTACGTATGTGTGCTTATTTCCCGAATACGATTGAACCTTGTAGGAAGTCGATTCGTGGCGGGGAATTGATTAGGACGATTGAGAATTGGTTATCTTGTTTAAGGTATGTACACGCAACGAAGTTTTGCATTATGTGATATGTACCATATATTAATGGTAACAAAAGTAAAGTATGGATGTATAGTACGAATAATGTTATGTTTTCCGAATAAGTAATTTCGATACATTGTTTTGATACGCAGAGGTAGTATGACCTCACTAACTTTAAAGTGGACGTAGTATAACGTCAATTGGTGGAAAGAATTACTCGCGGTATATGGGGGCATTATGAGCCACCGCGGGGGTATGCGTACTTAACCATAGGCACCGAAGTAAGGCGAGTGTCTATGGTAGAGACTTGCTTAGGGGTTAGCTCCCCCTAATGTATTGTGTCACCTATGGAGATTGGAGTTGAACCGGCAGTATGGCTGGAAAAGTACAGCAGTATGGCTGATTAACAGTTACATGAAATTGATTATAATTTATTAGCGTGATCGAAACGCATTTCGAAAACCGAAAATTATTGAATCTTTCTTTTGTTGTACTTAATTAAATGATATGCGACGTTTTGCTGACGTGTACTTTTGGTCTTAACGATCCTGCGATGATGTTATTTCCTTTCTGGGCAATGACTAGCAGTAAGTTAAATTGCAGGTATGGGGAGTGAGGATTGTCTTTGGAGAAATAAACTGTTAGATTACAGAAGTCTTGATATGAACTTCAATTTACGTTTTATGAATATTTGGTGTTACGAGGCGATTACGTTCTCAAGTTGTAATAAGTAGACTTATCTTTACAACCTTATCCGCTGCTAAGTTTTCCTGTATGACTAGTAGTTGATAATAACTCTAATAGAACTCGATCCGCAAGCTTTGTTTGGTTTTAAAAATCCGTTTTAAACTATCTTTCTTACATCCTGGTTTGACTCGGACCATATTTAGTTCTTCAAAAAGTCGTTTTCTCTTTTAAAACGATCCGAGTTTTTCCAGGATGTTACAGCTAGTTTCACAACTCAATCATTTATTGAAAATAAAGCATGAATATGCAATATACACAGCATGTCATGAATGCAAGAAGAATATGCAAAATATATACAAAATGATATATGCAATTAACTAAGCTAGAGCTACATGAAACTAGATGCACAAACAGATGGGTAATAATGACAATAGTGTTGACCAACTCTCCCCTAAGCCAAGGCTTTGCTGGTCTCTAGCAAAAAAGGAGATAGAAGATAAAGATGAAACGTGTAAAACCATGGTCAATAAGATTGTCACAATACCCAACACAAACACATACTAGTCAATAATAAATAGGAAGAAGGTCATACCTAGGCTAGGAGGGCTCTCACTCCTAGCAATACCATCACATGCATCAAGTGGCCTAATAACTCTCCACTCCTCAAAAGAAGTAGAGGCAAGAAGCACAAGCCTAGAGCGATTGCCTCTCCCAAGCTAGGGTGAAGCTATATTCTTCATGTTTAGATCAATTGCTCTAGGCTTCTTTCTCTTTCTCACCCTCGCGAGACCATTAGCATTGACCCTCGCAACATCATCGAATTAAACACAAGTTAACCTTGTGGAGGGTCAATTCTAATGATCGCTTGGATTTGCAAATTCTAACAATAATACTACAAACCAAATGTGACCACTGACTAGAATAAATGCAATGCAATGAAGCAAAAACAAAAATGAAACAAAATCAATATGTACAGTTGGGTTGCCTCCCAACAAGCGCTTCTTTAAGGTCTTTAGCTAGACCTGACTCACTATATCATGAGTCAAACTTCGAAGGAGTTTATCAAACTCACTCCCCACAACAACAGAAGTTAGAGAGTGGAAGAGGGAGAGAAGAAACAAAAGAGGCAGATACACAACAAAGACCGACTTTTCATAACGGTTCAAAAAGTCGGGAGAAGAGCGAAGAAAGGGAGGGGGAAGGAAGCAAGCGACATAGTATCACAAGCATCAAGATGAGCATGAACGAGAACGATCGGGAGCTTCTCATAATGACAAGGAGGTGTAGGGTGAGACTCAACAGAAGGCACACTAAGGGTATGCACTCGAGACTCCTCAATCACGCACATATTTACCTTTAAGTCATTGGGTTCACCAGCCAGATCACCATGCACAAATGTGATAGGTTCATCTTGATGGGGTGCACAAGGAACCTCAATAAGAACCTCACCAATAAGTGGTGCAACAACACAAGGAACGAGAGAGTCATGATGCAAGAGGGTTGGGAAAGGAGATTCCCGCAAATTATCCATATCATTATCAAACTCATCCAAAGGTTGATCATCAAGAGAAGGAGAGGAGCAAATACTAGGGTTAGGGGAGCAAATACTAGGGTGAGGGGAGTCTAGGCCTTGGTTTAACGCCATGTGCACAAGGTGGTCATGGGTCTCTAGTCTCTCATCAAAAGCCCTTTGAAATTGGTTAACACTCCACGTTCTCTCCAACTCGGTCCCCCCTGAAGTCCAGCAGTAACTAGTGGGGTAGGCTGGTGGAACCTGAAGGGAAGGGAGACTAAGATATTCTTTCCTAAAGTTGTTTCTGGCCAACCATTTAAATAAATTCAGACAAATCACTGGGGTTTGGTCAAGGAACGCATCATAGTAAAAATCATCCACGAATTCCCTAGTCTTAATATTCAATCCTCCATAAAGGTGATGAAAAATTTGTCATCTTTCAACATTATGCCCATAAAGGAAGAATTTCCCATATCTAAGAAAGAAGCTTCAAAAATATTCATGCTCGAGTTGATACATGTAACAAGCCATGAAGAGAAAAAAAATAACAACAACAAAAGCTATTCACAAACCACACCAAACAAAAATCTAAACAAACGCCTTGACCCCGGCAACTGCGCCAGTTTGATAACCGGTTTCTAGCACGTCGTTAAACACTAAGAACCAAGCACTGCAAACAATATTTATAATCACCCTAATACTACTACAATGAGTGTAATGGTAAGTCGGGGGTCGAACAACAAGACCAAGGGATGCTAGACTAAAGACTTGGTTTGGGGAAGTTGTTTGGAAGGTTGGAATGTCGGTGAACTATACTAAGAACGAGGATAAAGCGATGAAAGAAAGTGGGGATTAGACTAGGTCCACCCTAGGATGGTTTATTGGAAAGACAGATAGGCTAGGTCAAGGGAGATCGAACAACAATCGATTAAGACACTCTAGATATTGAGAGGAAGTTGGTGACCTATAGTCATGCGAATGACCCATAATCGCCCTATGTCTCACTAGGAGTGGCAAGATAAGATTCGAATCGAATATCTATCAACAACCATCATCAACCTCAACCCTAATCCTAAACATTAAACACAAGACCAAAACTTAGGGTTTCTCTAATCTAAAACCCTAAAAGAACTACTCTAACAAGTTGAAAGTAATGAAGAAAGAAATAAAGAAAGCAACAAAGGAAATGAACAACATGAACACATTAAATCTGCACTAAGAAAGCATTAAATGAAAGCATAAATTTAAGCAATAAAGGAAAGCATTAAATGAAATTAAAGCAATAAAGGAATGTAAACTTACATAGGTAAATGTGCTAGAATGAAGGAAACCATAAATGAAGAACAAATCTAAACTAGCGCCAGAAAAGGAAGAAGAAAGCAATACATGGGTGATGAACAAGCTGGGAGGATTTCTCCCAAGCAAGTCATGACCCTTACATTCAGAAATAAGGGGTTTATGTAGGGTATACAAGTAGGGGAACAAAAGCCCTAAAGATCCTACGTGTTTTAACTTGCGAAGAAAAACGCTACGGTAAAAATTAGATCCATTTGGCCAAAGCTACATGACCATTCACCCGAATGGATACTTATTGGCCCGAATGAGGTACATTCGGGGTTTCCAGAAGGTTGTAATATGTTCCTCGTGAAAAACTAAAGCATTCGCCCAAATGAGCTTCTGGATTCGCCCGAATGGCACAAGTTCGCTCGAATGGGGTTCTAATTCACCATTTCCTTAGAGCATAGGATTTGAACTTGGGTGCAGCAGCTTTCATTCGCCTGAAGCCAGCTCACATTTGACCGAATGGGGGTCGAGCAGCCATACTTCCACCTTGAAATGTGTCTTTAAAGTGCCGGAAGGACTTGGGCTATGCGAGGCTCTCGGGGATGACTTAGGATGCTCGGAAATGGATCGATAAGCGTTCTTTCTCTTCGATTATGATGTCTAAGCCTCAAACTCGATCATTTTCACCTCGAAACCTCCGAAAACACCTGCAATAGCCTTAAAACACCGCGGAGACAAGAGCAAGGTAAAATCGAGTGTAAAACATATAAAACCAATGAAAATTGACGAGACTTGACATTATAATAGGGATATAAATGTGATCTGAATCGAGCAAATCACCAACTAATTCAACGTTTCCGTTCATGTATAAAATTTGTATGGCCCATTAGAGCATGGAGAACACTTCTCATACAGGCGTTTAGTCAATGATTTTTTCCTATACGGTTGTAATTTATAATAAACGAAATTGCCTACTTCAAAATAACTTCCTTCCTTTATTTATCTGCATATTGTTTTCAATTCTAGCAATTTCAATAAAATAATATATACCGAATAGTGTTGTATTCAAAGTTTCATGCAAAACAAACCAAGTTTGAGCTATTTTATGCGAGAAAGTGCCAAAAAACGCTTTAAAAACCTTAAAATCGCAACTCAGCATGTAATTTCAAGAATATGACTATGATTTTCAATTCTACCATTTCAACACAAGAATATATACTAAATAGTGTTGTATGTCAGATTTCATGCAAAAAAAACCAAGTTTGAACACCTTATGCAAGAAAGTGTCAAAAACGCTTTAAACACCTTAAAAACGCAATTTGGCAGGTTATTTCAAGAATATAGCTATTGCTTTCAATTCTAACCATTTCAACACAATAATATATACCAAATAGTATAATCTGATAACTATCAGATATAATTATTAAAGTTTTTGCGTCTGAAAGTTTTTGGAAAGAGATTTGGGTCATACTCGTTCGAGTACCTCAGAACAGTGCATCTGTTCATGAATCAAAACTGCATTTCATGAAGTGTTGTGTTGTTATGAATTAATGGTTTACTTTTTATAATCTGATAACTATCAGATATAATTATTAAATGGATTTGGATGAATCATTACTACATTACTCTATAAATAGGAGTGCGTGCATTGTGATCAAACACATATAGAACTTCAATTTTGTGATTTCGTCTTTCTCTCATTCTCTTGAAACATAAAATAGAGTTAGAAAATGTTTTATTGTTTTTTTTATTTTATTCTCTACATAAACACATAATCATTTAGTTCAATCGGTTTGTACTATCGATAGGAGTCATTGATTGTATCTCATTGTAAATTTCCATACTCATAACCTAAGTACCTTTGTGGGGAAAATATCACAATAGGATAACTTGTAGTCACCTTCAATCTATATCAAGATTACCGAGTAATATTACTGTTGCAAAGAAATGTTCTCTACGGTATTGTTCAATTCATGGTTCATTCAAGCAAGGAGTTCATTCCCAAACACAAAGGAGACACTACAAACAACAGCTTGTATTTGTAGTTTATTTTCTGCATTATTATTTGTAATAAAATAGCTCTTATTTGTATAGGAGTAAGAAGGCAAAATAAGGGAGATAAGAGTTTTCCCTTCAAATCTTTCAAAGTTTTGATGGATTAAAACTTTAACAAAAAGTATCAATCAAATCTTTTCAATTCCCTCCTCTCAAATCTCTTTCTTCTCATTTTGCTATCCAAACAAGGGATTATTTCTTCCTCCATATCCCTCCCCTTCTTTTCTCTCTATTGCCTTCCATCTAAGCATATAGTGAGTCTCTCCAGCACAACTAAAATGGCATTCATACTGTTTGAAATAGGTAACCCTTCTACAAAATCCGTCGACACATCAGACAATACATAAAAGGGAATGGCTAAAAGTTGGGGCAATGCTGATGGTGAGCAACGGGACGACTTCTATTGTTGGCGTATCCTGCATTCTCCGACATATCTCTGAATTTGTTTCCTCATACCAAACCGAAACCATTCCGCTGCTAGTCTCAAATACGTCTTTAGTTCGCATGTCCTCCTAAGGTGGAAACAAGATACTCATGTAAGAAAACATAAATGAAATGAGATGATTGAGAAAAGACAAACGACCTTTGAACAATAGCCGATCATCAGAGATGGTGAAACCTACTAAGGGGTTTGGACAGTTGTGCATTCAACCCTCGCTACGTGTGAAATTTAACCTCTTGTAGTAACATTGCCCATTATATGCCCTAAGTACTCATTAAAGAGGATCTGCCAGACTGCCACCTTATATGATGCCCCAATGTTGTACAAAATTTAAGTTTAGTAATCCACTTTTGATATCCCGCTCCAATTTTTCGCTGCTCCCAAATGAAGCGTAGGCTTCTTTTGTCTGTAATGCTTCCATTTCATGATTGGAAAGACTATAGTAATCAACTCCTTTTCGTAGATGGACTTTGAGCTTGCTTGATGTCCCAATGCTTTGTTGAAGAAGGCTATTTGATGATTTGCTTGCCATAGCACAACTCTCCAAGGCTAGGCCTTGATGCATTTGTCTCAATCACAAAAAGGTGAAAAAAATTTGGCATAGAAAGAACAGGCGCTCTAGTAATGGCAGAGTTAAATTCATTAAAAGCAACGGTAGCATTTAGGTTCCAAAGGAAAAGGCCTTTCTTCAACTTATTAATTAACAGTTTGGTTAATTGAGCATAATTAGCCACAAATTTATGATAATATCCTGTAAGTCCTACGAATCCCCATAGTTCTTTGAGCATTTTCGGAAGTGGCTATTATACCATTGCTTTCACCTTTTCCGAGTCCATCGCCACGCCATCTGCCAAAATAATGTGTCACAAATATGCAACCTAATTTAGCCCTATCTCACATTTTTTTTTCCATTGGAAAACAAATGATTAGAGAGTAGAGTTTGTAGAATAATATCCAAATGACTCTTATGCTCTTCTTGAGTACGACTATAAATCAAAGGGATATTCCACGAGGAAACTCTGAGGTTTTGGGTTTTCCACGTGGTAACCAAAACTTTAAACAAATCCACGCGGTAACCCTGAGGTTTACCAAATTGTTCCACCGTGACTTTTTTGCACATAAAAACGTTATCAAACGTTAATTTTGAAGCTTTAAGGCAGTTGTACGTCTATTTATGTGACTCACCAGTTCTAATTCCCCCCTAAACATAAACACTAATTCTACCATCTTTGGATTTGGGGGAAAAAATATGGTTTGAATGAAAGATGGTAGAGTTAGGGTTTATGTTTCGAGGGAAAATGTTGAAACTAATGGCATTTGAAATGGTGAGTTGTATAAAAAGGCGTACAACAACGTTAAAGTTTCAAAATTAATGTTTGTTAACGTTTATATGCAAAAAGGCCACGATAAAACAATTTGGTAAACCTCTAGGTTACCATGTGAATTTTTTAAAAGTTTTAGTTACCACGTGGAAAATCTAAAACCTCAAGGTTACCACGTGTAATTTCCCTAAATAAAAATATCATAAATAAAAGTAAAAATTATAAGAAACTACCTAATCTATACACCTTTTTTTAAAAAACTACCTTATATAAAAGTTTTTGCAAAAAACTACCTTATATAATACAATTCTTTGCAAAACACTACCTTTTACTGATTTTCGTCAGTTGACCGTTAACATAAACGTTGACTTGCACGCTTCTATCACGTGATCAATTAAAACCCATCCTCCTTCTTCAATTATATGTCTGTGTCGACATTCTCACCTACCCAAACTCAGAAAATCTAATTCTCCCATAACTTTCTCCCCACCTTCCTTCCTCACTTCATATTAATTGCTTCTCATTAAAGATCCAACAATACAGGTATGTATTTCTTCTCAATTGTGTTTATGTACATCAGTTGTATTTCCACACAACAGTAAGTGTATTTGGTGAGTTTCCACACATCAATTGATTATTGTATGCTATGTATGTTGTGTATGTTGGATCACATTGAGAAGAAATCAGCGTATGCTGCTGCTGGATCACATTGAGAAGAAATTAGAGTATGCTAGATCACATTGATGTGTATTCAAGATCAAGAGCATCAGTTTCTGTTTTCATTACACAAACACATACACAACAACTCATTTGAGTACCACACAACACATACCCAAAGGATATCTTAAATAGACAAAATAAAACATATTTCATTGATGATAATCATATTACAAAAGCAATCATCCTTCTAAATCATACCTAAATCACTAATACTAATTCTGATTTTAATACAAAAAAAGAAAAACCAACACCAACAAAAAACAAAAGAAAACCCTAATGCAAAAAAAAAAAAAGCAATCTGATTTTCATCCTTCTTCACATTCACCCATTTCTTCTTAATCCTTTTACGTTCTGTAATTGCTTGATCTTTTTCATATTCCAAGCAACAAATCCTTGAACTTAGAATCTTGATTTCGGTGCCTAATTGTCGCTTCTCCTCTACAAGCGTGTTTGTCACTACTCTTTGCCAATCAACCATTTCAGGTTCATTAATCCACTTAAACTTCTTGCAACCCCCAAAATTTGTGTCAGGATCATAAAAAGCACAACACTTGAACCTTCTTCCAGGATTTTCCTTAGTCCTTGAAACTCTCCTTACAAATGGAACTCCACACCCACATTTCTCGGGCTTCGAATTCACTGTTGAAGAAGGCGAATACATTAGTGACCAATTGAAATAGACCAATCTCGAATGAATTGGGAAAGCAAGGTGGAATGTGTTAGTTAGAATTTAGGGTTTTAATTGGAGGAAGAAAAAACGACGATTCCGGGGTTTTTGTGAGAATAGTCGACTTTTAAGGAAGAGGAAGGATGAGTTTTAATAGTCACATGATAGAAGCGTGCAGGTGAACATTTATGTTAACAGTCAACTAACAAAAATTAGTACAAGGTAGTGTTTTGCAAAGAATTGTATTGTATAAGGTAGTTTTTTGCAAATAATTTTATATAAGGTAGTTTTTTTAAAAAAAATGTATAAATTAGGTAGTTTCTTATAATTTTTCCTAAATAAAAAACTATTACACATTTTCAAAGATGTCAGTAAAAAATATTGTTCATCAATGATTGAAACATAAACAGAGCATTGCTTAAGTCGAATGAGAACCAAAAACTCATAGGTACCTTCGCGTGTGTAGAAGGTCATTTTATACATATCTTCTAGCTTCATACGTATCTGGTTGTACCCAAATATCAGATCTAATTTGGATAAAATATTGGAACCATAAAGTTCATCTATTAATTCATCAATAACAGTAATTGGAAACTTATCAGGTAGAGTAGCCTTGTTTAGCACTCAGTAATCAACATAGAACCTCCACGAATCGTATTTCTTCTTTACAAGGATGGCTGGGCTGGAAATGGGCTAGAAGAAGGTTGTATGATCCCAGAAAATTTGAAATGGATAAGAGGATGAATCAAAAAAAATCATGGTTTAAGATTGAAATCAAACTTTTCCCAAAAATAAGCGTGAAACCCCCAAAGCTGAGGTCTGGGGCTGTTCGCAGTTAATAAGTGCGAACAGCTAGGTTGACTGTTTTGACCTGTTCGCACTTAGTAACTGCGAACAGGTCCCATCCTTAAATCAGCAGCAGAATCCCTCTTTTCCCATTTGCCCCACTTTCGAAAGCCCTAATTTTCAAAATACTCGACTCTTCCTTACTCTAAAACACCCTAAAACAATCTCCATTCCTTCAATCCTTACATTTCTCTCCTAATTCAACACTTCACATTTACTCTGGGATAGTCTAGCTTCCTCAAAGGTAATTTTTTTGTGTTTTTTTGAGTTATATTTTGTTTTTTTAGGTTAGTATTAAACTTTGTTTATTTACTCCAATGTAGGTTAATTGTTCTAATAGCTTTATTTTGTTGGTTCATGAAGTATTGGTGATGATGAGCATGTCGACTTGATATTTATTCCACATTATATATTATTAGGAAATTACTTATTTGAATTTTATGAACTTATTAATTACCTAATTATTTGAATTTTATGTACATTATATATTATTAGATTATTAGAAGTTAGGATGTTGTTAGGAATTGATGATGAAGTTGATTTTTTTTGTATTGATGTAGAAATGGCATCATTTCGTGTGACTATAGTGTGTTTTTGGAATGGTTCTATTCGAGAAAGTAGTGGGAATGTTGATTATGTTGGTGGTAGACGTAAGTTGTTTGCGTGCAAATCGAACATGGATTTGAATGATTTTAAACGTCTTATAAGTTCTAGGATTGGTTTGGATCCCACTAGATTTATCGATAATGTAAGTTTCAAATATTTCATGAGTAGACAATTTACAGCCCTTTCGGTTGAGGATGAGTACGCTTTAGATGCTATGTGGGAGCATTCAAAGATTTCCCATTCTTTAGAAATCTACGCGGAAGTAGTTCCCTTAGGCAAGGTGGTTGCTTCTAATCCTAATCCTACTCCTACGCCTATGCCTATATCCACTCAAGATCCCTTTGGTCCTTCCCCTTCTTGTACTCCTTCTCAACCCCCTCCGAATCAAGTTTCAAATGATGAAGTAGTAAACTTAGGAGAAAGTGAGGAGAGGGCACCTTGGAGTGATGGTTTTGAGAGTAATGAGATTGATGATGATCCATCTGAGGATGATGTGGATGTGGATGAGGATGCCCTAGCAACTAACATGACCTTAGGAAATATTCCTACAATTGTTCCTCCTACACCCTACGCAAAATGTCCACCTGTAGATGAGCATGAGGAGGACAACTCATGGAGGACTTGGGCTTGTGATACTACTTACATCGAAGAAGGGGAGTTGGAGAAAGGTATGATGTTTTATAATAAGGAAGCTTTGTTGGAAGCTATAAGAGTGTATCATATTCGTAGAAATGTGGAGTATAGAACGGAGACTTCAAACCAATCCGTCCTTACCTTGAAGTGTAAGCGGGGTTGTTCATGGAGACTTAGGGCTAGGATTGATACATATACATCTTCCTGGCGTATTGTTACGTACAATGGGAAGCATGGGTCTTGTGTTCAGGATAGTGACACTGTCTCGGTTGGACACATACACTTGACATCCTCTGTTATTAACAATGTGATTAAAAATTGTGTTGCTAAAGACCCATCAATTAAGGTATTTGTCGTTCATCAGATGGTTAAAGATCGTTTTGGTATAAAAGTGAACTATAAGCGAGCGTGGTGTGCTAAGCAACAAGCATTGTTGTCCATATATGGAACTTGGGAAGGTTCTTACTCTCTCCTTCCTCGTTTTTTAAAAGCTTTGCAACATTGAACCCGGGCTTGGTAGTTGATTGGTTTTTTAAGGAAGACAATGAGATGGGTGTTTATAGGCGACCTAATATTAGAACCTTCCAATGGGTATTTTGGGCTTTTAAACCTTGCATTGAGGGCTTCAATCATTGTAAACCTCTTATTGCCATTGACGGCAGACATTTGTATGTTAAGTATCGTCATACCTTATTGACTGCCATTGCCCAAGATGGTAATAAGGGAATCTTTCCATTAGCTTTTACATTAGTTGAGAAGGAGTGTATAGATGCGTGGTCGTGGTTCATGGCTTGTATATGTAAGCATGTGACACAGAGGTGCAGTTTATGCGTAATTTCTGATAGACACGCTGGTATTTTAGCCACCATGGAAGAGCCGAAGTGGCAACCACCTTATGCATATCATAGGTTTTGCTTACGTCACTTGCTTAGCAACTTTAATCGTGCTATGGGTAATGTTCAATTGAAGAAGTTGTTTGGTAGAACTGCTGAGCAAAGGCAACAAGCTAAGTTAATGAATGGCTTACAGGCAATTGCAAATGCTAAACGAGAGGCCGTTTTTTGGATTGATAACGTGGGAGACATGTCCAAGTGGTCGTTATGTCATGATGGAGGTCATAGGTATGGCGTAACTAACACGAATTTAGCTAAAGTTTTCAACTATGTCATGAAGGGTGTACGTTTCTTACCTTTGACCACACTAGTTGAATTCACCTTCTATCGGGTAAACGATTATTTTGTTCAAAGACGTGAACGTGCTAGTTCATGGCTACTTGGAGGACACAAGTACAAATCGTATGCCACCAAGATTATCAATAGAAACACCGAGAAGGCGAACTTTCATGAGATTGTTGCATTTGACTATAATAGGGGTGTTTTTGAAGTTAAGACTGGGAGATCAATGGGCGCCACATCGCTCGTTGGGATCGTAGACTAGAGCTGATAGCCCAAGGTGCGCCAATTGATTCTGTCGGCACACCTACCACACCTGATTACATGCAGTGGTTCCTCTCCATCACACGCCGATGGATGACACCACGTGGCATCACTGAGGCGGCACAATTTACTCCTACTGTCCCTATAATGATTCAATTTGTAAGTCTTCATTTGTATTTAGTTTATTAAGTTGTCGGTTTCATAATGCAATACCACATTAACTAACTATTGTTTGCAGGCACAAGGTGTTGCGGCTGTAATCCGGACTACTCACGAGGAGCCGATTCGAGAGATTGCACAAGGGCGTGCTCCTGGGCACGCAGTTCCAGCACTTCATACCGGCAGTTGCTGCGGGGTCATCATCTCTTGCGCGGGAAGTTCATCTAGAGGAGATGGACTTGTCATACACAGCTGACGATGTGGGGCCATCTCAGCCAACTCAGCCATCTCAGTCATCCCATTATCAGTCCCCTCCCCTACCGGAGCTACACCCGACCGGCTCTTACTACCGTAGGAGGCGTAGGAGACCAACTCAGTTGGATAGGGTAGATGAGTGAGGGTGATGAGCATTTGATTGACTATGAATGTTTTAAACTTATGTATATATTTAGTTGTATGTTTTAAACATATGTATATATTTAGTTGTTGGTTTTATTTAGTTTATCATGATCTCCAAATGATGCCAGAAAATTCAACATGATTTCATTTTATAACGATTACAAATACATAGTTTGTTAATGAATTACTACCATTACAATCTAGGGTTTCTTCTTAAACTCCTTCAAAATCCTCTCGGTTTCTTCACTTCTGCGAGCCTTATCAATCGCTTCCCTTTTCAAGTTATTTATTTCGTTTCTAAGCTCTTCATTCTTCTTATCAAGCCTAATAATGATTGCTTTTTGCCATTTGGTGCCCTCCGGATCAACCCACCTAAACTAGGTGCATCCTAATCCTTCATCTTCGAATAGTGGACAAGCAACATATTGACGCCCAGGATCAAAATCGCTCCAATCACGACCAAATTCGACTTCATAACCACAATGACAATGCTCATCCATGGGTAATGAATCTTTTATATATGTTAATGAAATAAAGACAAACACATAAGTTAAAAACATCAACATAAATCAATAATAACATTAATAAAATGAATAAAAACTTTAAATCAATAACAATGAAACTAAATTATATAAACTTACCTAAACAAAAGAATGATAGTTTGGTGAATATGTATGATGAATCGAGTTATAAGGTTTAGGGATTTATAGAGGAATTGAATTAACGGCTAGTTTGACCATACAATGGCTGCTTTGAAAAGTCAAAAAAAGTAAAGGGGTTGTTCGCACTTAGTAACTGCGTACAAGTCAAACAGAGTCAAGGGGCTGTTCGCACTTAGTAACTGCGAACAGCATGTTGACCCACTTTGACTTGTTCGCAGTTACTAAGTGCGAACAGCCCCTTTACTTTTTTTGAAAAACTTACTTTTGTTCGCACTTAGTAACTGCGAACAGAGTCGAACCTTTGCTCTGGAGTGCTAGACGCTTACTTTTGGGAAAAGTTTGTTTTCACTCTTAAACGTTGCTTTTTTTTTGTTTTATACTCTTATCCACTTCAATTTTTCTATGATCCCATAGCATGTTTGAGACCAGATTCTCTATATCAGTTTTCTGACAATGTGGTTAACGATATGGGCGAACATTGGATGGGATGGTTCCTTCGGTAATGGCATCGTCACGGATTCGAGATGGTGGCAGGGTAGTAATGGACTGGAAAAGGGATTCATATTTTCTAAAGATGTCTTGTAGGAAGAAGGAAATTTATTCAACTGTTTCAGCATACTCCACTATCACTCCTGATCCTTCACGATCGAATGGTCTGCATGGGTTTGAAATGTGGGAGTGGGACCAAATATTCTAAGTTCATGTTTGATATGGTCTTTTAAACCATTGACAAATTTTTCCAGCCTGATTGATATCCTCTTCTCCATGAATGTGTGAGCCGTCAGGGACAAGTGCAAAAGGTGGTATTGACATGTTCTTCGTCACTCGATATTTCGACACCAGAGGAAATGACTTGTGTTTTCACGAACCTTGTGTTGTGCATGGCGTTTTCCAACACTAATTTATGTAACAGTGTTTAGTTGAGCCTTTTTTGCTATTTGGAAGGATTTTATTGTATTTATACTTAGAACAACTAAAGATGGCAGTGAGGCCTTGAGAAAAAGCATAACAAGGTCAACTTGATAACTCATCGACAGACATGAAAGCATAACTAACATTCAGAACTTCAGTACATGACTTCTCAACAAAATTTCGCATATCATATACATGTCTCCTAATTCAGCACCTTCCATAAGTATCTTAAACGCTTTCACGAACAAAGACGTTCTGTACAATTGTTATGTGAGCTCTATGTCCTTTAAGCATTGCTCTTTCTCAAATGAATCTGTCCAAAACAAAGCCATTAAATCCAGTCGTCAGACCGCAAGGAAACCTTCTCTGATCTATCAAGAACATCATATTAAAGTTAGTTGGACAAATATTTTAACAAGTATTGTCCACAGCGACATATGAAAGCTTGACACTTCATTTAAGACACAAAACATGCAATTTTGGTACACTCCCAACACTTTGACGGTTGGACACGTATCCATGTATGCTACGTTTTAGCGACATATAAACAACTTAATGTAACTACTCTTATTGTCTTTAGAATGAGTTCAACAGAACACATTTCCAAATGCAGTTCAGTACATGGCAAATTACACTCTTTTCTAATCACGGATGAGATCACATAATAGTATGTCTTGCATTAGTACCTCTAGTTATTGAAGTTTTAACATTATATCCTAGTTATTTATTTCAACATCATCAGTTAATAGAAGTTTGAAGAAGCTTACCCTTTTGTCACTCTAATGTACATCATTCCAGGTATGCTTAAACTGCCTCAGTTTTATTATTATGCAAGCTTCTGCCATCCAAAAAACTGTAACTTAATAAATTAATACCTGGAAAAAAGAAAAAAGAAAACGAAAAAAATAGTTAAATATGAAATGTGCAATCAAACAAAACACAGAGCAACCAAATATTCTCAACTGATTCCATACTTGAATGAATCCAAGAAAAGACCCAACACAAGTCCAGCTTTCCAGTAATTGAACAAAATAACGATGTTCTTTGTCCTATCAAGCAGAGGTGCTGAAGATTTGTACATAAGAGCCCCAATAGCTTCCACCACAGCCACAGCCACACCAGCAGACAGAATGTCCCAGTCGCCTGTTTGGCCAATCACCGTAGCAAAAGCAGTAGCACAATAAAATCCAACCAAGAACGAAAGAAACTTTTTAGGAAGATCTTTCCGTAAAGCTTGAAACCTTGAAGTTAACCTGAGCTGGAAAGTTTGTATTGCTTTCAGCAACCGAGTTCTTCCATCACCACTGCCAGTTGGACGATCAAATCCTGCACCATCTGCACTACTCCTTAATGACCAGTCCATTCTCCTACAAAGAAAGCTCTTTCATAAGGTAAAACACAATGATAGCAATAACTTGACAGTGCTCAAGTTTCTTGGACTGCTATCGAACACTCGAAGTTCAGAAGGTGCTTTAGCTTAAAATTGACTCGTTGAATTTTCTAGTTACTCCTGCGTCCCTTTGAGTTTGAGTTTACCTAGTGATTGCAAAAAGCTCTCCAACAAAGAAAGCAAGTGGCACTCAAAAAGGATAGAGGAGTATGCTTGTCTACAATATGATATATAACATTATGGTGAGCAAATATCCAAGTAAAATATACCATCAGACACTGATTTTCAATATCCCAATTCATTAAATGCCTTTCTATCCCCTAAGTAACCATCAATCACCTGAACAGCTTATACCGTTCTTACTGACTTCTATAATAGCTCTTCACCGCAAAGACAATTTCTTTGAAAATGGTTAGAATACATTACAAGAAAAAAATGTATTCTGATAATTATAGCCATAAAGAAATAGTTGGAAACAATTGACATCCAACACAGGACAAAAACAAAGTAGCATCGTATCGCATTGGCCGTGTTATAACAGCCGGTCTCTTGAGAGACCGTCTCTCTGAGAGACGTCCCCAAGGCCCAACCCATTAAAGCTTAATTTTACTCTTACTTTACATTTTATTATGGGCCGACCCAATCAGAGATGGTCTCTCAAAGAGACCGTCTCTCACAAGAATTTGTGGTGTTATAAAGGTTTTAAAAATAAATGAACCAATATTTCCGGTGTTTTAATGGTGTGAAAAATTGTGTTTTGGCCGTATCACGAGATATCTCATATTTTTTGGCAAATTTTATGGCAATACAATAATCACATCAATTTTCTCACGGCATCAGCATCATCATTACGTTACCGCAATCGTGATCATTATTGCATTTTTGCACAATGATCCAATGAGTTTTATTAATTTTATTCCTTCTGTCATAACAAACATCTATAGTGATACACTTCTATAATGCAACGGCAAACCCAAGTATATTTTATGTAAGCTAGATTGCGTCTACTTAGAATAGCCAAATTTCGACCCGGGTCGAAATTTGACTCGGACTCGACCAAAATTTTTGACTTGTGACTTTAGTATTAAGAGGCACAAGGTGCACCGAGTTGCAAGGCGAAGATGCGGGATTTTGGTACGCAAGGCACACAATTTCGCTAAATAGTTCCAAAATCAATTTTAAAACATTTTTAACTTAAAAGTAAAAACAACATGAAATTCATATTATAATAACATACAACTAAGCTTAACATTACTTGAATTAACAAAGTTAAATTAAGGAAAAACAACATGAAATTCATATTATAATAACATACGCGAGGCACATAAAGCCATATGATAGCTCGATAAGTCTATAACTTGAATTAACAAAGGAAATAAAAACTAAAACAAAGACAAAGGTAAAGAGAAAAAAATACAGAGGTTCTTGATGCTTGAAATGTTTTGTGACACACTTAAACAAACATTTATTTAAAATCTAAATCAGAATTATACGTCGACCAATGAAGATGGCGGCACTTCAAGGTTATTTTTGCTCTTTTGTTTCTAACTCCATATTTTTGCTTTCCATTAAATAAAAAGCTAAATTAAGGATTATTTCAATAATAATAGGCAGAGTCATGTTATTTATAAAAAAAATCACTTATGTCATACACGAGGCGCAAAAGGCAAATGGGTTGTTCAAGGCACAAAAAGGTGCAACTTTAAAGAGTCTCTTGTATCGTGTTACGCCTACACACAAGAAGGTATTTAAGTGGTGAACCAAATATACATGGTTCAAGGTCAACAACAAACAGTGAAAACAACAAACATGATCTTCAACGACAGCTGGACTTAATAGTTGCACCAAATTCTCATGAGAGCAGAGAAACAAGATCTAAGACCATGGATGGACTAGGATTAAGGTTAACTTCATGTACAAATCAAGGAGAAGCCATGAACACCTCAGAAAATCAAGAAAAGACAAGAAGAATCAGAACAGACACAGGAGACAGGACAACATGGTCAACTGGTGACCAACAGACCTTGATGAATCTTCTGAATCAAGACCTGTATCAATGGGACCCTACTAAGGCTGGAAATGGTATCTCTATACATGGACCATGTAGCCTGGGCCCTAGGACAACCCTGGTGATCCACACAGAAGCCACAGAAACAGCACCAAGGTCCTAAGTCAGACAGATCAGAATTTGAAGCATCTGTATCTTAGTTTGTGTGTTTTAAGTCTATTTTCTGTTTCAAGCATGTAAGGCACGTGACTTTTAAATAAAGGGGCGTGGGAAAAGTAGTTAGGCTTAGATAGAGCCGTTATGATGTGTGTGAGTCCTATATAAGGAGGATTCTCAAGTTTGTAAATCAGATTTCAGATTTTCAATTCTATACAAAAATAACTGTGTTTTCTTTCAAACTTTTCTTTTTGAATCAAGTGTGAGTGAAACAATTGAATTCCTTGGATTGTGAGTGAAGCAATCTAGAGGAGGGAACATATTCTCAAGTGAGTGATTCTCGGAGAGAGTGTGTAGGCCTAAACCTTGGTGAGACTGCCTTGGTGACAGCCAAGAAACTCAGGCCCTGAATATCAACATTTGTGTTCTTAGGCCTGTTCTTGAGGACTGATTGTGCAAGTTTTGAGGACTGATTGTGTAAGTTTTGCCTGCTGTGATTTGGTGGACTGATTGTGTGCAACCACAAGTGATCTAACACCCCCAAACTTGGTGCAAGTGGTTACCTCTTAACGCCTCACGTTTAGGGGCACCTTGAGCGAGCTTTCTAAAACACAACTTATGACCCAAAAATGACTCAACCAGAAAATACCGGGAAAAAACTTGGTCAACTCTCTACTGAAACTCAAATCCAATCATTTTAACCATATTCAGTTCTATGTCAACGTTTTCAAATCCATATCATCATTTTTGTTGAGACCCACTACATTTTTAGTCAAATTTTATTTCAAGTCAACTTTTCTTTGTTGAAGCCCTAAATCGTGAAAAAGGATTATTTATCAACTACAACCTTGATGTTTAGTCATTTTAGAATAAACAGCCTCGAAGTTTTTTTTTTACAAACAACAACCTTCAAATTACCAAACACGACATGGATATAGCCTTCAAATTCACCGGATGACCTGCTAAATGACTGTTGACCAAACTAAATGACCTTTGACTAACCTAATTTACCCAATTACCCCCAATTAAACCCTTCTTCCCCAACCTCTCTCTAACCCACCCTAATCACCACCATTCTCCCACCCAACACCACCACCACTAAAACCCTAATTGCCCCTCAATGTCTCCTCAAATTCTTCATCATCATCTTCCCCTGTTAGTATTTTAGCATCCCAAAAATTTAACCTTTTAAATTCATCAACTAAAACTATCCCAGATTTGAGCAAACAATCATAGTGATTTGATGATTTGGGTACTCTTTCCCCAATGGTGATTGAGAAAATTATAAGAAACGTGGGTGCATTTGGGAGTGATAATAATAGCTTATTACTCAAAAAATTCTTCCTTTATTACCTACAAAATACCCATGAATCCCAGATAAACTCCTTAGTTTACACAAATCTGTTTAAGAAAAGAAACAACAGTAGATGTTTAAGCATGAGAGAATATTCGCTGGTTAGAAATCCTTAATTTAGCATAAGGTACAATTGTTTGTTTGCCTAATACTAACCAATCTTGAAACTAATATACCAACTTTATTGAAAAATAAATGACTTTTCGATGCGTTTAATGTGTTATCTTATCTTTCTTTTTGTTTCAAACAAGTTGTGGTTGTATAGCAGCTTGACAAGAATGCAATGCAAGGAAATAGAGAATTCCTTTATGAAGTTTTAATGTTCAGCCTTGTTGATCACCCGAATCTGGTCAATTTGATTGGTAATTTTGTTGATGGTAATCAGATAATTTGAGGGAGAAATTAGGGTTTTAATGGTGGTGCTGGAGGTGATGTTGGGGTGGGAGAATGGTGGTAATTGGGATGTGTTAGAGAGAGGTTGGAGAAGAAAGGTTTAATTGGGGGTAATTGGGTAAATTAGGTTAGATTAATGAATTTAATTGAAAGTCAAAGGTCATTCACCTTCGTCAACGATCATTTAGCAGGTCATCCGGTGAAGTGGTTGTATCGAAGTCGTGTTTGGTGATTTGAAGGCTGTTGTTTGTAAAATAAAACTTCGAGGTTGTTTATTCTAAAAGACTAAACATCATGGCTGTAGTTGGTAAATGATCCATAGAAAAATTAACTCAAACTCGAAAAAAATTATTGTTTTTTAAGTATTGGTTTTTATATAAAAAGTACATATTAAACATTTCTTTTAGAAAAACTTTAATGAAAAGAAAACAAAAAATCTAATCCTTGACCCATTTGGGAGACCCAAACCTCACTTGAAGTACGCACGGCCTAACTAGAAACTAAACTTATCCAAATTGACCTGGAAAAAAACAACCCGAAATGAAATTGCTTGCCCAACAAGTCTACATCTACGTGTACCAGATCTTTTCTTTAGATAGTCAAGTTCTCTCCTAACAAGACATAATAGTTTAGAAGCAGAGACAACACATGGTGCATTAAGCGTGAAATAATTGATTCAAAGTACTGCTAGTTGGTGTATTTTAGGAATACAATTAAGTTTGTTAGTTTAGAATGTTTTATGTTGATGTTTTATGACTTGAATACTGTCTCGTTCAAATCTGAAACGTGGAATGGATCAAGTTGAGTCGTTGAGATGATTTTTTATCAAGTATTGCTTAGTCTTCATCGAGATTGATATTGATCTCGTCAAATCTTAGCCTTGTGGACGACAATTTTTTTAGGTCTTGAAGTCTCGGGCAAGACTCAGTTTATCTCGATCGAGATTTTACAGTCTCTGGATAGACTGTAGACAATCTTGGATTCTGTCGAAGCTTAAGATTCGAGGAAGGCAGTTGCTTGTGCTGTTTTAGTCTCGAGCGAGACTTGTGTTTAGTCTCGATCAAGACTTCCCAAGTTCGGCCTCAAGAATTTGTTTCAACAGTTACTTTAAATTGTTTTCGAAACCCTAATTATTCTTTGTAAAGGTGGTTTACTATTTAAACACCTCCAATACTTAGGTTTAGGGTTAAGAGGAGGATTAAATTTAAACAGCCACAAATTGAGAGTTTTAATGAGCAGGATATTTCGCTGTCATCCAATTTTTATTCTTCTTACATAGTGAAAGTTTGTTCTCAATGCCTGGTGGACGTAACAATCACATTGAACTACGCTAAAATCTTAGTGTGTTTTCTTATTGTTATTATTTGTTTAATTGTTTCTTGATGGTTTTTTGGGTGAACGATTCTGCTATCCGTACAAAAATTTGAATCAGAGCACAGGTTTCGACATTGGAGTGTTTTTTGAGGGAAAAAATGGTTAGAGATTCAACAATTAGAATTGCAAACTTTATTCGCAAGAATAATTTCGGGCTATGGCAGATAAAGATGAAGGCTTTGCTAAAGCAGCAACAAATTTGGCATCCTCTAAAAGTATGGAGACGACTTAAATGAGGGACAGTTAGAAGCCATAAAGGAAAAGGTACAGTATATCATCTTGCTTAGTCTTTTTGATCAATTTATCACAGAGGTTGTTACCAGGTTACGACCGCAGAGTTATGGTTGAAATTGAAGTTGTTGTACATAACAAAATCTTTAACCAACAAACAGCTTCTAAAACAACAGTTATTTACCCTCCAATGGAGTTGGCTATGCCATTAAGAGAAAACCCACAAAAATTTAATTCCATTTTGTTAGATTCTGTAATTTAGATGTTAAAACAGATGATGAGGATGTTGCTTTGATTCTACTCATGGGTTTACCGTCAACTTATAAAAATTTTATTTAGAACTTTGTGGTGGGTAGTTAACCTTAGAAGAAGTGAAGGCAACACTTCATACGAGGATATTACGTCAAAAAGCTATAAGTGCTAATGGGGAAAATTCAGTGATGGATTGTTCGTTGAATCTAATAAATCTTCCATGAAGAAAAAGGGTTCTAACAAGGTTAACAATGCTAGTTCTTGTACTGTTGATGGGTCTAGCACCACTAAAAAGAAGATTTGTTATTATTGTTATGAACCGAGACACTTTAGGTTCAATCATCCTGAATGGAAGAACAAATCTCAAGCCACTATAGTTCAAAGTAAGCCAAAAGAAAATTACAATTTAGAATAAGACTTAGCATTGGTTGATTGTAGTTATATGTTCATATGTGGCTTACGTCAGAACTGCTTTGATACTTACGAAGGTTGCAACAAAGGTACCATTATCGTTGGTAATAATGTTTCACGTAGGGCGACATATTCCATTAGATTGAGTACTAATGACGGGAAAAGTTAACTTTGACTAAGATACGACATATTCGTACTTTGAGAAAGAATTTGATATCACTGGTTACTTTGGATGATTTAGGGTACAATGGTGGGTTCTTAGATGGGCAATTATCAAAGGTTCAAATTTGGTACTGAAATATATCAAAAGAAACACTCTATGTTATACACCTGTGTGTCAAGAGATGACCAATATTTGGCGCATGAGGCTTGGTGATATGGGTGAAAAGGAGATGCAGTTTTTGTCCAAGAGAGGCTATCCAATGTCAAGGTTTCCAACCTTGAATTTTGTGAGCATTGTGTGTTCGGCAAGCGACACAGGTCAGAGTTCAGCAAGGGTGCTCACATCACAACAAAGTGCTTGAATATATATATATATGCACTCTGATTGTTCTGGGCCATCTAGAGTTGGAGGTATGGGAAGTTTCCGCTATTTTGTCACTTTTGTTGATGATAAATCCTAATGCACTTGGCTTATGATACTTAACTCAAAAGATGAAACCTTTAACGTTTTTAGGCAATAAAAAGCTTTGATGGAAAATTAACAGGGGAAGATGATCAAAATACAGCGAACAGTGGGCTAGATTGTAGCAAAGATGATTTTAATAAGTTATATGTGAATGAAGGTACAGGTCAACTTATATCATCAAAAAGACACCACAACAAAAAAGTGTTAAGAGAATTTGATGCAGGCTCTCTAACATAAGACTCGGAATGAGCAACTAGAATGAAGTTGTAATGGAAACTTGTACATTATCAATAAGTGTTCTCATTCGGAAATCGACTTCAAAATTTCATAAGAGATGTGGAGTGGCAAGTTACCTAATTTTTATTTCCAAAAAAAAAAAAAAAAAACGTTACCTAATTTTTCAAATGTGAAAATATTTGGTATTGTTGCTTATAACCATGTTGTAGAGGATAAGCTGGATCAACGAGTCAGCAAAATGATGTTTTGTTGGGTATGGGGATGGTGGAAAGGGGTGTAGAATCTATTCATCCTCTGAAGGTCGAGTTATTCTCCATAGTAATGTTACATTCAACTCAAGCACCAGGTATACTGTGAAGAGCACAAAAACTTCATACAAAATTACACGGAAGATTGGGAAGGTTGCCTACAAGTTAGCCCTAAGTTACCTAATTTTTCAAATATGAAAATATTTGGTTGTGTTGCTTATAACTATGTTGTGGAGGGTAAGCTGGATCTAGGAGTTAGGAAATAGTGCTTTGTTAGGTATGGAGATGGTGTGAATGGGTGTAGAATCTATTTACCTTTTGAAGGTCGGGTTATTCTCCAGAGTGATGTTACATTTGACAAAAGCACCAGGTATTCTTTGAATAGCACGAAAACTTCATACAAAATGACATGGAAGATTGGTAAGGTTGCCTATGCCAAATACATCCTATATTCCACGTCTCACAACTCAAAAAGCTGAAGGTGTGCAAGAAACAACAGCATTTGCTCCACCTCTGACTGTTGAGTTGGAAATGTTAGTTCAACTAACTCAGGTCCAAGGGAGATATTGGTATCTTGGGAAGTCTTGGAAACATCAAAAGCTACATGGGAGGGTCTCAATAAATTCTTCATAGCTTTTCCATTCCTCACTTTGTTCCCCTCGTTGAGGACAAGGTGCATCTTTTGACGGGGGTATTGTCACACCTGGGATAGTGTTAACTAATTGATTCAAAGTACTGATAGTTGCTGTATTTTAGGAATACAATTAAGTTTATTAGTCTAGGATGCTTTAATTTTGAATAAGTTAATAGTTGAGAACATGGGGGTGTAATTCCTTATGTTTAGGTTACTTTGTTTTGTTTATCTTTTGCTATTTAAAGCTACCGTGTTGTTTTAATCAAGTAAGAAAACTGAAGAGTTATCTTTGCTTGCATATTATAATATTATTTAATATTATGCCCTAAAAGCACCAATACAATTAAAAAACAGTAAAGATATCATAAGAAACCATAAAAAAACAGAAGTCACAGCGAAATTGATAACTTACTTGCAAGCATCAGTGACATTGTGCTCTTTAACTTGAATGAATGAAAGCCCAACATAATACACATCGCCATGAGAAAAACCATTTTTCTTAAGAGAAGCAATTACACTTTTTAATGAAAACCTAGAACTTGTAATCCTTGATGACGAAGACATCACATTCCTTGGACATTGATGGAATCTTGTTCCAAATCCCAGTATCATAGAGACTAGTAAACTTCAACATCAACTCTACAATTCACATTCACAAACATATCAGTTTTTGTAATGTTTTGAACATCTACCATTGCTAGTTAAATTGCTACTTAACAGAATAAAATGACATTTTATATAAACTGCTACGCAGTGAACATGTACCAAGGGACTCCATTATTCAGTTACTCGTATAAATAACAATTCAACAAGCAAAATGATTTTCATCAATTTTTGGAAAATCTAACCCTGATGAACAAATTGTCATCTATCACATTGGCATTTCCATCTCCTTTTATTTGCCTTTGCAGACCATATATATATTATATGAATTTACAGAATTGTAAATAGATGTTTACAAATCCTCCTTATATAAATTAGGGATTCAATTGTTAATTTATTGGTATAATATAAACAAACAACATTTTAACAATTAAAATGAGACTAACCAAATACTGAAATTGAACGAAAAAAGAACAAATTATTTAGGTAGTAGGACTAACTAAAAATGAAACCTTAATCTTTTAGAATATTACTCCCATTTCCATCTCTAAGCACAATCTCACAAGCAAGAACAGCATAATAATGCAGATAGACTTAACAAATCATAGCAATATCGGTGCTTACCAATCAAAAATCAAAATCCCAACTTAGTAAAGGAATGTAAGAAGCAGTTTTCAATCTTTTTCAACGATATCACATCAACCCATTTTCTTATTCTTCTCAGCAATAGTAATGTTATTTGGAGGAAAAATAGAGGAAAATACAGCCAGAAAATTAAAGTGGAGATTGTGTGATTAGATTAAATCGACTCATGGGTTATTGGAGCAGAGAGAAATTTGAGTCGAAGATGATGAAAAAGTATCAGCGACTTTGGAAGCTTGTGCAACC
Organism: Amaranthus cruentus; assembly: GCA_019425755.1. Taxonomy (NCBI): domain Eukaryota; kingdom Viridiplantae; phylum Streptophyta; class Magnoliopsida; order Caryophyllales; family Amaranthaceae; genus Amaranthus; species Amaranthus cruentus. The sequence goes on from CM033455.1 coordinate 8,199,297, forward strand.
AATGACTTGTTTGGATTGTATTTAAATTTTGGAAAAATTTCATGCGCTAACTAGGTGTTCATTCGGGTGATTGGGTCGGTTTTAGACGGGTGTTATTCGATTTCGTTGTTTTTCAGATCGGTTGATTTTCGGATGCGCGTTTTGACGGGTCACGCTCGGGATGAGTAGATTAGTCACGGTTCGGTTGAAGATCGGTTATTTAAAATGTCGGCTTAGCATCAGTTCGTTGTCGGTTGAAGTTCGTGTCGAGATTCATCGGTCTCGGGTTGTCATTGGTTAATAATTGGTTTGGTTTTACCGGGTACAAATCGAGTTCGGGTATTTTTCAAGTAGAATTCGGCTACGTCGATCGAGTCAGTATCAGATTAAGTTGTTAGTCATTCTTTTATTGATGATAAGGTTTCTTTTACTTGAAGCAAAATAAAAATAGTTCAAATACAAATCAATTAATGAGTATTATTAAATTGTTACTTTTACTTGTTTGATCGAAAATTAAATATATAAAACCATGTATTTATAAAATTTATTTTATTAAAATATTTATCATTTTATTAGAATAGATAATAAGATGATTGAATATGAGTCGATCATACTTCTATGTTAAAAACTGGTTCAGGTTTACACAAGTTCAATCTAAACTCCTTCAGGTTAAGTCGGTTTTAGCCGGATCGAGTTCGGTTTCGAGCATGATTCGGGTCGGATATGACTCGAGTCGGTCATTATTAGGTTCGGTAATCTCGGTTAACGATTATGTGTGGGTTGAAAAAATCGGTTACAACTTAAATTCTCCTAAGCTAGAAAGAACTATAATCAAAACAACACGACCACTACAAATAACTATTGGATTAGCGTCGGGAAATAGCGTCAAAAACATTTTGACGCGTGTGGCGACAAACCGGCGTCCACCAATTTGGACGTTGTAAGCGTGGCGACGGGAATCTGGACGCAAGTTGGACGCCTACTGAGAAAAGGAACTGGCGACGAGAACCGTTTGACGCCATCTGGACGCCAATATTTAAACGGTCAAACTTTTAAATGCTTCATAAATGGAGACGAGAAATTCGGTAGCTAAGTGGACGCTGATTTCATCCTTCCAGTTGGCGACGAAAAAGTTGGACGCCATGTGGATGCCAACTGTCAAAATTCTTTTTGCCTTTTTTTAAATGGTTGGCGACGACTCTTTGTGGTAGCTAAGTGGACGCCATTTCAGTCCGTTGTTTTTGATTTTGAATTTGAAATTGGCGAGAGGTTTATGGTCGCCATGTTGTCACCGTTATTTGTATAAATAAACAAGACGTTTCGTTGTTATTGTATATTTGAGAAACAATTGAAAGTATTAAGTATTAAGAAAGGAAAGCATTAAGAGGTTAGTAATTTGTTTTTATGTTTTAATGATTTATTTTTATTATCATTAATTTGCTCTAATTAAATATTATGTATCTAGCATATAATTTATTTGTTTTAATATTTATATGATTTGTTTTTTTTTATTATGTATATTTTATTTTAATTATCATTAATTTTCTTTAATATTATTTAGTATATATTTTATTTTCATTATTATTAGTTTGCTTGAATAGTTCATATGAAAATAATGTTATTGTTATCATAGATTTTTTTATTTTAATGAATTGTTTTATATATATTTATTGTCATTAATTTACTTTAATAAATAATTGAATAATTATATTATTATATTATGTATAGGTGTTAAAAATGAATGTTAGGGAGGAAAGAAGTTGGATGTATAACCGTCGAAAAAATGGAAAGTTTAGTTTAAGATTTATGAGAGGATTGGAAGAGTTTTTAGAATTTGCCGGTGAAAATAGCATGAGTTCTCAAATTAGATGTCCTTGTAAAAAATGTAAGAATTGTTGTTATAAGGAACCAAACGAGATAAGAGAACATTTGATGAGAAAGGGGTTCGTTGAAAATTACTATGAGTGGGAATATCATCAAAACACACGGGTAGGAACAACATCAAATAATGTTGTAGCGGTAGTAGAAGAGCAACCGTCAAATAACCAAAATCCTTACTCACAGATGGTGTATGATGCAGTAGCTAGTATATTTCCAGACAATTACCATCAGTTTCTCCCCCCCCAGTTTGATGTAGTACCGGTACATAATGAACCACCGGTACACGTTGACGAATATCCAAACCCTCGGTGTAGACAATTCTTTGAAATGTTAAATGCTGTAAATAGTCCTCTATTTGAAGGTTGTAAAACTCACACCAAGATGTCTATTATTGCTCGACTTACAACCCTAAAGACAGACCATCGTCTCTCTGAGAGGTGTTACGACGAGTTTTGTGCTATTGTGAATGAAGTGATACCAGATGAGAATACGATGGTAAACAATTTCTATGACACCAAAAAACAAATAGCTGCCCTTGGATTACCCGTGGAAAAGATTGATTGTTGTCCAAACGGGTGTATGATATACTGTGGGAATAATGCGAATGCAACTTGCTGTCATGCTTGTGAAACTTCTAGATGGAGAAGAAACAGTAAGGGAAATAAGGCTTCGCGAAAACAATTTTATTATTTTCCTCTGGGCCCAGATTACAAAGATTGTATGCTTCAGAGGCAACAGCTAGGCATATGAGGTGGCACGCAGAGCTCCGCACTGAAGATGGAGAGATGATACATCCGTCAGATGCTGAAGCGTGGTTGACATTCAACAACATACATCCAGATTTTGCATTGGAGACTCGAAACGTGCGGCTTGGTTTGTGTACTGATGGTTTTAACCCTTTTGGAAGTTCGGGTCAACAGTATTCGTCGTGGCCTGTGATTGTCACACCATAAAATCTTCCGCCATGGATGTGCATGAAGAAGCCCTATATGTTCCTTACCGTTATTGTCCCTGGGCCCAGTAATCCAAAGCACAACATTGACTTATATCTTCAACCACTGATACAAGAGTTGAATATGTTGTGGGAGGAGGGGATTTATACATATGATGTCTCACAAAAGGAGAATTTCCAACTGCGAGCAGCTTTAATGTGGACAATCAATGACTTTCCAGCTTATTCAATGCTGTTTGGGTGGAGTACTGCTGGGCGATATGCTTGCCCTTACTGCATGGATGATTCACAAGCCTTCTATCTTACACATAGCAAGAAAATGTGTTGGTTTGACTGTCATAGAAGGTTTTTAGATAGAAGTCATCCACATAGGAGAAATCAAACAAAATTCAAATCGGGCGTTCTTGAGAAAAAAGATCCACCTATTATTCGGACTGGACATGAATTGCTTGATGAATTAGACCAGTTTGGATGTTTGAAAGTCAATGAAGAAGATGCACCAGATCATAATAAGGAAGTTAGTAAGTACTCTGTAGGATGGAAGAAGAGAAGTATATTCTGGGATTTGCCATATTGGAAAACAAACATGATTCGACATAATTTGGACGTTATGCATATAGAGAAGAATGTTTTTGATAACATATTCAACACGTTGATGTGTGTGCCAAATAAAACAAAGGATCACATCAAGGGAAGACACGATCTGTGAGAACTTGGTATATGTCCAGAATTGCATCCTATAGGTGCGTGTACTCTCAAATCATTATAATTAGTATTTTTTAAAAGAATTACAATTGCTATTTTAATATGTTATTTTGGTTAAATAAAACAAAGGATCATAATAATTTATTAAACATGTTATTTTGGTTATATATAGGTCCATCTATTCCGAAAGCTTCCTATACATTAAGTGACCAACAAATTTGTGTTTTACTTCAATGGTTGAAAAACTTAAGATTTCCTGATGGTTATGTGTCCAATATGGCAAGGAATATTGACATGGCCAAGCATCAATTGTTCGGCATGAAAAGTCATGATTGTCATGTTTTCATGCAACGATTAATTCCAATTGCATTCAGAGAATTGCTACCGGTGAAAGTTTGGGAAGCTCTTACCGAGTTGAGTTTATATTTTAGAAGTTTGACAACCACGAAGTTATGTTTGGAGGATTTGAAGAAGATGGAAGCAGATATTCCAGTTATCATATGCAAACTTGAGACTATTTTTCCCCCCACATTCTTTGATAGCATGGAACACCTTCCTATTCATTTGGCATATGAGGCAAGGATTGCAGGACCGGTCCAATACAAATGGATGTATCCATTTGAGAGGTTAATTATTATATGTAATTGTTTTGTGTTTAAATGATATATACATTGGTCATCTTTTTTTTACAATGTTGTTTTAATTTATATAGGTACCTCAGACATTTGAAACTTAATGTGAAAAATAAAGCCCATGTTGAATCCTCAATATGCAATGCTTATTTAACCAAGGAAGCATCGCATTTTGTTTCACATTACTTTGAGCCACATGTCCGATGCAGGGTCAGAGACCTTCCTAGGAATGATGATGGAAGCTACAATAATGTTAGATCTGGTGTGTTATCAATATTCAGTTATCCGATCAGATTTCATGGAAAAGGAAAAACATATATTTTGGATGAAAACGATTACGATATCGCCCACAGATACGTGTTAATGAATTGTCCGGAGTTGGAAATATTTGTGTCTGAGTTTAAGAGTGGAGTTCAAAGACATCAACCGAATTGGTCAAGTGAAAGGATTGAAATGTTTGTGCAAGAGAATTTTACAAACGTGTTCAGAACATCAGTATGTTTTTCATTTAGAATATTTGATGTTAAGCATATTTATGTGATTATAATTTATATTATTGTTTATATTTCACAGGCCAGACAAGGATGGTTTGATAACCGAGAGAACGGTGATATTTTGAAGCAGATTGCTGAAGGACCCCTAAAACATGCTCGGAGTTACAATGTATGTTATACAAACGGATATAGATTCCACACAACACTTCATACAAGCAATAAATCTACAGACAATAGTGGCGTGTGCATTAAAGCTGCTGACAATAGCCCAGACGAAGATGATTTTTATGGGCAGTTGCTGGACATTGTAGAAGTTGAATATTCGGGGATGCCTATCAAAAGAGTGACGTTGTTCAAATGTCATTGGTTTGACCCAACTACTACGGGAAATAGCCACGGGACAAAAGTTCATAAACGATACAAACTAGTTGACATACATCATGGTCGTTCGTATCGTATTTATGACCCATTTGTATTGGCCAGTCAAGCATCTCAAGTATACTATATTCCATATCCGAGTACAAGACAAAATATGAAAGATTGGAGAGCAGTTTGCAAAGTTAAACAAAACAAATTTGACAGTGAAACACAACAAGAATCAAAAGATGTTGCTTTTCAAGAAGAAAATAGGGAAAATATTACAATTGAAGAAGATGTTTCCCATGCACCGCTTCTTGATTCATCTGGTGAAATTGTACGACATGTGGACGATACCGATGCAGAAACCGATGAAGACGTGGATGTGGATCTTGTACTGTCAGAAGACGAAGAATCTGAAGATGAAATAGCTGAGAACGATGATTATATAGTGATGAACAGTAGCTTAAATTAGTTTTATAATTATTTATATCATATTTTGTAATGTTTGACAAAATTATATTATTTTTATATTTTCATCTAATTTATTATGTATATATGCATGTGTGTTTAATAACAATAATAATAATAATTTTAATAATAATAATAATAATAATAATAATAATAATAATAATAATAATAATAATAATAATAATAATAATAATAATTTTTTTTGACTCTATAATAATAATAACATGAATAATAATAATAATAATAACACTAAAAATAATAACAGTAGTAGTAATTATAATAATAATAATAATAATAATAATAATAATAATAATAATAATAATAATAATAAAAATGAGGATAGAAACTTTCGAAATTTTGATATTTAAAAACCACTGACATGCGAAAATTCCACTGATGCAAGTAATGTTTTGCATGTTTCCAATGCCAGGCGACGACTTAGCTTCCAAAAAAACGGACGTTGTGTGTACTTTTACTGCAATATTAATTCACCTAAGTAATGTAGGCTGCGGCTGTTTTTTTGCTTGTTTTCAAAGTGTGGCGACGGGAAAGCTTCCAAATTGGTGGACGCAATGTCCAACGTACACTAAAATACAATTTTTGCCCTAATTTTTCATTTGCCCTATCAAAACCCTAAACTTCATATTGCTCTTTGCTCTCTACTCATTTTCATCCATTCTCTCTTGTTCTCAAGATTTGATTTAATCTAATATTAATTTTATTCCCATTTTTATCTTCATCTTGGTTTACTCTTCTTCCTCAAGTCTATAATCGGATTTTTCTTAATCAAAGGTTAGTATTTATTGATTTTCTTGATAAATTCTCTTTATGTTCATGATTCATGATTATATGATGCATATGATTAATTTGTGTATGTCTCTTTTATTAATTTAGTGTTTGTTGTTGTTTTTATTCTTTTTTTCTAAATTTTTTCGGATATGTGTTTGAATTGTGGTGTAGTTTGTGTTTGTTTTTTTATTTTAATGTTTTCATAATTCATGTGTATTTTAATGTTGTTTTATTTTATTTGTGTTTGTGTTTATTTTTTTTATTTTGATTTGTAATTTTCATGTAAAATAATATCTGTTTTTTTTTTTGGAATTTGTTATGTATTTTTTTCATAATATTTTTCGGATATTTTTCTGATATTTTTCGGATTTTTTTTTTGAATTTGTTATGTATGTTTTATTTCTGATTTTTCTGATTTTCATGGAGAACATATGATGTTTTGTAAATTTTATTGTGTAAATTTATATCATATTTTTTTCATGATAAGTTTCTGATTTTTTTGAATTTGTTATGTATTTTATTACTGATTTTTTGTTATGTATATTTCTGATTTTATTTTAATGTTTTTATTCATGTGTAAATTTGTTATGTAAATTTGTAAAATTAGGATTTCGTATTTGTATAGAAAACATGAACAACAATTCCAATGAATGGGCTGATGAAATCATGGTAAATAATCTGCCAAGGTTTAGTAATGAACAAAACAGAAATCAAGTTAGCCCTAATAGTATAAATGAGAATACACAAAATACTCAAGCTGCTTCTCAAGAGGGTGCTTGTTCTGTAAACAATGTAGAAGGGGTTGTTGGTAATGATCCTCGTCCGGATCTGCCATGGGACACGAGCATCGACGAGTAAATATTTCATAATCTTGTTAATTAAAATTAGATTCTTTTTTATTATTTAAATTTTACTATGGATTAATTTTTTTATTATTATAAGCTTCGATCCAGTGCACGGAAGCATAATTTCGGGAAAGATTACAAGTACCTTTCACTGCAGACAAGATGTGGAAGGTAGTAGTTGGAAGGGTGTCACTAAAGCCACCAAGGATTTTTATTTTGATGAGTTTAAGGTAAAATAACAACATAATTCAATGTTTTCATATTTTTTAAATAATGTAATATGAAAAAATTATCTAATGAAATATTTATGTGTTTAGAAAGAATATAAGTGGGACTCCCGCCTTGATCGTTTAGTTAGAAAGGCGTGGGAAAAAAAAGCCCCGAAGCGGTATTCTGATATGCTTACAAAGGCGCGCTCAAGGAGTAAGACTACGCCTAATTATAAGCCAGATTTCATTAGTCCGGAAGCTTGGAAAGAATGGAATATAGTTTGGGAACTTCCTGAAAACAAGGCTATTTCAGCTCGAAACTCCGCCAATAGACGTAGAGGATGAGACAAGGCTAAAGCCACCCATATCGGTGGCTCAGTCCCGCATGCAAAAACTATGCGGGATATGGTAAATATTTAGCATTATATTGAATTTTAACTTATTTATTGGTAAATTTTAACTTATTTTTTTTTTCAGGAAAATTCCATAGGTCAAAAACCCACACCTTATGAAGTTTTTTCAAAAACTCATGGGGTGTTCAACGCTGAAACCGGTAATTGTTCCCAGTGGACAAATACAAAAGCGGAAAAAGTTCATGTAATACTTTTGCATACTTTTAATTTATTATATTTTTGTTTTTAATTAATAACTTGTCTAATTCTTATTGTGTTTTTTATTTTATTCAAGGCTGAATATCGCGCTTTACAAGAAGAGCACCCAACTGGAGACCCAAATCAAATGTGGTTGGATGCAATAAATAATGTTGATCAGGGTAAAAAGAAAAACAGGTCGATAGTGTTTGGGTTAGGGTCTGCATCTCAAATTATGTATTCGCCAGAGCCGTCGCGTACTCCGACTTCTCAACCAGATTTTTTGGCTATAATTGAAGAAAAATTTAAAGAATTGGAGGAACGACAAAAGGTGTTTAACGATCGATTAGAGGAAGCTTTCCGAAATCGATTTATGAACCCAGCTAGTGCGTTTGAGATTCACCAAACACTGTCCAATCAAGTAGTTGCAGAACGAGAGTCTTACCAAAATCTTCTTCGCCAAAATAATTTGTATCAATATTTCCCCCAACCTCCCAATCAATAGATATATTTATGTAACGTACTTTCAAATTTATGCTAATTTTAAGATTATATGTTTATTAATTCGTTTAATTGTTTAGTTGTCCAACCAATTCTTATATATATGATATATATGATATATAATATATATATATATATATATATATATATATATATATATATATATATATATATATATATATATATATATATATATATATATATATATTTCTTGGACGCTGATTGTTTGACTTTAAGGGACGCCATGTGGTCCGTCACCAGGTGGACGCTTCTTGGACGCTGATTGTTTGACTTTAAGTGGCGACAATTTGGCGTCGATTTTTTATTTAGCGTCCATCAATTTAGCGTCGAACTCGAAGTCGTCGCCATCCCGTCGCTATTTTCACTTTTTGACCATTTAGCTTCCAAATGGCTTTGAAACCGTTCGTCGCCATTTAACAATTTATTTGTAGTGGACAAGTAACTTTAGCAACCATCGACGATAAGTTGACACTACGCTCATGACTTACTAATATCATGTATCTATAACTTCAATAACATAATAAGAGTACTTTTGATTCGCAACAATCAAACTACACAATTAGCAACTATTATTCCCAATTTAACAACCATAATCATTTCCATAGTCAACTTAAATTCCCCCATTACTAATTATCACAACAATAACCAATAGACTATAATTGCTTATTCACATTTATAGATTTAAAATGACTCAAAGAGTTAGTCCGCCATACTACTGTATTTTCCCAGCCATACTGCCGAATCAAACTCCAATCTTCAAAGGTGAGACAATACATTAGGAGGAGCTAACCCCTAAGCAAGCCTCTACCATAGACACACGCCTTACTTCGGTGCCTATGGTTAAGTATGCATACCCCCGCGGTGGCTCATAATGCCCCCACATACCGCGAGTAAATTGTTTCCACCAATTGACGTCATACTACGTCTACTTTAAAGTTAGTGAGGTCATACTACCTCTACTTGTCAAGTTATTGAAATCGTATCTTTTGATTTACTGTGTGTACGTACCTTAAGAAAAGCAAAAGCAAATCCTGACGTACTTATCAACTTCCCATCACGAATCGACTTCCTATATGATTCAATCGTATGTATGGGAATAAGCATGCATTCACACTTTCTCAAGCCACAGTCAAAACACACACACACACACATGAAACACCAAGTCACTTACAACAAATTCATAATCACCCAACACACTTCATAACAACACAAACATCACATACAATTCAGATTTAATAATTTGTCCAGAATAGCATGCTAGCATTGTCAAACTAAAATTCTGACTTCACCGTTGCATTCAGAAGGCATCAAACCCCCGAGAACTAATTTTCATAGTTTATAATGTACTCTAAGTATTTTTAACCTATATTTAAATCAAAAATTACCCCAAAAACACCTTTTTTCACCACTTTTCTATACCTACGGGATTTTGTCAAATTTATCTAAAATATAAATTTCAATCCTTTATTTCCTATTAAATCTAAATGACCAAATTTACCTAACTTTAATGACCTTCTATGTAACTAATATCATCATTCAACAATAATTCTTTTTACACAAATATTTCTTTTCTTTTAAATTTTCTCTAACAACATTATAAATTTCTCATATTAAATAATAAAAATTAAATTTCTTACACCACATACACATTTTTTTATGAACATTTTTTTTACATATACTTCACAATCATCCATCACACAACAAATCCTACTCTTCACATATATACATATCTAAAACCCTTAAACACTATACATCAATTTAGATAGAAAAAATTCACCACAATTTCATACATGAACTTTAAATGATAAAGTAAGCATAAATTATAAGATAAGACATATATAATAATCATAGAATTCTAAATTAAAAACTTTATAATAAAATAGATTGAGAATTATACTCACAAAATTGCAAAGGAAAAATACCAAAATAATGGAAGAAAAGTGGGTTTAGGTGTATGGCTAGGAGGGTTTTTGAGAGAATTTTCTTGGAATTTTGAAGTGAAAGAATGCAAATATAAGAAAGTGATTAAGGAAAAACTATGAGAGAATAGTACTTTATTGCTTTTGATTTTTTTGTTAGTACTTATATCATGAATTTAATGTCTTTAGTTATGTTTAACTTCAATATGAGTGGGCAGTACATTTTGGCTTAGGTTAGGCATGATCACCATGTATGTAATTTGAATTGTTATCTTTACCTTTGGCTTAGTTGTGTTGTTTATGGTTTAACATATGTTTTGCTATCTTGTTTAGTGTCGTTCAATTGAGGGCGAGAGTCGATTTTAACGATAATCTATGCTTAGAATTGAATCATCTCCATGAGAATAGGTAGATATTTTGATTGGAAATAATGAACGTGTGCTCCATGTCTTAATCTATGCTTAGCTCCATGAGAATAGGTAGTTGATCAGTGTATTTTAGGAAGCTATTGTTGCTCAAGAGAGAATAATAGTATTTATGATACATTCTTCCTCATAGCAACCCATAACCATGACCTTAGGTTAAAGTTTAGTAAACACAACCTTAATGAGAAAACCTAGCCAATGCCTCTTTATCTAATTGATTACTTTATATTTGCCTTAGTTTATTGTGTTTTTTAATTGCTTTTATGTTTTGCTTTTCATTTCCTTCTTTTCAATTGCTTGCTTTAATTACTTCTAACTCCAAATACCATTTTATACGTTTTCGAACTCACTAATCGATCGAGAAGCTATTGACTTAACCCCTACTCCCTGTTGATTCGACCCGTACTTGCCGTCGTACTAAGCTATGTCGTGCACTTGCGGTATTACTATTGAAGGACGTAAAGTCTCGATCATTGATCGACACTTTATTGAAGAAAAGCTCTAGCAATTAATCATTAATCTTCCATTCGTGAGATCCAAGGATCAACTTGTTGATATTCTTACGACGACTGTTACTTCGGAGATGTTCGATGATGCTATATGTAAGTTAGGCCTCGGTGAACCATACAACCTAACTTGAGGGGGAGTGTTAGAAAATAGAATATTAGGAAATATTATGTAATATTTGATTTTAGGAAACGTTAATTCCCTTCCTAGATTAGTGTTAATCTCATATATATATATATATATATATATATATATATATATATATATATATATATTCGGTAGACTAACAGGAAAATGCAAAGTATTCACCCAAACACAAACCCTAATTTATGTATTATTCCTCTTTTTCAAACATATGCTAGTAACAATATTGCAAAGCAATGTATTAGCAACATAGCAAAGCAACACAATAGCAAGAAATTCGGTAGACTAACAGGAAAACAAACACAACTATTAGACCTCAAGCATTCTAGATTTCAAGTGGCAAATCAATTCACAAGAGATATCAAAGGCTCAAGCATCCTTCATTCATGGGCCCAACACTTGAGGAGCAAGGTCCATTGTGCACTCTTAGTGTAAATCATGTCACAACCCATTCATTGATCATTAATAAAACACAAGCATTTTCTAAGAGAGTGTAGCTTTCTAATTGGAAGATCAGAGGGTTCTTCCTTACGAGTCAATATGCACTAGGGGTGTTCATAATAACCCGATCCGAAAATTTCGACCCGAACTATCCGGTATCCGGTTTCTAAAACCGGACAATTTACCCCGTTTTCGCAAACTGGATAATCTGGGTCGGGTACCCGGTTTTAAAAACCGGATACCGGATCCGGGTCATGGATTTTTGAAAACCGGTATCCGGTATCCGATTTTCTTTATTTTTTATTTTTTTTACTTTTTTTTCGTAAATAAAATGATCATGATATCTCTTAAGCACCTTGGATTGAATATTTTTTAAAAGTTAGTATTTGACTTTTATAATTGCTCTTACTTAAACCCATAAACAATAATATTATTCTCTCATTTTCTTAATTAATCTTTTATGACTAATTAAGTTAAAGGTTTTTAGAGAGTTTGTATTTGAATTTTATATAAAAAATTATTTTAAGTGAAAATAGAGATAAACAAACGTATGGTTGAACGACAAAACGACAAAAAATAAAAAATAAAAAAACATTCTAATAAAACCGGGTATCCGGTTTTCGACCCGATTTAAACCGGATCGCAATTTTAGGTACCCGAAAAAGTGGGTACCCGGATTTCCGGATCCGGGTCGACCCGGTACCCGGTTTTGAACACCCCTACTATTCACTACTCTTTTGTTAGTGAAACAAGAGGGTATTGGTTTCCTTTCCTTTCATTGTGCACTTTTTTTCTTTTGCTTTTATTTTACAATTCAAAACATAAAAGTAAGTTAACAATTTTGGACGGAAAAAGTTAAAAAAGGTTACGACTGTAAATTGCTCAATAATTCGAGGGTACCATTGATACTAAAATAAACTTAGGGGTACCATTAACAATGTGTTTAAAAACTCAGGGGTGCCATTGATAATTTTCATTTTTTAACAACTTTTTTACATCGATCTTTATAATTATTTCAAAACTTCAATGATACCATTCATTTAATAATTACAACTTACATACCTTTGTTATTATACATTCAACTTATATTGCGTAAACATCAAGGTATATATCAAAAGAAACTAAAACTTTAATTTGTAGATTCGGCTAGTAATCCTTTAAATTAGAAGTACATAATATAAAAGTATAAAACTAATTAATAATTTAATAAATAAATATCAAACATTTGGTATAATTAAGTACTTACTACTAACAATAACAAGAAGTTGTCTCGAAGTGTCATTGTCAGAAGCAAATTTAGAAAGACATAGAGAGTAGAAAAAGTTCAATTAATGTTACGGACTAAGACGACTCCCTCGTCGAGCGAATCGATGCCTTGTAACAAAGCGATTGAGCAAAGCCAAAGCATTACTTGTAACTTGAGTAACATCTTCCACCTTAGCCCGAACCCTACTCCTTACAATCTTGCCACGAACATCACCTTCAAAGACAGCCGCACAATTAATTTGATCCGTAAGTGCAGTACTAGCCCAAGTCTCAATATTACTCATATGCCATAAGAAATCATCAACACTAACTTGATCGTTACACCTATTGAGCTCCCTAAGTGAGAGTCTAAGTTGTGCAACACTATCATTGATTTGGTCTATACATTCCCCTATAGCTTGGGATTCCTTCCAATGATCTCTTTTGAGCCTACTAGCCATCTTCGTTAAGTAGGATCGAGTAAATCTAGCCTCGGTCAAGCTAACTCTTAACGCAATTTGAGCCAACTGACGATGACTCAAGTTAGTTGCGTTAACATATTTTGATAACGATCTTTCACACACTTTAGGGTACCGGGTAGTTTTGCACGAGAGTATGACAAATGCTCTAGCCCTAGAGCATCGTCGACAACTCGTGACACTACCCGGAAGGAGGAGGATAGAAAGTGAGAAGATTAATAGCAAACAAATGGTGAGTTTTGCCATATTTAGTTGATAATATTAAAAGGGGAATTAAGGAGGTATATATAGAAAAAGGATATTAATTAGTTAGTGTCTTAATTATCTGGCAGCTTTAGTTTAGGGTCAAATGTTATGTTTAATGTGATCCCCATGTGCATAAAATTAAGTGATGAGCTTAGTTTAAGGTCAAAGCTATCTAGGTCTAGGAGACTTAAGAGATTAATTAATACTAGTTTATATGGTTCGTGTTACTAGGAAGGAGACCTACTTAGATTGTTATGGATCTTTCTAAATTAATAATTAATTGTTCTAAATCACATCTGAGGAAATCTGTGAGATGCTTTTAAACAAAATAAATATATCAATCAAAATAATGGTGGAATTAATGCATCATTACATTACAAATTCATATATTAAATCTAGGGTTTCTCAATAGTAACAAACATACTTACTTATTTTAGTATTTCAAATGTGTAAAACTTGGCTAAAAGGCAGGGTCCTTATTACTAATTATTTCTTACCCGTGCAAGTCAATTTTTATAATTTAATTGTAATAAACATATTTAACATATATGATTATAAATAAACATCAAAACTATCTATTCAATATATTTAAATTAGTCCGCTATGAAAGACTGTCTCTCTAGTAGACGTCTCTTATGCCCGACTCCCCTTGCCAAATTACACGATCCTTTGTATTTTTAGCTGTTTTTAGCTTTGGCCCCCCTTACTAATATATATTTTATAATTTAAAGAGTGTACAAATATAACAAAAATTACTATAGCTCAATGGTTGGAGTAACACATAAGGGATCAAATCATAATTCAACCTATTTTTTTAACAAACTAATAAATTTATATTATTATGTCACTACACTATATCTTTCATAAATTTACATTCATCGATTTTTATATTTTTGGAGACCTAATTAATTAGCGAACAATAGAGTCAAAAACTCTTGGTTTTTTAAAATGGGATAATTATAGGAAAACTTCAACTCTATTTGTTAAAAATAATTTTTATTATGATCCAAGTTCATTTAAGTTTATATAATTTTAAAATTTTTATAATTTAATTAGTTTTTATATAGTAAATAATAGGGACAGAGCAAAAATTTTAGACACTATTTTTTTCCGATGTCTTTTAAAATATTACCCTTTATTACATTAAAAGATAAAATTTTTCCAATTTAAGAAAAATAACTCAAGACAAAAGGTATTGTAACACTATTATTTCAACTATAAAAAAAGTTTAAAAACAAATTACTTAAAAAGTGTTGCTCAGAATCGAGTTTGGAAAAACCATTCAATATTTGAGGCCTCTTGTTTCTCAGAGCCCTATGCAGTCGGCTATCCCAAATAGCCTAATAACCAACACTAGTAAATAATTTCTAATACATCTACTATTGCGCCTCCTAATTTAGAATCCTGGCTTCGCCTCTGTGCCCAACCCATTAAAATTTTATACTTACTTCGCCTCCGAACCGCCCCAACAGCGAAACCGTGAACCCTCCGGAAAAAAATTTGTCGGAACCCTGGAACCCCCAGAAAAAACCGCCAGATACAGTTCACCCGGACCACGGTTCCAATTACTTACTCTCTCTAATTGATTATTTAACTACGCAATTATTCTCTTAATTACATAATTAGTCTTTTAATTATTTCTGAATTACGTAATTAGTCTTTTAATTATTCATTAATTTCTTAATTGCATTATTATTTCAATATTATCATGTCTTCTTTTTTGAAAAAAGCCTCTAAAAAAGTTATTAAATTAGCAAAATCATTGGAGGTTCTAGCTCCAAGAGAAGGGTCACTTTAACTCCGTCACTATCAACAACACCTTCTGTTAGTAACTATAAACCGAATTATCCAGAAGAACTAGTACGACCAAGAATTACACAATTATGCAGAAGAAGTGGAAAGAGAAATACAAATTGAAGATGAAGAAGAAGAAGAAGAAGAAGATGCACAAGAAGAAGAAGAAGAACAAACGACCCCTATTGGCATACTTAGATCTCGACAATCATCAACGAGATCACTTGAAGCACAACAACAAAAACAAAGAAAAACTCGTGGTAAATGAGTCAATTTCCAAAGTATCGGTTAGTTTTATAATTTTATTCTTCAAATTGATTAAATTTTAAATTATTATTTATTTTTATATTGTGGTATTTGAACATGTCTTTATATTTAGATTTAAATGAAGATTAACCAGTATGACAGCCTTTTCTGGCAATACCACCTTCTAGTAGTAGAGTTGTTTCACATGTGTGGTCATATTTTACAATACAACCAACCGACAATCCAGATGTTTTCTTATACACTTGTCAAATTTGTGAACGTTAAGGGGTAAAACCCTTAGTTTCATACAATTTCAGCAAAGGTAAATACTTTTTAAAGTTTTCATACATGATATTTATATTTTGTAAATCACGAATGTATTAAAAACTCATTTATTGTGTTTTGTGAATACATGTTAGGTGGTGGCCGTACGGGATATTCCAACAAAAATTTGACAAAGAAGCATAGAATCACAAAAGAAACTGAAGCAGCAAGCGGCAGCGGGACCACAAGTGGAAACCGACAGTGGACAATAGACATCCCTAGCGGAGGTATGCCTTTTAAATATAATCGTAATGAAATGATTGATGAATTTTCTAAATATGTAATTTGTGATGAGTTGTCATTTAACCATCACTAGTATAAAAAGTCTCATTAGTAACCCCCTATTTATATATATTTTTTGAAATAAAAGATAGAAATAATGATTTTTGTATTTTTTATTCAAACAAAAGATGCAAAACAATCGATACAAATAAGTCTTATTTGTATTGTTTTATTTAACAAACTATACAAATAACTCATATTTGTAACGTTTTTTTAAACAAACTATACAAATAAGTCTTATTTGTATCGTTTGTCTTACAAACGATACAAATAAGATTTATTTGTATCGTCTTTTTTTAACAAACGATACAAATAACTCTTATTTGTATCATTTGTCCTAAAAAGGATACAAATAAGTTACCACTCATTTTTGCTTCCTCTTTGAAATTACTGGTGCGACAAATACGATACATTAAACCTAATTTCCTACTCTATTCTTTGAAAAACGAACCCATCATTCTTCTTTTGCCTCTTGTTGATGCTTGCTTCCATTGACTACTGCTTCTATTGAAGACAAAACTAATGTTGTTGGTGCTTGCTTCCATTCACAATATTGACGACATTGATACGGTTCTTCACTTATTCGAAAGTTAAGGTCCTCCTTTTCTCTTGTTATTATTCTTTTGCTCTTTCCTATGGATTGTATTTATATATTTTTCTCATGTTCGTAGGGTTTTTGAATTTCAAGATTGCTTGATTTATGTCAATTTGAAGCTAATAATTAAAGGTAATTGTACAAAAATCTGAGTATTCATGGGTTGAAGATTTTTAAATCGAAAATGAATCTTTGAAGTTGTGCTTTGATAACGTCACCAAAAACTGCATTTCTTTAAATGCTTTTGGTTGCGTGTTGTAGTTTCATATGAGGTTTAATATATATGTGTTATAGTTATTTTTTTGTGTAACATAGTTACTTTTCTAATTTTAAGTTTGTGGCTCAATCATGCCCATACATTCTTTATTTTAGTGAAATCAAGAATGTAGAGTCCTTTTTACCCTTTTCATTTTCAACACCCTTCTCATTGGATCCCTCCCCTATATATATATATATATATATATATATATATATATATTTAGGATCAAATGAGAAGGGGTCTCAAAATGAGAAGGGTAAGAAGAATTTTCAACCGTCCAAATGAAAGATCAATGGTCAGAAATAAAGCAAGATGATCCATGATGTGCACGCGGTTCATTAGCAATTTCATCCGGTTTTTTAACTTTTAGAGAAAATACTTCCTCCTATTCAGCACAAGTGTCCCATTTCTATTTTGGGTCAAGTCACCTCAAATGTCCCATTTCCTTTTTTGGAATGGTTTTTTTTACCCTTATACCCTTATTCACCTTACCAATTTACTTTTTAACCTTAATAAAATTATCTAATTTTTTCCTAAACATTTAATTAAACTTACCTAATTATACCTTACCTTACCTTACCCAATTAAACTTACCTTTTTCCCAAAAGCTAATTTCCCAAAAGCTTCGTCCCTACCCATTATCATTTCCCAAAAGCTTATTTCAAGAAGTTCATCTTCATCTTCCATTTGAAGAAGCTTCATCTTCATCTTCCATTTTCCATTTCAAGAAGCTTCATCTTCATCTTCATCCTCTCCCTCAAGAACACTCATTCATCTTCAAACCCAGATCTGGAAAAATGGCGTCTTTTTTTTTTTGGAAAAATGGCGTCTTTGTTCATAAAACAAAGAACACTCATTTCTTTGTTCATAAAACAAAGAACACTCATTTCTGGGTTGATTTTGTTTGGTAATTTTCTGGAAAAATGACGTCTTTGTTTAAGAACACTCATCCTCTCCCTCAAGAACACATAAAAATGGCGGTTAGTGTTCTTTGTTCAAATTTTTTTTTTGTTTGGTAATTTTCTGGAAAATTTTGTTTGGTAATTTTCTGTAAATTTTTTTTTTGTTCAAGAACACTAATCTTCAAACCCCTGAAATTTTTTTTGCTTTTGTTTTCTGGAACACTCATCTTCAAGAACACTCATCTGGAAAATGGCGTCTTTGTTCAAATTTTCTGGAAAAATGGCGTCTTTGTTCAAGAACACTCAAGAACACTCATCCTCTCCCTTAAGAACACATAAAAATGGCGGTTAGTGTTCTTTGTTTTCTTTGTTTTTGTTCAGATGGTAGTGGTTAGTGTTCTGCAAGTGTTTGATTTCTAGTTTGATTTAGTTTTAATTTTTGTTCAGATGTTGGTGGTTAATTTTCTGGTTTGATTTTGTTTTCTTTGTTTTCTTTGATTTAGTTGTTAGCTTGTTCTTCCAATTTTGTTAGGAAATTATTAATTCACTAATCATTCATTAAAAACCCCTAATAATACTCCCTCTCCTACCCCAAGGGTCCCATTTTGACTCTCCTTAAAAACCGTGAAAAGTCAAATGGGACTCTTTTGCTGAATAGGAGAGAGTACTAGTTTATCTCTTAAAATAGATTTCTCTCTCTGGGTTCATTTTATGACATTCTCTCTCCCTTTCTTCAACATTTTCTCCTTTTGGGTTTATTCTTCAACATTATATTGCTTTTTTTTAATTGTTTTGAGGGTTTCCCTCTATCTTATTACGTTATTCTCTCAACCAACATCTTGATTCTTCATATTCAAGCTTGTAAGTACTAATTTTTGTTTTCGATTTATTAGTATAATATTTTAGGATTTTTTTTATTTTTTTGATCTTGTTTTTTGATTTTTTTGATTTGTATTTTTGATTTTGAATTTGGTTTGTTTCTTGAATGTATTTTTATTTTAGATTTTGTTGTTGATATTTTTTCCAATCGTTTTTCGATGTTCATATTTTAGGGTTTTTTAGTTAGATTTTGATTTCTTTTGTGTTTTAGGGTTTTTGTTTTAAGTTTTGTGGTTGATTTTGCAAATTGATTTTATTTTGAGGAGAAAATATTTCTCAATTCCACCATTTACTCATTCTTGAAGAAGACAATAAAAGTAAGTTAGAGTATCATAATTATAGTGTTGATCGTGTTAATATAATTGAAGTTTGTGTGTAGATTGCTTGTGTGTTTACGTTTGTTGGTTCAATGATGGTTGATTGATGCAGAGTGTTTGCTAATCCCTTTGTTTCTTACTGATTATGAAGCTATTTTTTAAATTGTCAATATTATCTGTCATAGTGACTTTGTTTTCCCGTGATGTTTCTTTGATTCATTAAGCCTATTAGCTCAATTGGGAGAGCACTCTGTTTTTCTTTGTATAGAGGATGTAGGTTCAAATCCTACATAGGCTATTATTTGTATTTTGGTGATATTATTGAACATGTTGATATCATTTTCAAACCTAATTGTCTCATTTGTAAAAATAGTAAATCGGTTGTTTTGAATTTGTTTTTTTCTCAATTTTATGAGGAGACAGTAAAAATAGTAACTCTTACTAAGAGCATAGTTTGTTAAAAACTTTTACAAGAACATACTAACATTTTACTAAGAATATATAGTATCTTATAAGCAGAAAACAATAAAGAAGTAATTCAACCAAACATCTTTATCTTATCCCTCTTTTCATTAAACGTAAGCAAATTATAGTTTTGAATTCGTTTTTTCACAATTTCATATGCGGAGACAATAACTGATTATAATCATAGTATCCTTTACTAAGAACATAGTAACTTTTTCTAAGAACATAGTATGTTAAAAAAAATTTACAAGAACATACTAACATTTACTAAGAACATAATATCTTTGATAAGAAAACAATAGAGAAATAGTAAATAAATAGTCAAATTTTAACCAAACATCCTCTTCTCAACCATCTATTCATCTATTAGCAAATTATTGTTTTAGATTTTTTTTTACAATTACATAATAGAAAACAGTAACTCATTAAAATCATAGTATCTTTTACTAAGAACATAGTAACTTTTTCCAAGAACATAGTAACCATTTTCTAATAAATAATTACAAACAAATTGAGCCTAACAAGTAGAAGCCTATGTAGGATTTGAACCTACATCCCCTGTGCAAATTAAGCACAAATACACAGTGCTCGACCAAATTGAGTTAATAGGCTTATAAATAATAATACACAAACAAGATCTAAAAGGTTTGAGTAAGGCAAACCAAAATTTTTTTCTATTGCACACAATGAGTTACTATATGCACACAATGAGAGTTACTATATGCACACGATGAGGAAACAATAACTCAACATGATCATAGTATCATTTACTAAGAACATAATATGTACAACAGTGAAAAAACTTTTACAAGAACATCATGTTTCTGAATAGTCGACTATCAACGCTACTCAAAATTAATTATCACAACAAAAATAAAACATATCATTATCACAACAAAATTAATTCAAAGCCCTAGATTAATTCCTCTTCAATCGAAAACCATAATTCTTGAAAGATAAACGTTTTCCCTAATTCAAAGCCCTAATTGAATTTCTAATTTAAAATGAAAAAAAACGAATTAAAAGACCCAAAATCTTACTTAGTTGTTAGCTTTTTCATAGAGATTTCATGGTTTTTTTAATTGCTTTCAATCCAACAATAATTTATCTTACTTAGTTGTCAAGTAAAAGTCTTCAATTGCTTTCAATCAAACAATAGTTGAAGCTTTTTCATAGAGATGTCTTGGTTTTTTTAGGGGAGAGAAAATGCTTCAAAGAGGAGTATTTCAACAAAGAGAATGAAAGTCTGAATCTGAATTTGAAGATACATAAACCCTAAAATGTAAATCTTTAATTAGCATACCTTAATTCAAGTGAAGATGAAGATTCAACTCAAAATCTGAAACCAACAAAGAGAACGAGAATGAAAATCAACAAAGAATCTGAGTGCAAGAACAGCAAGAGCAAAGAGAGGGGGAGAGAGTGAAGAGCGAAGAAGGAGTCAGCAAAGCAGAACGGTAATGAACCGGTTTGTTTTGCTTTTTAAAACCATTAGATCTTACTTAGATCAGGATTGGATAATCCTTCTCACCCTTCTCATTTTCACACCCCTTCTCATTGGATCCCCCCCTATATATATATATATATATATATATATATATATATATATATATATATATATATATATATATATATATATATATATATATATATATATATATATATATATATATATATATATATATATATATATATATATATATATATATATATATATATATATATATATATATATATATATATATATATATATATACATATATATATATATATATATATAGGAGGGATCCATTGAGAAGGGGTCTCAAAATGAGAAGGATGAGAAGGATTTATAGCACTTGATCTTATGAAAATCTAACAGGTGAAAAAATTGGTTACTCTCTCTTGTTCTTTCTCTCTATTCAAAGTCTTTTCTCTTCGTGAAAATCACAATCACTGCTCCATCTTTCTCTTCGATCTTTTTCTCCATTTTATGTTATGATTTAAGGTTACTATGTTTTTAAAAAATTATATTATGTTATGATTAAAGGTTACTATGTTTATTTTAAAAAGTTACTATGTTCTGTATAAGATTAAGAGACGACAGTAACTATACATAATCATAGTAACCTTTATTCATAACGTAGTATCTTTTTCTAAGAACATAGTATCTTTAGAAAATGATATATTGAACCGATTCAGTATTAAAGAAATTGGTTCATATTACACGAAAAAAGCAAATTGAACCGCATGCAACTAACAAAATTAACAAATTAAATCTGTCCATTGATCTAAAAAATGAGCGCTTCAGATTACTTCTCACCCTTCTCATTTAGAGACCCAAGAACTATGAGCCAAAAACTTGAAACACTCAAAACCGCCGGCATAAAAAACCCCAGGAGGGGAAAAAGCCATTGGAAAAGGGGAACAAGAAATAGGCTACTCAGGAGAAAAATCGGATACTACAACTTACACACCATCATCTAAGAACTATGAGCCAAAATCACCACAAAAAACTCCAGAAACAACAACACCCACCACAATAGTACAAAAACAATAAAAAAGCATAACATACTATCAAGACAAAAACTAGACCAGAAATTCAAGGAAACAAAATTGCGGTCAGTCTTCATGCTAAAACAGCATCAAGGTTGTTTACTAACACCAGTAGAGAGCATTCTGTGAAGCTCAACAACTCTTTTGCCCAAGTACCAATCCTGATTTTCAAGGTGTATACAAGTTTATTGAAATCAGGTGAATGATGCTCAAATTTGATTTTATTCCTTTCATACCAAAGTGACCAAATCACACAACCCATAATCAATTTCCAAAGATTCTTCCACTTCTTGATCTTCATAAGGCCATCCCATTCCATCATGAAATTTCCACATCTCTTATGAAGAACACTTTTAATTACCCACCACGCAAGAATTTCCATCCAGATTCCCCAGGAGAATTGGCAAGTGAAGAGAATATGTGAATTTGATTCCAATTCAAAATTACAAAGCGGGCAAAGGGCATTCTAGGGGTCAATAATGTCATGTTGCACTAATTTATCCCCTGTGTTTAATTTCTCCAAGTTTTCCAACCAAAGAGTTAATTTAGCTCGAGGGGGAGAAGGATTATGCCAAATGGCATTGATGATAGGATTGGGTAGAATGGGACTGAAAGATTCATACACTTTTTCCACAATGGTCTTCGCGGGGTAGGAGTAGACGTCCCTATCTCTCCATGACACACCATCCACACAATTACGCTTTGGGGATTTAAGTACTAGGAAATTTTCCAATCTACCTACCTCTTCTCTTTCCCAGTCATATAACAATCTGCGCCATTTTAGATCCCAAGACCAAAGCTCCCCATTCCACACCCCCATTTGGTTTACTAGGAATCTTTTCTGAGTAGACAATGAGTATAATCTAGGAAAAGCCCTAGAAAGAGGACCAGCTTCGCACCACTTATCAAGAATAGTATCACCCATACCTACCTTTAGGATCATCCCCTGTTCAATAATCGACCTGATTTGTGAGGTTTCCGCATCAGTTTTTACCATTTGACCCCACATACCATCCTTGACTTTACAGAATGCATCAGAAGAGGCTTTAGCTCCAGTGATTTTATGCACTGACAAGAGAATTCTCTTCCATAGGGAGTTATCAGAATCAGAGAATCGCCACCACCATTTGAATAGGATGATGAGGTTTTTATACATAATGTTACCTGCACCAAGCCCACCTAATTCTTTAGGGAGTTCTATCGCAGCCCAATTGATCGAAAGGATAGACATCCTCCCACCACCTGATTCACCCCAGAAAATTTTCTTTGCAGTTTCACAATCCTTTAAGCAATGGCTTTCGGCATTTTAAACAAACTCATATAATAAATCGACAGACTGTTGAGTACACTTTTAATGAGAATGAGTCTACCTGCTCTCGATAGAAGTCTTGCTTTCCAAGAGGCCAGTTTGTTTTGAATTTTCTCCAATACAGGCTTCCAAGCTGAGCATTTAATCATGTTGTCACTAAGGGGGAAGCCGAGATAAGTAAAAGGAGCTTTAGAATGGAGACATCAAACATTACAAGCAATATCCTTTGCCCATGTATGATCCTCAGAATTTCATGAAATAAAGCAAGATTTGCTATAATTCAAACACAAATTCGACATTACAACAAAGACATCTAGAATTCTAAAATAATTCATAACCACCAAATCATTCCGAGGGACAAAGATAAGAGTATCATCCGCAAATTGAAGAAGTTTCATGCATACTTTTTCTTTCCCAATCCGAACAGGTTCAATAAGATTTAGATCATTTGCCCTATTAAACAGATGCACCAGGATTTCAGTAACTAGAATAAAGAGATAAGGGGAAAAAGGGTCACCTTGCCGTAGTCGCTTCTCCATTTTGAACGGTTTCAAAGGTGAGCCATTGAGGAGGATAGCATTGAGGCCGAGCTCACACAATTCATAATCCAATTGATCCATTTCCTGCCGAACCCCAATTTTGTCATAACTAACTTCAGGAAGGACCAGTTGATAGAGTCGTAAGCCTTTTGGAAATCAAGCTTCAGCAAAGCCCCCAGAATTTTTTTCTTCTTTAGCCAATTCAGAGATTCATTGGCTATCAGTACACCATCAAGGATCTGTCTATTCTTAACGAACGCACTCTGGGATTCATCAATAATAGGAGCAATAACCTCTTTAAGTCGACATGAAAGGAGCTTTGATAAGATTTTATAAAGAGAACCCACCATGCTAATTGGCCGAAAATCATCTAAAGAATGCGGGACAACAGTCTTGGGGATTAGAGAAACCCAAGTGATATTAATCTCTCTAATTGAACCACCCCCATTAAAGAACTGTAAAACAAATGCATAAATTTCATCTTTTACCAAATCCCACATT
>CM033455.1:8229075-8243337 GCA_019425755.1 Amaranthus cruentus
TTAGTTGTTACAAAAATCTCCACATTCTTAGGCAATAGTGAAGCTCTCAATTTGCTCAAAATTCGACCCCCAAGACTAAAAGAAGTCTCTAAAACAACAGAGGTAACTGGAATGGCTAAAACATCTTTGGCCATGCGAGAAAGTATTGGAAAAGAAACACTTTGAGCTTTCCAATAAGCTAAAATATCAATATCCTTTGTATGAGATATATAGGGTAAACTAATATAAGATTCCAATTCTGATGTTCCACTCGTACATGCCGAGTTAAAATTCTAACAAACAAAAACAACAAGAAAAAATATCAGATATTGCATAACAAAATTTATAACTATTACTAAAACAAAATACTGTTGACATCATCACTATTTAAAATCGCTTACGTGTCACAACCTCAATAAAAGTTATCCCTCCAACACTTAATGATGATGTCATCGCTTTTATGACTATTTTTATCTTTGACTTTATTACTCATATATAATGTAATGTATTAGAAAATCATAAATAATATTTGTTTTTTTTCAATTATTTTTAAAATCTTTATTATTCAATTTATTAAATGAGTATTATTTAGTATATTGAATATTTGGAGATGGATAATACATACTCCCTCCGTTCCTAAATGATTTTCCTATTTGGAAATTTCACACATATTAAGAAAAAGAGAATCTTTGAGGTTAGTGGGTATTATTTTAATTAGAAATTAGTGGGAACTAATGATGTTATTGGAATGATGAGAGAGAAAATAATTGTGGAAATAATAAAATAATAAAAAAAAATCTAATTTTATTAAGGAGAGAGAAATTACATGGAGGGAAATTAACAACTTTCCAAATTGGGAAAGTTTACAATTTTGGTTCTAAAAAAAAAGGAGGGAATATTTACAATTAAGTGGATGATCTTCATTAAAACAGCCATCCAAAAACAGAAAATATTGGCTTTGCATTGGCCAAATTAGGAATACATGGATTAGTAAATTCAATTATTACAAGTATAATCAACAAAAAATGACCTTACAAATTCCTAATCAGCCTATTAAAGCTGATGAGCATAAATCAACAGTGCTTCAACCCATGAACATCACAGAAATAAGCAAAGTATCAGAACAACAATGTCACAGTAACTTCAAACCACTAAAATCCAAGACAGAAACTTCACAGTAGCTTCAAACAACACTACAACAACCGATTTAGCATCATTAGCCTTGTAATGGCTTCAGAAAATAAAGATGAACTATAGAGGGCTTGGTATTTTGGATCAAACGAATACGATCCACAGTCCAGCTCGAAGTCGGAGGAGGAACCACAAGAAAATGATGCAGCAATACCAGAACAGCAACCTCAACGTAAGCCAAGGCTTACAAACGAGTTGAGGCATCTCATATTACATGAAATGTTGTCACTCAAAGTTAGTGACACACTCCCACATGGAACATTTGTTAGAATAGCAAACAAATACGGGTACACACCAAGAACAATTCGAAACTTATGGAAACGTGCAATTCAAAGCAAAGAAGAAAACAAGCCTTATGTTGTCGATGCCAAGTTTAGAAATTGAGGAAGAAAAAGAGTTGAAGTGCCACCAAACGTACTTGAATCAAAACCAATGGGTGAACGTACGTGCATAAGAGACGTTGCAACATGTTTAGACTTGGTACCAACAACGGTTTGGCGATTAATTCAAATGGGGGAGATTAAGGCACATTCAAATCCACTACACCCTTCATTGACGGATGCAAACAAGGCAAGAAGGGTTGAGTGGATTTTAAGTCTCATTCAAGAAGACACAATTCATCATCATCCAATGTATAAAGCCATGTATGACTTTATACATATTGATGAAAAATGGTTTTACTTAACCAAGAAGACACAAAGAGTTTATTTAGCAAACAAAGAAAAAATTTCATATAGGGCGGGAAAGTCATCAAAATTCATTCCGAAAGCCATGTTTTTAGGGGCGGTTGCAAGGCCTAAATGGAATCATCATGGCCAATGCATATTTGATGGGAAAATTGGTATTTTCCCTTTCGTGAATAGGGTTGCAGCACAAAGAAATTCAATCAACCGTCCAAGGGGGTCTATCGAAATTAAACAAACTGAGTCGGTTACTCAGGAAGTTTATAGGACCATGCTTATTGAACAACTAATTCCAGCTATTGTTAGAAAATGGCCAAGTGATGGTCCATCAACAATTTTCATCCAACAAGATAACGAAAAGGTTCACATAACAAATGATGATCCAATTTGGCAACAAAACAATAGGCAAGGGGGTTTAACATTCATTTTAACTCAACAACCACCAAATAGTCCCGATTGTAATATTATAGATTTGGATTTTTTAGGAGCATACAATCACTAATGCATAAGAAAATGCCAAAGAACATGAATGGGTTAACAAAAGCAGTGGAAGATGCATTCGAAGAGTTACATCCAAAGACCTTAATCAATGTTTGGATTTCATTACAACACCACTTAAATGAAATCCTAAAGGTTAAAGGGTCAAACGACTATGTTCAACCACACCTAGGGAAAAAGGTGCAAGAAGACAATGGAAGGTTACGATTACAAGTGCGAGTACCATCACAATTGGTAAGGGAATCTGTACGTTTCCTTAACCCAAGCACAAATCAGCTAGGCACACAAACAGAAAATGAAGATGCTGCACAACATAATCAACAAATACTTGAAGCATATGATGAAGCAGTGGAAGAATCTCAAAGATAATCAGAAAGTGAAGCCCCTCAGTTATTTTGTTGTCATCATTAAAATTATTTCTATAAGACTTAGGAGCAACTAATTGTGAAATGAACATCAAAAAAGAAATTCAAGATCATGCATATGTATTTACTTCATTATATAATGATCAGTTCAGTTATTTTGCCCCCTGATTCATCATTGAGGTCTTTCAACCTCTCAGTTATTTTTAAAATCAACAACAAATGAAGCAAATTATAGTACATGAAACTAAAAATCATTTGATGTGTCCATTGTACACAATTGTTACTCAACCAAGTACTTATAGAGAATTTTTCAGATTTTTGAAGCAAGTAAAAGCATGAACACATCACAGGGGTTTTTTTTAAAAAAATTTCATGCACAAACTTAACAAAATGTGGACGAAATCTTGGATAATCAAAACATAAATTCAACATCAGATAATCAAACAATTCCAACAGCAAACATCACCAGCATTCCAACAGCAAACATCAACAACACATACCAGTATTTTATAATTTAAAGGAAGTCATAATAAACCTTACATAAATCATTTACGTTTTTTAGGGTTTTTTTCACCCCTTGAAGCAATTACGTCCTGAAGAGTGTCAGGGACAACCAAATTATCTTTGTCTTCGTCAATCTTAGATGGAGTTGAAGGTTTATCGTCAGATGGAGACTCCAAAAAATACTCAAGAACACTTTCTGGTAATTCTTCTTCAACATTAGGAGGAGTAGAATCACGAAACCTAGAAATAGCATCATCCTCAATTGCCTTTTGGTATGATTCAAGATCTTTTTTGGTCCATCTAAGAATTTCATTTGAATATGAGCGTGACCTCCCTTTAATGGAACAAGAACAAAATTCTCCACGGTCACATAAACCGTCATAAAGGTATGATGGTATGGTTGAATCACTCTTAGATTCGTCGTTTTCCATGGACAAACCAAAGATGAAAACACTAACAATGGAAGTCGAAGAATAGGGGGTAAAAACAGAGGGCTTAAAAAATCAAACTCAACCAAAATTCACAAAACGAACCTCAAAATGAAGAACAAAATCCGATCTATATTTTAGTGCAGTAAAAATGGAGTAAAAATGATGAACTAACAGGTGGTAATGACTTAGAAAGCCATGGAAGAAACTCAAGGAAGAGAGAGAAAACAACCGTTTGTTTTTTGGGAGAGGAGGAGTGTTAAATCAGGACATAATGACGCATGCTTCTCCCAAGATAAAGAAAAGAATCCAAAGGGAATCACGGTATTTTTAAAGGAAAAATAGGGTATTTAAGGGGTATAAGTGTAAAAAAACTTTCCAAAAATGGAAAGTATACCAAAGTGGAAAAACAAATGGAACTACCCGTTATAGTAAGGTGGAAAAACAAAAAGGAACGGAGTGAGTAATATACTTTTATTTGTTTTTTTTATTATTTATGCAATTGGTTACTTAAATGCAATGTTTAATTCTAAAATGATTCAGATTACGACTATTTTTATATAAGTCAATTATACTTTTCATTACAAAAACTATTTTTTCGTTTGAACTTTTTATAAAATAATTTTAAATATTTTTGTGTTAAATTTGATTTTGAATTGTGTTATTAATAGTTATAATACTTCCTCCGTTCCATAATACTTGCTACATTTTCCATTTTGGGAAATTTTATATTACTTGCTACATTTCCTTTTTTAGTAAAAACCAATTATACCTACTCCTATTTTTATCCTACTTTATATCTAATTACACCTATTTTTCTTTTTCATTTTTCAACAAATAATATTAAAAAATTCCAAAAAAGAAACTTTCCACCTACTACTCATCATTGCACAGTAACTTCTTAATCTTTGTGCCCATGCAATGGTAGCAAGTAAATCAGAACGGAGGAAGTACTTCATATAAATTAATGTAATTTATATCGAAAAATTTAATAAAACCGTGCATCGCACGGGCACTATCTAGTAATTTATAAAGTGAAAAATACTAAAAGAAAGTAGATTAACCTGAAAAACAGAGGAAAAAGTAATTGGGCGTTGAGGGCGAAGAGAAGACCAACTTGAATTTTGATTTGTTGAGCTTTGGACAAACGAAGACGAGGAAGAAAAGGGTGTGTCTATGGGGGAGAAAATGGTCAAAATCGATGTTGTGGTTGCAGATCTACCCAAAACTAAGAGGGCTAGGGCTCCGCCGAAGATCCGGGCAACCAGGAAGGCGGCGAGGCTTGCCCTGAGGCGGATCCGTGGCTTGCCTGATCAGAAATGGGTAACGCTTCCTAACCCTAACCCTAAATTGTGCATTTTTAACTTTGATGGTGTTGTTGTTGGCAGGTTGCTGGTGTTGTTGATTTATGTTGCCTGTTGTTGTTGTTGGCTGGTTTATGTTTGATATGGTTACCAAGGGCTACTGTTTCAGTGAGTTCTTGTTTGTTGGTGATGTTTCATGTGTGGAGTCCCTTTTTGGTTGTTGGTGATGCACTTAAGTTGTGAGTCTCCCATTTCTGTTGTCTTTAAACTTGAGTTGTTTTTTTTAATCCAAATGATGAAGGGACTCCATTGAATGTCACTTCATAGTAGAGTTTTGCTCCTAATTTTTCCTGGTGGGTTTTGTTGGTGAGGTACCTCTACTATGAAGTATTGTATTCAACAATGTGAATGACTCTACTGATGGATTAATTGGCCACACATAATATCAGCAAAAATTCTTCATTCATAATAAACATTTGACTGCCTTACAGGTTGCTTCATCATAATAAACAAAAGACACCTAACCACCTATTCATGCATATAAACTCTTAGGTATAAAAACAAAAGACAAAAACATATAACTAAGTGCTTAAATGTGGCAGTCAGTGTTTCTTCTTCTATCTGGTTTGATGATTCCCCTAATCTGCATCTACCTCAGTGTCCTCTGTTGTAAATGTAGTCCCTTAAAGTTGACTGGATAGCCTGAACACACTGTCTAGGTATTCCACAGTGTCCACCACTAATTCCTTCCTTACTGTCACTTGATCTGGTAGAATTCCCAAATTTTCAAGTTTCTTCTTGTTCATATGAGGTATTTTGTACTTGTTTCCACCTTGGGCCTTCAGAATTTTGATCATGCATCTTTGTAATGTCACCCAAATGTATCACTTGAGGCTTGAATGTGTTATAACACTCAATAACGTTTGCAACAAGCTCATCTAAGTCCTTAGGGAAGGATTGATATTGCAGTGATTGCATTGACCTGAATAAGCCTAGATCCAACACATTTAGATCAGGTGACTATGCTGGTTGGAATACAAGTTCAATATTAAACCCATTTGCCCTAGTCTGCTTCATTATCACCAGTGCCTTGCTGCTCCATGTTCGTTTCCTGTTCTTCTTGCATATTTTCATTATCTGATTCATAATGCTCATAATCTTGATCTTGCATTTCTTCATGCTCATCGTAGTAAAGTTCCGCCAGTGCTTGTTCTAATATTAATTGGTCAACATCTAAAAAATCTTCTTCATAAGGATCTTCCATGTTCCTTCTTTGTGATTGTTTGTTCAGATTTTAGAAGCTTCAAAAGGGATGGCTGCTGTTTTTTTATGGGTGAAGAACTTGCCCTTTGTGCATATGAAGACAGTGGGGTGTGATGCTAACAAGGATGAAGGTTGTGCAGCACTAATTGGGGTGTAATTTTTTGCTAACAAAGACTAGTGTAATTTTTTGAGAAACATGTGTAACCATTCGGTGTTTTTTGAGAAAGATGTGTAATTATGAATTGGGGCTGCTTTTATAGTCTTCCTCTTATGAAAAGGAAGGCTGGAATTTGGCTGTAATTTTAAAAATTTGAGAATTTTAAATTTTGGTGTTTTTGGTGGAAAAATAGGAGGGAAAGTGGTCCTCCCTCCATTTTCTTTCTCCTTCTTTCCTTTAATTACATATCCTCACTTTCTCTAATTAAGGCCCTACAAAAAATGCATTGGCAACCGCAAATTGTACTGCGGTTGCACATAATATTTAACGGAGTGAGTATATATGATCAAATAAGAAGGATTTTAAAATGAAAAAGATGAGAAGGATTTTTGTTTGATTTTATTTGTTTATTATTTATACAAATTGTTATACTATATTATAAAGTAAGAACATTTTAAAAATTTTGTTATGGTTACTTTTCTGTGTAACATAGTTACTTTTACTTTGGCTCAATCGTGACCATAGACTTTTTTATTCTTGTGAAATCAAGGGTGTTGAGTCTTTCTTTCTCTTCTCATTTTCAATACTCTTTT
The DNA here is from genome assembly GCA_019425755.1 of Amaranthus cruentus. Classification (NCBI taxonomy): domain Eukaryota; kingdom Viridiplantae; phylum Streptophyta; class Magnoliopsida; order Caryophyllales; family Amaranthaceae; genus Amaranthus; species Amaranthus cruentus. Next base: position 8,236,041 of record CM033455.1, read on the forward strand.
CATTGGATCCCTTCCCTTTATATTTATATATATATATATATATATATATATATATATATATATATATATATATATATATATATATATATATATGTAGGATCAAATAAGAATATATATATATATATATATATATATATATATATATATATATATATATATATATATATATATATATATATATATATATATATATATATATATATATATATATATATATATATATATATATATATATATATATATATATATATATATGTAGGATCAAATAAGAATATATATATATATATATAGGCATCGAAAACACTAATAGGCATCGAAAACACTAAAAGTTTACTATCCTTTGTGTAATTTAGGTTGGAAGTTCTGGAGTATTCTACATGAACTTATTTAATCGTGTACAATTTAGGTTGGAAGGCACATAAAACATCTTGCAAAACATCCTAGAAGTAAGTAAAATTCAGGGTTCTGTTGCTGCTAATTTGATTGAAACTTGGAAAAACATTATCATTGCTAAAATAGTACAAAAGAAAATTGTTCAATTTAAGAAAGTCGAGCCTGTAAATGTTGGCATTGGTCTTTATTTAGCCGGTGGTGCAGTTATTATGTGCTCTTATTGGTTTCGTGTGGTCTTACTTGCGGTGTAGTGTTAGGTTTATGATGCTTTACGCAATTTTTCTTGTTATTCTTTGCAAGAGTTGTATAGTTTTTTAAGAGTGATACTTTTGTTAATCTATTATATTAAATAAAAATAAATATTCTTGTTTATTCTAATTAGTTTTTTTTATTTAATAGTTTTAATTTAATTTATATCATTAATAATAATATTAACAAAATTTATTATTTGTATAATTACTATTGTTGAAAAAATATTATTTGTATTGTTTATTTCAAACAAACGATACAAATTACCCATTATTTGTATCATATGTTTCAAGCAAATGATACAAATAATTATCATTTGTATCTGTTGTTTGAAACAAAAGATACAAATTATGGGTTATTTGTATTGTTTGTTTAAACCAAGGATACAAAAGACTGTTATTTGTATCTTAGGTTTTCAAATGATATAACTAATATGTTATTTGTAACCCTCTTATTAATAACTCCCACTCTAAGATACAAATAAGTTTTATAACAAGATACAAATAACGATTTTTTTTCTAGTGGGCATGCGAATATTACACTAGAACAACTTTGCAACCACAATATAGAGTAATCCCTAGGAACACTCTTAAACGACGAACAATAAAATTATATGAATCAAAGCGCTATGAATTAGTAGAAATGTTTAAATCTTTTAATGGTAGGGTTAGCATAGTAACCGTTATTTGGTCTGCTCACCTTATATGTGTGTAACAGCACATTAGATAGATCGTAATTGGTTTATTCAAACAACTAAATAATTGCGTTTGAGTAAATGACAGAAAGACATAGGGGTGAAAACATAAAATATAGATTAATGAAAATATGTAATGAATTGAACTTGTTAGATAAGATATTTTGTTGTTCTACCAATAATACAACCGCCAATATCAAATGCATCGAACTTTTGTATAACGAACCCGCTTTTACTTGTATCCTTGGTGGTAGATTATTACATACGTTGGTGTGCTCATATTGTTAATTTATCTTGCCAAGCAGGTATTAAAAAACTAAGTGATTTATTAGATCCCATTAGAGACATAATGAAGTGGCGTAGATTAGGACAGGTTAAAATAAGATATAAGCAATTATATATCAACTAAAAAAATATATTGGTCTTTAGATACTCTTACATGTTGGGGCTCAACCCATGATTTATTAAAAAAAGACTATTTCTTATCGCTCGATTATAGCACAAGTACAAAACTGTATATTGAGTGTACGGATAGCCCTTAGCCGTATAAGTGATGAAACATGGGAATTAGCCAAAGGCATACAAAAAATTATTAGAAGCGTATGTCCACGCAACTAAGATATGATGATACTAATGTATTTTGAAAGTCGATTATTGCAGATGTGATGGACAAGTGGAAGACGTATTTTACTGATTTTCCTTTTATTTATGGAATTGCGAAAATTTTATATCCCTGTTTTAAAACGGAAAACCTAACTAAATTAATTGGATTTTACTACCAATCATTAGATCGCCCGCCTAGTGATGTACATAATTATGTAGGAAATTGTAAAAAGCTTTTAGTAGAACTTTACGATCAGTATTCTAGTGTATATAACCCGAGTCGCGATACGTCTAGGCGTGCTAGCGTCTTGACACGTCCCACTTATTATAATCCCATAATAGATAACATAATATGTCATGATGTTAGTTTTGTAGAACCATCTTCTTCCTCCCCCTCCGATTCATATTTAGAACTAGATAATTATATTAAACCTCACTTTGAAATCGAAAAGGTGGCTATAATATTTTAAAATGGTGGAAAGAAAAATCATTAAAATTCCCATATTATCGAGAATTGCAAAGGGTATCCTTGCAATTCCTGCTTCTACTATTGCGTCGAAGTCTGCTATTAGTGCAGGTAGAAGAGTTCTAGACAAAAAGAGATCTTGTCTTGCTCCACATAATATTCAAATATGTGTTTGCAAGAAAAATTGGGATCAAGTGGAGGTCTGAACACAAGGACTCAAGACCGATGATGATCAAGATGAAGATGATCCATGGATGATGAATACAACTGTACCATTGTTGGGAGGAGAGTAGGCAGAAGCATCTAACCAATCAGGTGATGATGAAGAAGACGAATAGGATCATGAATATTGGACAATGATCGATCAACATTCAACAACTACAAATAAAAGGTATGACAAAGAAGCACGTGTGCTTTGATTCTTTTGGGATATGTAGTCAACTTAGTATTTCTTCGGGATACTAGGTTCAAATCCATTCTCTCCCTCATTATTTATTAATCATCTTCATCGTTTCTTATTAATTTGTTTTTCCTTCTTTTTAGTAAATATTTTAATAACGATGACAAGCAATAAATTTTGCTAATAATCAAGTAATCAACGAAGGTACATCCGCATTATTATAGTATTTTTTATATTAAAATTAAAGAAAAAATAAGAATGGAACCGATGTCCACCATTATAGTTGGAAGCTGTAATCAGCCTCATAACGCCAAGGAACTTTGAACTGAATTGAACCGAAACGTTAGTCGTTAAGAACTAAGCCTACTCGACGGGCCATCACTGATGCCTATTTACATCATTCTTAATGCCTACTTATCTTATTCTTAATGCCTAGTTACAATATCCTTAATGCCTACTTATAATATACTTCAATGTCTACTTATAGTATTTTTAATGCCTACTTATCCCATCCTTAATGCCTACTTAAATCATCTTAAATGCCTATTTACCATATTTAACTAGTATATTTTAGGCAAATATTTGATAGGCTTTAATTTAGTGATAATAAATGTAATGAAATTGTATCCACTAAGGTAGTGTTTGGCAACATATAATTCATTTGAAAATAGGAAATTTAATTTTGATATTCAAATTCAAGAATTGTAAACGACACCTATGTACTTGAAATTTTCAAATTTTGATATTTGACCCATTTTTACTTTGTTATTGGAATTCTATGAAATTGCCCAAATTTCACATTTTAAAATTGAAAATTTACTAAACATTTAGAAATGAATTTCAAGTTGTCAAGCATGCCATAATATATTTTCACATGGTACAATATCTGAGAAGATGCCACGTAGAATATAAAATGAAATTATTCTTGTCTTTGATTCCCTTCACTTTCATAGCCTAAAGCAACTAATAAGTAGTACTCATATGCTACAATACTCTCATTAGTTACTTGCGATTATGTATATCTAAAAAAAGCTCACATGTTGATGCTTAATTTATACTAACTTTTATCATTAGTGAATGTTACTATTTATGAACATTTTTCTTGATTTGAAAACATAACTAACTTTGTTTTGTTTAAAGATGTATAATATTATCAAAGAAATTATGATTGTTTAAAGTTTAAAAAGATATATTCAAATGAAGTGGACGCAAAACTATTTTTGAATTTTACTACTATAAGTGATATATTTTACGGTCGTCATTATAATCATATCTAGTGTATTCCCCTCATACAGAATTATATGGTCAGGGTCTGGGAGGTATAGAGACAACAACTTATACACATATAGAAAAGTGATATATTTTAAAGTAACAATGTCTATTTCAGTAACAAACTCAAAAGAATAGAGAGAGTATTTGTTTTTTTTAAAGAATATTTGGTTGCCTCTTATACTTCATACAAGTAAGTTTTTCTCAAAATATTAGCTTGTAATGTTGGTGATCATCACTTTGTATAGAAGCAAAGGTGTTATAATTGAAACATATACGTATTCTCAAAATAAACAAAAATGGGTTATGGGCATTAAATCATTCCGACCATGACCACCAAGCTTGCAACTACATCATCTATCTGTCTGCCACTTTTGAATGCAACATCATTAGCTTTGCCAGCAGAATCATAACTTCATGCTACTCCAATTATGTACTTAAGATTGATTTACAAAATTAATTAATAATTAAATTCTTACATGGTACGTATATAAAATATTCTAGCAAAATTTATTTTTAATAGTCCCACCTTTAAGTCTTTAGCTTTTAAAGGTGCGACCTGTTTAATCCTATGAAGATCTCACCCAATCTATTGTCCGAAATTTTAATACTTAAAATGAAAAAAATCTAACTTAATTTTTATTAAAACCTGTTTGATTTTTCATAAATTTTCAAAAATGGGCCTTTCATACTTAAAATGAAAAAAATCTAACTTAATTTTTATTTTACTAATATTTATTTTATAAAATAACTTGTTAAGTCTTTAAAAATTAAGTTTTCATCTCTAATATTGAAAAGGAAGAGAAAAAATAGTAATAGATTGAAGGTTTATTATAAAAAAAGAGTAAAAGTTGATGATAATTGATGTTTGATGAATGAGTAAAAATTGAACGATGTAAGAGATAATATTTCGAAGTTAAAAAGTAATTTCTAAAAGAGTTGAAAAATGTCAGAAAAAATATATTCAATATGATTTGAACATATGACCATTAAAAACTTAAGTAAAACACTACTCAAATACTCTACCTCAATATTACGCAATTTTAATAGCATTTATGCATATAAATCCTTTAAATTTAGGGTTCTGTACGATTCGGCACCTTACACCCCCGAATCACCAATACCGCCATCACCAACACAACATATAAGTGGAAATCCCCACCCATTAAAGAATGATTTTCAAGAACATTACATTTTATCATTATATTAAGGAAAAGTTATAAGAAACACTCAAACTTAACAGTCAACTAACGTTTTTCGTTGAGTGGTAGTCATTTGCAGAGAATATATTAGATAAGGTGATTTTTTGCAAAAAAAAAAAAAAAAAAAAAAAATTACATAAGATAGTTTTTGCAAATAGACTTATAGATTAGGTAGTTTCTTATAATTTTTCCTTATATTAATTAATCCAATATTTAAGTGGCTAATCTTTAAAAGATGTGATGCCATTTATATTAAAAAGAAATAGAATATATTAATTTAAAGTGTTGAAATAGAATGAATTATGTTGTTGGAATCATCAATACAAAAAAGTGAATTAAAATGCAATAGCATACTAAAGAATTGTATTTACAAGATATGAAAGGAATTAGTTTACTATATGTAGACATAACAAAACTCATAGAATGAATTTTAGGAGTCTTAAATACAAGCTAGCTAAACCTCAAATTTTTACAATCCTCCAATTACCTCTATCCTTTTTAATTTCTCTAAACATAATTTAAATCCATTGTATTTGAATGATATATAAGTATACAGTTTGTGATAAGAGAAAAAAAAATAACATTTGGGGCATGCTTGTATTGAGTGTAAATATTTAAGAGGGTAAAAAAAGTCAAACTAATGAAATGAAAGCAAATAGATAAGCATTTAAAGTAGTTGAGATAATTGTGAAGAAGGTAAAATGAGCATAAAATAAAAATAATGAAAGAAAAAGAAGATAATTTCCCCTATTATGAAGGTAATACATTCCCTCATCCTCCCCTAGGATAAATATTTACCCCACAAAACTGCATTTTTCGTTACTTTGCAACAATTCTTTCACCTCTACAACAATCAAATTTTACTAATTTCTCATTTATCAACTTCATTTTATAACTTTAATTTTTTTTACCCCTTAAATATTTACATCTAATACAAGCATGACCTAAATAAAAAATTGCTGTTAAAAAATTAATGATTATATTCAATTATATTCTTGAAATCGAATATCATATTCTAAAATTTGTTATAGAACCATAATGGCTAGTACTTTTTGCATTTTAGGGCTAGGTTGGACCGGTTCAACTTGAGCCAATTCAAAACTGGGTATGGGCTAACCCAGCCATTGGTACTCTCTTCAGCTTGCACAGTTGCACAAGCAGATAGCTGGCGATTGTTCACGTAGCAAATCCAGAGCCCGGAGGCGATCAGACTTGACGTTAGGAGCATCAATTTTACTCCTTGCACACCCCAAATCTTACACCCATTGTTTTAAAAACTAAAATAGCATAAATGGTCTTCTTATCATTATTAATTTTAAGTATAAAATATTGTAGTAAAAGATTCACTGTAAAAATTTTGTATGAGCTCCAAAAATCTCTCAATGTAGAAATAATCTAGGTGATCATCTATTAACTTTATAGTATCTCTCACAATTTCACAAGTCAAAGTATCCGTTTGATTCACTAGGTCCGACCCAAATTAGCCTAAATTTGCTTAAGATCATTGAATTTGAGTAGACACCGCTAAGGGTTATTAAAATGCTTACATTATGAAGCATTGTAGAATCATAAATGTAATGCAAATACATTTCAACAATAATGAAAACCTAGCTTATTTTTGATTCTACAAACATACATATAAATAACATACAAATAAAATTAACATCACAGTCTAAACTAGAGTTAAGAGAGCACAAAAATAGACAGAATCGGAGGTTACATAAAATAAATAAGTAAAATTAAGGGCATGATTGAATGAAAAACTTCAAACGATGTCAGTACTTTATCCAGTTGTAAACACTGATTTGAATACTGTTTATCAATAAACACATAACCATCAAGACTTTGGTTTGTCTCAACTTATCAGGTACCATGTTTTTTACCACACTTTCCATGTAAACCTTGAAACTGTTTTGTTGACTGGACCTGACTTGTAAGATTAGTCATCAACAGCCAGATAGATTTTGCCAGTTTCAGGAAGGCTTGGTAGAATGAGTGCAGATCCCACCCATTCATGACAG
>CM033455.1:8243347-8273347 GCA_019425755.1 Amaranthus cruentus
TGTCTTACTTAATAATGCATTTTTGTTTATAAAAGTTAAATGCCTTTATTAAATAATTGATATAAACTTAACAAGATAAAAACTCTCAGTAGATTTCGAAGAATTCCGTTGACCCGCATCTTAAATGGCGGCTCACAAAACTGAAAAACTTATAAATTAGGGTTCGGGTCATGGGCCACAAAATAATTTTATCGGGGACCCGCCGACCAGATTATTAGAAAAGGAATTTTTATTTTTTAAAAGGTCTGTATGGTAGGCCTGTATTAGTCTAAAGTTAGCATACTTAGCAACTAATTTTTTTAATGTAAGATTTTTTTCCGATAATTTAAAACCTAAGCATTGTACTTCACTACAAAGGTTAGCTTAATTTTTTTCTCTGTCTGTTCATTCACTCTGTACATTCACCTATCAAATTTTCTATCGCTTTCTCATTCCTCTCTGCTATCTTCCTCAATATGATCTTTAATATATACTTCATGTAATAGTCTGAAGTTGCATTTTCAGATTTTGTGATTTTCTAAAGCTAATGTTGGATTTTGAATTTCGTGTTTTTTAAAATTTGTTTTGTTGATGATCAAATTTAGATGTTGGAGTTCGTTTTGTTGTTTTTTTACGTTTGTGAATAATTTTTTCATATTGTGTGAAATTAGTTTTGGTGTAAGCTCAAATAATCCGGGTACCCGTTGTCTCGACCCGATTTATCCACCCGGATAAAACAGGTCGGGACAAGGGCCGTTAAAATAGGTACCCGACTAATCGGGTACCCGGCATTTTGGGTACCCGGAAAGCCGGGAACTCGATTATGAACACCCATATTACAAACCTTACTGATATCTAAGATCTTGCATTTTCCTTTGTCACTAATAGTACTCGAGTTGTTGCATTTTTCTTTTATTTCAAAAAATAATGATTTTTGTCCTTGACTTGAGTGGTTCCTTCGTATGTCACGACTAGTTTGTCTTATATTTCTTTGGCACTCGTACAAGATGAGACTTTATTGAATATTTCTCCATGTAGAGCACAACATAGTTGATTCATGGCTCTATAGTTTTTAGACACGACTTCCAAATCACTTTGGATATATTCTGAAGACGATGTCCTATAACTCCATATCTTGGTCGATTACGAACATCTTCCTCAATGTTTTCCAGTGAGAAAAATTAGTGTTAAAAAATAAGGGAGGTCTAGAACATGAATGACCTTGAGCAAACAAACCTTCTCCTATTGGATACATCGAACTCACAAGCTACTTAATTTTTAAATGTAAAACTCATCTTTGATACCAATATAGGTTAATAGGAATTATATAACTCTTCAGAGAGGGGAGTGAATGAAAGTATGGTGGATTAACATTTTCTGCCTTGATAGTCGTTTCAAGAGCTTATTAAGAACTTCAAACAATTTTCCATAAATTGTTCTTAAACCTATGACTTCTTTCCAATCCTTAGGATTCATACAACTTTTATAAACGAAATTCTAGACTATTAAGAAGATTTCATTATCTTCACACTAGTTCTTCCTTTGAAGAACGATCTACCAATTCCTTTATAATAAAAGCTTGCACTCATGTGGTTTGTTATGATTTTCAAGGGTAAACATTGTGTTATGAGTGCAGTTTGAAGACATGTCTTTTGGAAAATCAAACTAAAAAAAATCTTATAAGGTGGTGTATTCGACAATATGACGAATCTTTTCAAGAAATATATTACAATTTACGGAAATATAATTCCCACCTTATGTTAATGGGAAACATAATTTCCCTATATACCGTCAACATAGAATGGATATTTTCTTAAAACCTTCCATATAAAACAGTTATCTAAAATAGTGTTTTCTCTTTGAACACAAAATGCCATCTGAATTAGTGGTTCACTATGATTTATTTTCTTTTTTTTCGTTTTTGAGTTAATAACAAACCGCCATCTCAAATGGTGGTTTTCTTAAATTCATGTACAATTGACAACAAGAACAGTACATCGTCACCGACTACCACGCTAGTATGTCTGGATCGAAAAGGGAGGAGTGGAGAAGGCTCTCATGATGCATCTGTGTCAATAGGAGGAATCGGTATAAGGTAATCATACTAGTCAGACTGATGGCGTCAGTCAGCGACACGTTAATAGAGCCCAAGGTTTGAGTATATAGCTGGTACCCTACATCAACTGGTAATGCATTAGCCTCATGTATCGTGCTAGTGCATTCTATAAGGACCGCTCTGATTCGCTCAGTCTGTATATAAATAATAAAGTGTTATTAAAATTCAGTATTACAATTTTTGTACACAAAACAAAACATACCAATGTCGTGGCAATGGGATGGTAGTGCGATGCCAGCGGTGCAAATGTGGGATTCGTGATGCGTAGTTTCGTTATCTACCTATACGACGTCATATTCACACCCAAGGTTTGACTAGTATAGTATTACAATTTTTTTTTTACTTAACTGTTTAAAATAAACCCTTCCCCTTCATCTATTAATCAAAAAAGAAAGAAAAAAGTGAAAAAGTTACCTATTACAGCCGGTTAAAAGGGAGATGGGTATGTTTTCAACAAATTATGAGAATAGTTGGTATTATTAAAAAATAATTGATAGTTGGGATTATTTTTAGCCAACGGGTGATAGTTGGGATTATTTTGAGCAAATTTTCCTAAAGTATAACAATACTTATAACATGAATATATACAAAATACATTAAATTTACCCTAGAAATTGATGGACTAATTCATTGGCGCATGTTATCAAAAACTTTATACGCATATATAATAAATCTTGTAATTCAAGTCTAATTGTGAAAAATTTAAGCTTAAAACATGCCATTAAGTTTACCCTAGAAATTGATGGACTAATTCATTGGCGCATGTTATCAAAAAAGTGATTGGGGTGAATATATATATATATATATATATATATATATATATATATATATATATATATATATATATATATATATATATATATATATATATATATATATATATATATATATATATATATATATATATATATATATATATATATATATATATATATATATATATATATATATATATATATATATATATATATATATATATATTGTGTCGAGCGAAGAGAGGGAAAGAAAGACAAATGGCAAAAGGTTGTGAGGCAACAGTAGCTTATGAACACATAAAATCGTTTTGAAGTGGTGGTTTAGCAGTAACATTTGTTTAAAAACGCTCATGTTTAACTTTTTATGGAATAGCAAACCGCTACTTCACAAAACGGTTTTTCTGAGTTTGCACATAAAAACGCTCTTTCACAAAGCGGTTTTGTCAAAAAAGGGAAAAAAATTAGGTTTCTAAGGATGTCCTAGGTGGACGGTATGTTGGAAACTAAATTTCCAAAAGACGTAAACTTGAAATTATTTTCTAAATCAGCTCTATTAAGGGAAAAGGCTCTACAATGAAGAGCAACAATATTCTTGTAACAAATACACAAGGGTTGAATGATGAAATTTCAATCTTTGAAACAACACGATTAACCTTCATCAGCTTGTTAACGATTTGATCCATTTTTGCTTGTACATTTAGATAAAAAAAACATTGGGAAAGAGGGGACTCAACAGATCACGCTACATTTGGAGTGGCCTTTTCTTAAATCAGCATAATCTTCTGCAAGTGATGGCGCAACCTAATCATGAACATAAATTTTGGAAATTATGTTGCACCATCACTTGTAAAGAATTATGCTAACAAAAAAAGTCCACCCCAAATGTGGGGCAGATGGTTGAGTCCCCTCTTTTCCAATGATTTTTCGATCCAAATATACTAGCAAAGGTAGATCAAATTGTTAACAAGGTGATGAAGGTTAATCGACCTATTTCAAATATTGAAATTATATTATTCAACATTTTTGTATTTGTTACAAATATATTTGATACTATTCATAGTAGATGTCTTTTTCCTTAATAACGCTAATTTAGAAAATAATTTCAAGTTTATGTCCTTTGGAAACTCAATTTCCAACATACCGTCCACTTAGGACAACCTTAGAACCATTTTTGTCATTTTTTTACAAAATTGCTAGAGCCGTTTCATGTGCAAACTCAAATAAAACCGTTGTGTTAGGTGGTGGTTTGCTATTCCATAAATATTTAAACAAAGGAAAACAAAACAATCATTTGAATTGCACGGTTTAATAATAATATTTTAAACAAATATTACTACTAAACCACCACTTTAGATGGCGATTTTAAGCTACTGCTAGGGATGGACTTGGATCTTGGATCCTAAGGGTCTAAATCCGACCTGACCCTAATTTAAGAGTCTATTTTTGGATCTTGTGGATCCCGGTCGAATTTGGGTCCATGGCCTTAGGGTCCGAGTTCGTGTTCGTATCCACACGTTTTGGTCCCATATTCGATCGATGGACCCATTTACATCTTTTTTTTTTCTAAATTATATATTAGTTATCATGTGTGTTTAATTGTTGAATTTGAAATTTGTTATATTTCTGAACATTACATGATTTTGAACTTTGTCATTTCATATAACTTGAAATATAGTCGTTGTGTCTATACTTTTAAAATAGAAGACTTGATCAACATTTTGTTATAAGAACTTGAAGGTTGAAAAGGTATATATATTTATTCGCACAGTTAGTATAAACTATTAGAGTATCCTTGTTAGTTGAAATTGTTTAAAACATTATATACGAATGGTCGATACTTTTATAATATATTTTTAAAAAAAGTTTAGGAAAAGATTAAAATAATTTTGGACCCAGACCCAGACTCTAGATCCGGCAGACCCTAAAGAACTAGGACTAGGTCCAAAATTTTCAAACACTATTGATCTGGGTCCGAGCCTGGGTCTAATAAAAAAATTTAGGCTCTAGATCTGGATCTAACTGGACGCGACCGAGATCCGACCCATGCCCATCCTTAGTTGTTGTTGCCTCATAACTTGTCATATGCTTTGCTTTTCTTCCCCTCTCTTCTCTTGATACAATAAAAAAATAACTCTCAATCACTTACATACTCATTCACTTACTTGAATCATCTTCATTGTGTTGTTACTCCTTAATTACTTTATATCATTATCAATTTAACGTAAAATGTTAACCCTAATTTATTTTTTCAATTTTGTGCTTTGATTTTTATGATTATGATTGTCTTGTTTTGGCTTGTAATGCATCAAGTTGTAGTAACAATATCTTTTTTTCTAATCTTAATGCTATGTTTTAAGCTTAAATTTTACACAATTAGACTTGAATTACATGATTCATTTTGTATGCATAAAAAGTGTTCGGTGAAATACTTCGATGATAGTCCATTAATTTGTTGGGTTAATTTAATGTATTTAGTATATATTCATGTTAAGTATTGTTATACTTGAATCAACTCTTCTTATTAGTGTTATTATACTTCAATAAAGTCAATAAATGTTGCACATTTATACTTCACTTGTTCATGCTGGTATACAAAACAATGTATGTATCACGACAGTACATACTTGTGTGTGCAGAACATTGGTTATTATTCCATTATAGTGTATTGAGGTCGGAAAAATAGTCGTAAAAAGGTCAATGTGGTGTATAATGGAGAATTTTATATGTAACAGGTGTCATGACAATTGATCCATCAGTACTTACGCTTACGGCGACCCATTGGAGCATAAGTGCGTAAGGGGGGAGGGTCCACATCCCAATTGTTAACTCATCAAAAGTACCAAGTGAGTACGAGGGATTGACAGGTTGATGATAAAGTTTTAAAGTTAGTAGAGGTAGTTGGTTTAAGTTACGTCTATAGATTGTTGGGTGGAGGTTTGGAGCTCGATCGAGCTCTCACTATTGCATTAATTAAGCGGTGAAGAAAAAGAAATCACACGTGAAACCTTACTTTCGAGGAGGCCATCATTAGTTTACAAGACATTGTTGTGATACTTGGACTGCCAGTTGATGGCCAGGTAGTCAATAGTTATGGCGAGGAACTTTGGGCTGAATTAGTGTTTGAACTTTTGGTATTCCCTCAAAACCCTCATGAATCGACAGAGACAAAGATCATCATTAGATCTTCGTTCATGTTGGCTTGGTTGATAGTTCATTTTAGTGAGCTGGGGTCAGATGCAGATGATGTGATCGTGCGCATATACTATACTTGTTTGGTTGCATCTTGTACCCAAATAAGAATGGTGACTATGTCCAGCTGATCTATCTCTCAATGCTACGAGACTTAGGACGACTGTCGAGTACAACTAGGGGAGCGCTACCCTCGCGTACTTATATCCCCATTTGTGTCGGGCATCTCGTAAGGGTGCTAAGGACATATGAGGTGCTTGTTACTCCTTCAAATATGCTCCTGGGAGCATATTCATATTGAGAGACCAGAGATCCGAATGGTTCGACACATTAGGGAACAAGCTTAGGTTGATGATGCTAACGATTTTGGACCGGTCTTAGGTACAAAATATCAACGATGGATGGATCCTTTAGCAATGAGGCAATAATAATCAGTTACTAGTTATATTAACGCATCTATAATTTGATGTTTTGTTCTCACAATGTTCATTTGATCGCTACTGGCTTCTGGTGTATCTTTCGAGGTCTCACGCCCCGCATACTCGGGTATACTACCGAGACTCCCTCAATCGACTGAGGGACGATCAGATGACATGGCAACCTTACACGATGGCTAAGATGGAGGCTTTGCCAGACTTATGCAAAGTTGTCAGGGTATGTAGCGATCACGTTGCCCACTCATTTGCTATGACAGTGTGGAGTTTCATCTGTCGGATCGTGTGATGCGCTAGTTTGGTTTGCAGCAGCCTATTTTTGAATGCTTGTAACATGCAGGTTGCACTACACGCTTCTGATCGGAGGACTATGGACAAAAACTACTACTTGATTCGACATAGATTGCATATAGATGCGTGGAATGACACTATGCATCACAAATCCTTGGGTGCGTATATGGTGTGATATACGCAGATCACGACACTATGCATCACAAATCCTGCATTTGCATAGCGGCATTGCACGATACACGGCCACATATTGATATGTTTTCTTTTGTTACAAAAAGTATAATACGTATTCATGATTTTAATGACACTTCATAATACATACATATAGGGTACCGACTAAATTCTCAAAGACTAGGCTCCATCAACACGTCGCTGACTGACGCCTTGAGTCGAATAAGGTATGATTACCTAATCCCGACTCTCCTACTAACGCAGATGCTACCCCTGGAGCGTTTTCCACTCCTGCCCATCCAATCTAGACATACCATTGCATTGCCCTTTAAATAATGTTAACTATGAACATACAGAGAAAATAGTTTGTTTAGGGACAAGGGTGCATTATTAGAGAAATGCTTTAGTATGTACAAAGTAGCAAGTAGTAACTAATAAGAGCTAATACTATGCATCAATCTGAGGCCCTGGATATGCAGGTAAGCTCATTATTCGTTTATCAACGACTGGGCCTCCAACTGTGAAATGGTACAGACTTTGATAGTCTGTTCCCGATAACCCAAGTAGCTCGTGCACTGCAAGAAACACAAAACACCAATTTTACTTCCATCATATCATACACACAAACAAGCAGCCCTCTTTCGAATTCGAGACTAGTAAATGTCTATGTTCTCTAATATCTATTTCGCCTCATAATAATAATCTTAAGAATTCCAAACACATGGTATTTGCATGGACTGTCTCTGCGGCCTATCTCCTACATACTTCAATAATACATGTATGCAAAAAAGAATCCTGATTTTATACAACTGCCTGATGATATTTCTACATCTTCCTGAATGATACATGTATGCAAAAGAGAATCCTGATTTATTCAAAACCTATTTCAAAAGGTCTAGTGATTAACCTTATTTTATGGTCATTCAATTGTTAATTACTGATGGTGTTAATAAGAAGATTACTAATGTGATCATTAAATTGTTAATTCTAGTATTCTAGTATTCAATTTACAGTAACATTTAAATTTGAGAACCAATTTACAAAAATGAAATAAAACCAAGGGATGATAATTCTAGTATTAAACAATCTTCATATTGTTTCCAATCGTTTTTTTAATCATCCCAACTTTTTTCACTATCTTAAATCCCAACAAACATTCTTATTTTGTTTATAAGCTAGTACATTAAGTATTAGTGTCATTTCAATAAAAGTGTGCCAAACAACACAATTTTATGCAATTTGAACATACCAAGTTACTAACATTACCAAAACCTTATCGAACTATACTAACCCGGCCATGCTTATACCTATTTAGATCAATAACAAAATTTAGTCCATTTCCAACAATCTAACAATCTTTAAATTTCTCTTCCCAAGTTTTACTTTTGTTCTACCAAAAACAAAGCATCATTACACTCATGCAAAATTTGAAAAAGAAAAGAAACA
The DNA here is from genome assembly GCA_019425755.1 of Amaranthus cruentus. Lineage (NCBI taxonomy): Eukaryota > Viridiplantae > Streptophyta > Magnoliopsida > Caryophyllales > Amaranthaceae > Amaranthus > Amaranthus cruentus. Next base: position 8,251,729 of record CM033455.1, read on the forward strand.
TCACCATTTTCATTTCTAACCACTCAAAAACTCGTCTGAATTTAATTTCTTATGGTTGCATTTGGGATCGTCCATTTCATTTCGAATTGTAGATTTCAATTATGGATTTATTAATTAAGAATTTGAGAATAACAAGGTTTGAAAAGTCATTTTCAACCACTTTTATAACGTAGTAGATTTGACTCAAATCCAAATTTAAAAATTTTTGATTTGCCAAATAATAAATATGAGTCAATTCCAAATTTCCAAATGAAATTCTTGTTCCCTAACATGACGTGAATCTCTTTTAAAAAACACATTTTTTCCTACTTGAAACTTCACAAAACTACACAAACAATTGCAAAAACACCAATATTATCATGTTTATATACTGAAATATTTCATAATCATAACCTATTTTGCAAGAGCTTTCCATTCATACCACATTTCGACATATCTAAAAAGGCAAACCGAATAGTGTTATATTAACTTTGTTTAACAAGTTTTATTTAAAAACTCGAACATGCAAAATATTTTTACATGAAATTATTTTCATGAGTCAATGATTATAAACATATTTTTATCAATAAAATACGAAAAAATTGTTTCCTAAAATAGCTCATGAAATGCAGCCATATTGAGTTCAAGGAGAAAATTGTTTTCACATAATTTTTATTTCTTGTTTAATAAATTTTAGTTAGTCTCTGCCTTTAGGATTGTTAAACTATTTTGATTTGATACATGCGATTTCAATCTGTACAACAAACTACTCATCATTCCAACTAATTTTAAAATGAGTATGACAGACTACAATGCAAATAGACATAGAAACGAAAGGGAGGGAAAACATTACCTGGATCGTCAAAAAAACAACCGATTCCAGTGGCAGAAATGCCCACTGCATGAGCCTCCAGATAAAGCACCTGTCCTAAAACACCAGTCTCCCAGAACAAGCGAGGATACATCCATGCACCCTTAGCAACTATCGTCGGTTCAAAGTGTGCTATCATACCGAGACTGAAACACCCATCACTAGCTATATCCTGAATTGAAATTCAGAAGATCAAGCAAAAGCTTGTGCAAATAAATACACCCACCAATCCTTGATTAGATTTCATTGTCAAAAGTATCACTAAGGGATGATAAAAACAAACGTTCATTTAGCAAGGTTCGAAAACAACCAATTATTTTCGGAACAACCTCAATGGAAAACTAGCCTATAGCTTAGGAACAGAGGTAATGGTTAAACAGTCTGTCCATTACAAACTAATCAAGCATCTGCATAGCATCAATAGGTCTTTAACACTCTATTACAGTAAATCAATTGCGAAATCACTCTTCCTCAATTTTGATTTCACATTCCCTTTTACTAGGGTTTAAAAATAGCCCCTAGTATAACTACAACGTTGCCAAATATATGAAGCTATGTACCTACAGTCCATTACAGAATACAGATCATAACAGAATATTTCAGTGACACTAATTTCTTTCCCAAATAGATTTAATTCATTAGAATTTAGAACAATAGCTGATTCCTAAATATGTTTCAAAATCAATCGAGGCTTCAACATAAATGCATAATTGTTTCGAGTTATGGTGAGTTGAGATTTGGGACTATACATGAGGTGAGCAATGTGAAGTATGTGAGATATGTTGAATAAGCTAAGAGAGGCTTTGAATAAAGCATGAGAGGACTTCACTAAGGATCCAAGACCATGCCTTAAACGAGGCACGGCATGGTATGAGGATTGCTCGATCAAGGCAATGGAGAAACAGCAAACAGAATGTGCCAGATTACTATGCTCATTCGAGCAAGGCAAGTGCTCGTCTAAGCATCGAGATCAGAAGTTGTTAGTAGGTGCTTGACTGTAGCCGCTTGAATGAAAAAGGTAGTGGCTCGAAAGAGCAGCGGACTAAGGGTCTAACAGTTAGTTTTTTGTTTACGTTTTGGGCATTGAAGAAGGGCATTACTTTTGGTTTATTGCTATGCTTTATTCTAGAGGTAAAATGTGATTTTAAAATGATGTATACCCTCTATATAAAGGGCATATGCATTCATAGAATCAACACACAACATTGAGTGAGGGCTAATATAGGGTGAGGGGCTAAGGTGTAAACCAAAAGAGTATCTTCCTTCTGTATTAGCATTTGTAATCTCCATTGTTTAGGAGATAGTAGACTTGAGAGAGTGTTCTCAAGTTGGGAAGGTTATTTATATTTGTATTGTTGAATACATTTATAAACAAACATTTGTGAATTCAAGGATATATGTATAACAATTAACAACTACGCCAAAATTTAAAATGTTTACTCTTAAGTCTTAAATCATTCGGCATAACATTATTTATATACACGAAAACAATTAAAATGTTGCTGATTTGCAAAAGTTACCTGATGGCATGAAAGTCTTTTAGAGATCTCCTTACAATCACCAGGAGCAAGTTCATAAAGAGGAAGATCAGGGGGGCAACCTTCTGGTTTCCTCCATGTAAACTCTGGCCTCATTGATTTCCTAAGATGATCAAAATGATTTTCGTTCCTCACCAAGAAATACAGACCTTTTGGTAAACCTGACACTCTATGAACAAATAAAGCAGCATGCACTTCACTATCCCAGGAAAGAGCCCTAAATGGCAATGCCAACTGTTTCCCTTGCTTCTCTCCATTCGTCAATCCAGAGGGGAGACAATGCAATAGAATTTGGTAAAATGTATCCCTGCGAATTTCAGTAACTCCATCCATGTCCACTGCACTTCTCCTCCTCCTAACGACCTCCCTCACTGTTAGCCCTTTATACGAACTATCACTACATACACCACTACGTTGAAAAGGACTTATCATAAACCTCTCCTCCACTGATAGCGGCTTCTTCCCTGCTTCGGATGTCCTATAAATCACATCCCAAACGACATGCTCTTTACTCAACATATTAGGCTTTCCTTTCCACTCTACCTTCGAAAATTCCGATATCCTTGAGCTCAATTCCTTGAAATCAACATCAAGCCTTTCTCCTTCCCCGTAAGGGAAAACTGCCAAAACGCAATCCGGGTGCTCAAACTCAATCTCGGGGAACTTACCCTTAACCGGACGACTAGGTATTGACACTTTAGGGTAAGAATCAAGCCCCATTAACTTCTCTAATTCATCAAACCCTAACCCATCAAGCAACTTAACATCCCATCCAAGTTCAGCAGCGGCAATAGCTACAGCAGCAATGGCATGACCAATATCATGATTACAATACCTAAATGCCCTTTCTCCATACTTCCAAGATTCCCTCCAAAAAATGGAAGAAAACCCAACAAGAAAACAATCACGATTAAAACTTTTCTCGAAAAACTCATTTGGAATTTCAGCTCTAATCTCTAATCCATGTTCTTTAGGTGCATAATGTGCTACAAAACTTGAATTTGACAAAGACCCAATTGCAGGAGCAATAAGATGCGCCTCAGTAGGGTGCAAATTCCCACTACTAGGGTTAACCCTAAGAGACCAAGTTGAAAACCCCGTAGTTTTCCAAGCAGATAAAGCTAAAGAATCATAAAAAAGCTGAGAAATAGAAGAAAAAGTCAAAGGTTTTGCAGGAGGAAGAGAATGAAAAATAGAGGAATATAAAGGTTCACCTAAGAGTATGTTTTTGTCATCAATAGGTAAATGTTGAAGGGGAACTAAAGGAGCAGAGATGTACCTTCTAAAAGGATTAGGTTGATTAGCCCAATCTAAACTACCCAGACTTCTTGCATATTTATTGAAGAAATGTTTAGTTTGGTTGTGATATTGTATGGCTTGTAAAAGGTGGGATTTTTGTTGTTCTTTGAGTTCTTGCTCTGTAATTGAAGATGAAGAAGAAATTGACATGGTTACAATTTTAGGGCTAATATTCGATTTAGTGATTGAGTTGAGGTAGAAATGGATTTGGTGATGATATTGAAGATGAACAGAGATCGATTTTCTGGAGAAGAAGAAATGATGACATTGCATTGCGTTCATCAAGAATAAGGAGATTTTTTTTAATTTCCCTCTTGTTTTTTCAGGTGACTTTGAGTGTGTTCTAGTGTTCCAAGTTTGAAGGCTTAACGGTTTTGGTAACGACGGTTTAATTCTCCATGGAGTTCATGACGGGATCTGACTCTAGGTCTAACGCTCACTCCTTTACTCCATCCTTTTTTTTTTTAATATTCCTTTACTCCATCCTTTACTCCATCCTTTTATTTTGAATATTCCTTTACTCCATCCTTTATTCCATCCTTTGTTCAAACAAGTTTTTATTTGTTATTGTATTTCCTTTATTGTTCTTGTTATGGTAACATTTTGATTTATTTATTTAATTAATTATTATTGTGATATTACCCTGATAACAATTGACTATCCCTTGACCTTGACTCTAAGTCAAGGAGTTTTTAAGATGATCAATTCAGCATGCTTAATCCCCAAGTAAGTAACCTCCTTATAACAACCTTGTAACTCCCCACTTTCTGGGATAACCAACTCCAACTTCCCACTATCATACACTCCATTCAAAAATAACTACCATGAGATGACTTTAAATAGGGAAAACCAACATCATTGGCGCCCCAAGCCTTCATTACGACACCGAAACTCTGCCAAAATTCACTCAGACAGTTAACTCTCGCTTTACCACTTCCGCTGGTCGGTAACCACCACACTAAACACCCTTATCTACTCTTTTCTAGTCATTATTCACTAATTTTTCCCTTATTCCGTTATCTGACTTGAGCGTCGGAGAGGGTTTCCGGGAAAACCCCCCGGGCAAGGCTAACTTATTGTGGTGTAGGACAAACGAACCGCTCTCAGGAGGTGTCGCTTCCCAACTTGACCGACGTTTGACCACCTTACAACTTCTACTCCAGGTATCTCACGTGCCTTGCATATTTTCCTCGTTTCATAATCGAAACAGTTTGGCGCCGTCTGTGGGGATCTCTTGAACAAAAAGTCATGGCTCCCAAAAAAGTTCATACACAAACTGCCACCGTGCACAGTACAGATACAGACACGTCTGCGGGACAGGCTAACAATCAAGCCGTGACTCGCCGTGATCTGGACATGCTGGCACAAAACCTAACAAACACCGTCACTGAACAACTTCGCGCCATTGTCAGTGCCAATGCCGCTACCCCCCATCAGCAGGTGTTGGCCGACATGGCAGATGAAATCAACAATCTTAAAGAACGAATTGACCCCACCAAAGATGTCTCAAGTTTCCAAAAATCTGATGCTGGGAATACTAAGATGTCACGGTCAAGTAAGAGGAATAAAAAAAGAAGGGAAAGAGCCAAACTCCGTAAAAATTTAAGTAAAAGCAAGATAAAAGAGGGAAGATGTCCACGCTTCGATCTAAGCCACAATTACCATCGGCCTCCACGGATGATTTTAGCTGGCCAAGAAGAGCCCTATGTTGCAATTCCCCATTATCCGACGAGATATTAACTGCTCCTAATCCAAACCTAAGATTAAAGCCCTTTCAGACTCCATTTGATGGAACAAAGTGCCCAAGAGAGCATGTCGTGGCATACAAGAATCGATGTTGTTGTATACTACAACCGGATTGTCGGTAAGTTCTTCCCTACTACTCTTAGTGGCATGCTTGATCCGATACACATCGCTCCAGCTTGGAAGCATTCACACATTTTCCCAACTGAGGCTAAGTCAGGTCATTTTGTGGCTTCTAAGAGACAAAGAGAAGTCTAACTTCCACTTATTGAGTATTACGCAAAAAGAAGTGGAAACTGCCTCCTACCTTAAAAAGTTCCAAGAGCCGCTTTTGGAAGTGTCGACTTGAAAGAGTCAGCCTTAAGCTTAATAAAAGGAATCTAACTCCCAAATTGAAGTTCCAGCTAGTGAGAGTCAAGTGAAGAAGGTATCGGAGGCGATTGAGACAATGCCAAAGCTTTGTAACCGCCTCAATATGTCGGCACATGATTCCAAGGAAGCATGATAAGTTTTGATTTAGAATATCATTCATCAAAAGCCCACAGACCAATATTCGCAGGAGGGGTTATCCTCCTCGTCATCAAGGTCCTCCTTCCGAGATGGGCCTCTAAGATCGGACATGTTTATATCACTAGGAGAACCCTAACAAGTAAATTTGAGGGATAAAGGTAATGATCCTCGGTTAATAGAAATAGAAAGGACATCTTCTATGCAATCGGTGATTGAACTCCCTATTCCACCTCCCCTACAACTCTTCCTGATCTGCATTACAATGTATGGTGTGATTACCACAAGGAATATGGACACACCTTGTCAATGCAGAGAACTTAAACGATTCTACACCAACTTGCCGAATAAGGAAACTCGGAAGGTTCATGAACTGCGAAGATACGACTCGCGTGACAGGAAAGGCCATCCGGCCCGGGCATAACTTTCCTGAGATGAAGAAAGGAAGGACAACTCCAATATCATCAATATGATAATAGGTGGTTTCTTTGAAGACTACCCAACTCTCAGCGTGAAAGATAGGCTCCATACTACTTTCACGGCCCCTAAAATCAACTTGGGAGGCCTATGATGAAGTTTGACGCCACTATCTCCCCCTACAACAACTTATCGACGCATGGTAGTCACAATCAAAATAGGCCAAATGAAAGAAACGAGTGCTCGTTGATAACGGAAGCCAAACCGATCTCATCACCATGGATTGCCTTAGCGATGAAGTTGAAAAACACCTACTTGCTATGATAAACCCTCTATCGGCTTTGAGGTAACCAAGTTTACCCTTGAAGCAATCATATCCGGTTAGGTTGGGGAAAAGGATAGTTGCAAAACAATGCCGCATTCGCCTACTTGGTCGACCTAAATTTTTCCTATAATGCTATCAGGGACTCCTATAAATTAAGTTGCATTATTTCTCCACATCAACTCTTGCTACAATTTGAGAAAGATGATGGAAAAGTGGGAATCCTGAAGGGAGATCAGAAGGCAGCTCGTCAATGCCTTATCAATACTTTAAAGCATGATGGTGTTCCTGGAGTATCCCCGAAGATTCAAAAGGGAAGAAGCAGTAATGTTCATGAAAGGGAGAACATTAAGAGAAATACTTCACTTCATCCAATCATCAGTTATCAGGGATCATTATGATTTCCAAATTGTTTGTTTCATTCGAATAGTCGCATCATCAAGATACTTCAGTTTTCAATTAGTTGTTTATTTACCAAGTACTGAACTCATTAGTTTTCTGAATTATTTATGTTTTGAGTTCCCATATCATCATGATCTAATTTCCATATCAACATGATACTTCCATTTTCATTTGAGGTTTGATTTAACTTCTGTATCATCATGATACTTCGCATTTTGGGTTGTAAACCTTGTCACATTCGCACTTTCAAAGGAAATTCAACTCCTTATCATAAGTCCCGGGTGATTGACGGCTGGGCAAAATAACTTAAATTTTCATTGGAATCACCTCGTTTGATTCATCATAAGTCCCGGGTGATTGACGGCTGGGCAAAGCGGACCTATGTCCGATCTGAGTATTCATCAATTCTTTCAAAGGGTTCACATAGTATGATTCCTTATCATGAAGTCCTAGGTGATTGACTGCTAGGCCGAATCATCATTTCAGGCTCAAATGGCGAACATCATATATAATTTATGCCGCTTCCATCAAGTATGAGCGTACCAAGGTATGATTATTTCTTCGCAAAATTTTCTAAGTACTCCAACTTGTCCGAGACATAGAATATGTTCCGAGACATCATATATTTCTGTGGCGTCATTAGCCCTTGTTATATGTAAGTCGAACCTTCATTTTTAGCCCAATTATGAGAATTGGGGCTAAGTTGTCTAAGTATGAATATCATCTGAATCATAAGTTGTCCGCAACATCCATAAGTCGGACCCTTTTTTTTTAAGTATAAGCTTGAAATGAGGCTGTTTGTCTAAATATAGGAGACATCCGAGCCATGTAAATGCCGTGGCATGTGAATACCAAGACATGGTAATTCCATGGCTTACAAAAGTCTTACTTCCTTTAGAGTCCCTCAATGGCATAAAGAAATTATTCTAAGTGTTTTTCCTTGTCCGCCTCACAAGAAGAAATGTGATTCGGACCCTATTTTAGCCCAAGAATGGGATCTTGGGGCTAAAAAATTCTAAGTATTTTATCCTATCATCCTTTTCCGCTACACCGCTACATGCATTTTTTGTCAACATCCGAGACTCAACTAACTTTAAGGCCGAGGCAATGCCGCGTAATACCGCGACATAGTAAGCAACCTTGGCCACAAGATTTTTAAAATTTCCCGTCACACCGCCGTCATAGAAGGAATTTGATACGGACCCTAGTTTGGTCCAAGAGAGGATTTTGAAACGAAAATATTCTAAGTACTCCCCTATCACCCGTGGTAATGCCACAGAATATACCATAAAAACGTTTTAACGAAAATTGATCATTGGGGGCAAATTTATCATAATCCGGGGCACCGTGCCAACAGTACAAATCTCATTCGGACCCTATTATAGGTTGTAAAATGGGAAACATCGAAAATTTGACTAAGTATGATTTCAAATTCGCGGCATGTGTTTGTTGGTAGTCCGCGGCATATGATAAGAAAAGATCCGAGACGTCAGAAAAAATAATAATAATAAAAAATAAGAGAAAAGAAAGAAAGAAAGAAAGACAAAAAAAGACAAAAAAAAAAAAAAAATTAAATTCCGTGGCTTAAGTACAAATTTGAGTCGGACCCTTTTTTGGGCATTAGAAAGGAAATTCTTAAAAATTTGTCTAACTATGGAAAAATAAAATTTCCCGCGGAACATTGCAATATTGTGATGAATATAGCTCAGCGGGTTGGGGCTTTCTCACTAGGTTATGCGGGTCACAAGTTCGAACCCCCACGGATTCATTTTGCTGCTGTTTGGTTTGTTGGGCGAAAAATATGCATTCAGAGTTAAAATTTATTCCCGTGCCATCATTTCTCTAAAGCACTGCTGTCTCAGTTGGTAAGGGCTGCATGCACTATAGATGAGATCGCGGGATCGATTCTTCACGGCAACATTTTGATTCGGACGCTCATTTGTGCTATTGAAGCCTGTCCGTGGTATAATTTTGCCACGGGTAAATGTATCACGCGGAAGCGGTAGCACAGCTGGTTGGGGCTACATACTATGTATCTTGGGACGCGGGTTTGATTTCCCTTCTTTGCATTTTGCTGCTTCTTAGTGTGTTTTTCACAATTATTTTGAAAACGCCATATCTTTTTCGTTATAACTCAGAATTCGACGTGTGAACGGTCGTTTCGAAGCTTACAACTTCAATTTTAATATTCAAATAAAAGATCCCCTGAATTGTGGGTATGTTTATCTCTATTAACCTTTAATGTAATGGGTCATCCGTATTATTTATAACAAGCTGCGTTATCGAAGGATCGAACTCTCAATTATGGGGCTCAATTAACTTTGTAATGGGTCATCCGTATTATTTATAACAAGCTGCGTTATCTTGGACCTCACATCATCCTTCATGCTGAGGCTAAATGTTATGGTAACATTTTGTTTTATTTATTTAATTAATTATTATTTTGATATTACCCTGATAACAATTGACTATCCTCGACCTTGACTCTAAGTCAAGGAGTTTTAAGATGATCAATTCATGCTTAATCCCCAAGTAAGTAACCTCCTTATAACAACCTTGTAACTCCCCACTTTCTGGGATAACCAACTCCAACTTCCCACTATCATACACTCCATTCAGAAATAACTACCATGAGATGACTTTAAATAGGGAAAACCACACATTACCAAGCGTCATTACGACAAAACCCCAAAATTCACCAGCAGCTTAACTCCTTTACCACTTCACTCTGGCGTAACCACCACCACTAAACACCCTATTACTCTTTCTAGTCATTATTCACTAATTTTTCCCCATTCCGTATCCGACTTGACGCCGGGGTTTCGGGAATACCCCCGGGAAGGTAACTTGTTTGTTGTGTAGGGAGAAACCTAACTTGCTTCTGAGGTGTCGCTTCCCAACTTGACCGACGTTTGACCACCTTACAACTTCCACTCCAGGTATCTCACGTGCCTTGCATATTTTCCACTCCAGGTATCTCACGTGCCTTGCATACTTTTTTTATTTTAATATTTTTATAAATTTTATGGTCCCTACATACTAATGTGCGACTCTAGTGATTTTTGTGTAGGGGTAGTTTTAGGGCAAATGAAGGACGGAAAGCTGTATGTAATTTACTACATCAGCAAGACACTTGATTTCGCACAACGGAATTACACAACAATTGAGAAGGAAATGCTCGCAGTAGTTTTTGCGTTTGAGAAGTTTCGACCATATTTGATGTGTTCTGAGGCCATAGTCTATACCGATCATGCAGCATTGAAGTATCTCACCTCTAAGAGGGATGCCAAATCGAGGTTGATTCGATGGGTATTGTTACTCCAAGAGTTTGACTACGAGGTACGGGATAAGAGTGGAAAAGAAAATCTTATAGCCGATCATCTCTCCCGCCTCCCATTAGAGTGTCATCATGGTGACTCTAGCCCGATCGATGACTCCTTAAGAGAAGAAACCCTCTATGCAGCTGAGATTAAGGGTGCCCCATGGTTTGCCTATATAGCCAACTACCTCGCTTGTGGTATTTTTCTCGAAGGTAGGAGTTCGAGTGAAAGGAGGATCTTTTATGAGGAAGCAGAGTACTATTATTGGGATGATCCTTTGTTGTTTAGGCTATGTTCAGATGGGGTTTACAGGAGATGCATTCCGGAAGATGAGATTGCTAGTGTGATTGCTAATTGCCATTCTCTTCCATGTGGAGGACATGTCTGGGTTATGAAGACCGTCGCTAAGGTTCACGAGGCCGGTTTCTTTTGGTCTACTCTCCATAAAGACGTGAATACTTTTGTCAAGTCTTGTGATTCGTGCCAAAGGACGGGAAACATAGCAAGAAGGCATGAGATGCCTCAAAACAAAATTTTGGAGTGTGAAATCTTTGATGTGTGGGGTATAGACTTTATGGGGCGATTTGTTTCTTCGATGGGGAATGTGTACATACCTGTGGCAGTAGACTACGTTTTGAAGTGGGTCGAGGCTCTCCCTTCTCCCATCAATGATCACAAAGTTGTCATGAAGATGTTCAAAAAAGTGATTTTTCCAAGGTTTGGTGTGCCAAAGATCGTGATAAGTGATGGGGGGTCGCATTTTGCTAAGGATCAGCTCAATAATCTTCTAAGGAAGTATGGTGTGAACCACAAAGTAGGAGCTCCTTACCACCCCCAAACACAAGGGCAAGTTGAAGTGGCAAACCGGGAGATCAAGGGAATTCTAGAGAAGGTGATAGGCCCAAATAGGAAAGATTGGGCTTTGAAACTAGATGATGCATTATGGGCCTACCGAACATCTTATAACACCCCGATCGGGACCACTCCATTCCGCCTAGTTTATGGAAAATCGTGCCACCTACCGGTAGAGCTTGAGCACAAGGCCTGGTGGGCCTTAACAAAGCTAAACATGGATCCCGAAACGATCAAAGGGAAGAGGCTTGCTCAGCTCCGGGAGCTAGAGGAGTTAAGAATGGATGCCTTTCAGAGTTCTAAGATTTACAAGGAAAGAACTAAGAAATGGCATGATCAAAGAATCCTCAACCGCGACTTCAAAGTTGGAGAGAAGGTGTTGCTGTTTAATTCAAGGGCGAAACTATTTTCCTGGTAAGTTGGTGTCTAGGTGGTCAGGACCGTTTGAAGTTTCGGAGGTGACTCCTTTTGGCGCGATAAGGTTGAGATCGACAAGAGGTGAATTCTTGGTGAATGCGTAGCGAGTAAAGCATTATTTTGAGAAAGTTGACAGTGTCAATGAGGTTGTTAGTGAAGTACGATTGTTGGAAGTGGGGCGTGAAGGCCCGTGAAGTTTCTTACCGAAGGGCGTCAAGCTAGTGACGTTAAAAGAGCACTCTTGGGAGGCAACCCAATTTTTTATTTTTCATTTTATTTATTTTCATTTCATATTTTAATTCCGCATGCATTTTAGAATAGAATCCCGCATCTTTAGCTTCAATGGTTGGAAACCCGAGCCTAGATTTTCAAGCACGCACAAAATTGAAAATTAAGAAAAAGAAAAAAAAAATTTTGCAATAAAATGGGCGACTCACGGAGTCAACCCATCGACCATAGGGAGTCGAGTCGACTCCGTGGCTTAGGGTAATTTTAAAGAAAAAAAAAGCAAAAAAAAATGAAAAATCAATTTTTCCGAACCAGTCGACCGGTCGACTCCCACCAGTCGAGTCGACTGGTTCAGTCCTGACGTTTTTTTTTATTTTTTTCTGATTTAAGTACGGTTTCTTCAAATCATTTCACTCCATTCATTTCTTATCCCCAAACCCACGAAACCCTATCTCTCTCTAACCCCAATCTCCATCCTCATTCCTTCATTCCTCCATTGAAGACCAAGCTCTAAGGTTTTAATCCCACCATTTCTTTCAAGCTTCATCTTCTACATCTCTTACATTCTTCTAAGGTTATTTTTACTTATTTATTTTATTTTTCTTTTCCATTTCAATTTCTTTTAATTTTAGATCTAGTTTTTATAATTTAGGTTCTAGATTTTGTTTTTAGGAATAAAATTGTGATTTTGTGCTTGTAAATAAGTTTTTGTGCTTGAAATTCTTGTTTGCGGTTGTTTGTTTAACTTTCTTTCTCTAGATTTTAAAATGGCTTCAAAGAGCCAAGGAGAAAAGAGGAAAACAACAACTAGTGGCTCTATGAGGCAATAGGTCGTCCCCGAGGACCCCGACTTCCTTGGAATTGTTTTCGTGGACGAGTACCAAAAAGCAAAGTTCGCAAGACTCAAATTGCGAAAGGTAAAAAGTACTCGTTTTATCTGTCATGATACATTACATGAGCTGGGAATTTTTGACCAAATTAAATATATATTTAATTGTCTAGGGTTAAATGCTTTTTTTGAGATGAAATATGAAACTTGTCATGCTTTAACCTTAGAATTCCTCAGCTCGTTAAGGTATAAAAGTACACATGGGGGACAGGGAAGACTGTTGTCTCGAATAAGGAACCAAGAAAAAAATTTAACTGATGAAAGGCTGGGTCAAATGTTTGGGGTGGTAAATGATGGGAGCACTGGAGCTCTCGTAGACTATCACGTTAGCGTGCTTTGGGAGGCCCTAACGGGCCAAAGAACTGAAAATATGCAAAACCTAAAAGCGACACTAATACACCACCCCGCCATTAGGATTTTTGTTAGATTTTTGTCATACATCATCAACTCTAGAGCCGCAGCTGACAAATCTAACAGCAAGGATCTTGAGATTCTAGGCTCCCTGCTGAGGCCCGATAACATGCCTCGGATGAACTACGTGTATTGCCTCAAAAAGGCATTCGCGTACTACACCCGGGACGTGAATATTGACAGTGAGCAGTATATCACTATCGGGGGCCTCGTGTCCCACATTGCGGCCTGTTTTCACCTTGGATTGGACCCTCCAGACTCATATCACGACAGCCTCATCACCAAGGACCACCTCGCTAGATCGAAGTGGCTCGATGACGTGCATGGGCAAATTTGGTGGAGGATATATGATAGCCGCAGGTTCACTCTTCCTAGACCCTTACCCTCGCTAGCAGCAAATCTGGCTAGCTATCTGTGTCCCTACACGGGCGCATCCTCTACGGACGCGCCAGTTTGGCCTGCACGTAGGCCGACAGTTGAGACTGCCCCTATACCACTCCACCCCTGACCGCGGACCTCCTAGAGTCTATGAACCGCCTACACGTAGCCGTTAACCAGATGCGGTACAAGTCTGCGGAACGGGACTACCAGGCTGCTGAACGAGTTTTCGAACAGCAGCGGGGTATGTACCCAATCTATGACTACCACTACAGGCAGGGGGTGCCTGACTCTTCATATGACCATCCTAAATGGTACACCCCTCCTGAGACCCAGGGCACGCCTGGCACATTCTCGCCATACGGGTTTCCTCCAAGGATGATTAACTCATTTTCCCAAGGAGGATTCTCGTCCTTTTACGCCGGGCAGTTTGGTATCCCTCCTTACGGAGGGTATGGTAGTATGCAGACCGAGGGGGTAGGGCACCAAACTTTTACCGAAGCTAGAGTTGATCCAACTCCAGCTACTTCTGGCCCTACTAGCTCAAGGGGTAGGGGAGGGCGATCAGATAAGGGTAAGGCAATCCTCATAGAAAGTGAGGAGGGGGAAGATGATGACATAGATAGTGACTAGTGGATGGCGGAGGATTCTGATGACCCAGACTTCGCCACTTAAGTGGTTCCTGTAGTTCCTTCCTTTCAAGTCCAAAGCAATGGGGGCATTGCTGGGTCTGGCTTAGGGGGGGAACTATTCCAAAAAAACTTGAAGCTTTAGAGGTATGATTTTTCTTTTCTGTTTTGCATTTTCATTGTTGCGTTTATGTGAATATTTTTTTTTGTTTTTGGTTTTGATTGGTGCACGTGCCTATATTTCTCCAGATATTTTTCTTTTGAAGAGAGACCCATGTTTGTCCCTAAGAGATGCATGACCTGTTTTATAATGTTTCTTTGACCATTGGTTAATTGTTGTGTGCATAATTTGATGGTAGATTTTGGTTCTTCTTTCCAAGTTGTTGATTGCATTGGTAGGCTCACTTGAGGATGTTCCTTTGAGGTTTGTGTAGTACATTGGTTGGTGGCACCACCTTAGAGTGTGGGCAAACACATTTAAACCTTGTGAGAATTATTGAACTCCTACCACCATTTTTTTTTGCGCTAATTGGAGACAACTTGGGACAATTTGAATCAACTTAGAAATAGACAAGTATGAACAATAGCATAACATTTGAAACCTTTTCCATCAACCCATCTTACATTTACCTTTCATTTCTACATCACCCCTTTAGCACTCTAGCTTGCAAGTTGGGTCAATTTGGATATGTTTTGGTTGGTTACTCTTTATTTTGTTTTATTATATCATGTTTCTCGTCACCACTTACATACATACTTTGGTGGTGACTTTCTTATGTTATGTTCGTTCTTTTGTTTGTCTTTTTTGGTTGGTTACTCTTTATTTTGTTTTATTATATCATGTTTCTCTCATTTTATGTATATATATATATATATATATATATATATATATATATATATATATATATATATATATATATATATATATATATATATATATATATATATATATATATATATATATATATATATATATATATATATATATATATATATATATATATATATATATATATATATATATATATATATATATATATATAAGAAGAAGAAGAAGAAAAAGAAGAAGAAGAAGAAGAAGAGAAAAAAAAAGAGAAAAATGTTGACTCTTTAGAAAATCATAGTTTTAATTAGGAGTGCTAAGTTGTATTGCATTTTTTGGGTTTGTGGCTTGTTTGGTTGTTGGCTTGCTAGCTAGAGTACTTTTTACCCCACTTCATTCATTTCCCACTCCTCATTCCCATAAGCCATCCATTTTCACCACTACCTTATTCTTTTTTGCATCATTCCATCCCACTTTTCATTGGTTTCATTGTTGTTGCTTGGTTTCTTGAACTTGTTGATTTTTTGAAGCTTGATTCATGAGTTCCCTTGTTGATTAGAGACTCACATCACTTGAGTCATAGGTTTGAGTGATGAGTGTTTACCCTTAAACACATGAGTGCGGAGTCCGGTTTGGGAGCTAAAAGCTCATGATTGGTTGCGTGCTCACACTGTAATTCCTTGTTAGGAACGATTCAATGGAGCCTCGATATTATTCAACTTCTTGGAACCTAGAACCAACGTTTGCCATCATTGCTTGCACCTTTTTGGTTTTTATGGTCATGTTTTGTCATTTGCATCTCAAAATGTGTTGTTGCTTTGCTTAGGGACAAGCAAGGGTTTGGCTTGGGGGAGTTTGATACACGCGCTTATCACGCGTGATTTGCACCTATTTTAATTGATTTTAATTCATTATTGTGCATATCTTACTTAACTTAGGCCTTTCACGATCAAATTCCATGATTTACGCTGGTGGTGTAGTGCTTTGATTGATTTCAGGAGTTTTTAGCCACTTTCAAGGAGGTTTTAAGGTGATCGGGCGCTTAATGGACCTCAGGAATCGAAACCGAGCCTTCGGATTTAAAATGACGTATCTTGGTGAAAAAATGTAAAAGGAGTCGAGCATGGTCGACTGGGGTCGACCCCGTAGCTGTGCAAATTTCGAAGATCGAACACTTAGAAAATTTTCTAAGTGAAAAATGTGCCCAGTACAAAACCAGTCGACCGGTCCCAGTCAAGTCGACTGGTTTGTACCTGACAGCTACTGTTCATTTTTTGTCCGTGAACTTTTTGCCTCAAGCTTCCTCCAATCCTTTCCCTTGCGTGCTTCAGCCTCCCCTCTCCTGTGCATCTGCTCCTCATGATGAAGAGGGTTGCTTGTTTGACTACCTAGGCAATGATGGTGAATGCAAGTGGGAAGCTCATAATTTTGGCTATTTATACTCCAATTTTCTGAAGGAGAAAGCACACCATTTCAGCCCATAAGCTGAACCTTGCTCTACTCTCTCTTCTTTCTAAGTTTATTAGTGTATTTGTAAGTTTAAGTGCTCATCCATTCCAAAAACTTGTAGTATTTCTTTCATTAAACACTTTCCTTTGGTACTTTTATTCTAAGAATTAAGCTTTTGAGTTGTAATAATGTAGCTAGATACTAGTAGTTGTAACACTCCTCCCTTGGTAATTGATCAAGTATTTTCCAGAATTTATGGGTTTGAATCTATGTTTGGTATGAAGTATTTTTTGGGTTGAATATTGAAAGCTCTAGACCATTACTTGTGATTATCATCCCCCTCCATAGTTGAGGGTAGTAAGTCTCTTTAACTTAATTTTCTTCTTTGTTGTTGTTACATTATGAATGATTTGATATTTTATGTGTTTGTGTTAATTATCAACATGAGTGAGTAGTCTTCTTGCTAGAGTTTGGGGATGTAGTTAGCTAATTATTTCGCTTATGGTTTGATATTTTAAGAGTTTTACGTTACTGATTTTGAATATATTGTTTCTTAGTGACTGTTTATGTTCCTTTTTATCAGGAAATTGTTGAGGAATTAGCTAAGATGAAGAGGAATATGGATATTGTTACTCAATATCATATGAACAACTTCAAGAGATTGAAAGCAATGGCTACTCAAGCCACAACCTCAACTGGGCAGAAAAAGCAGAAAGACTCTTTATCGCCAACTATTTTACAATCGCTTTCTAACCCTAATGTGTGGAAGGAAATTGATGATGTGGTTGACAAACTTATGGATGTTAGGACAAGAGCTTCTAACATTGACTTTCCATCATTTGACTTAGGGTTGGAAGAATTTGAGAATCTTAATGTTGGGCAAGCAAAGATGAAACCAAATGTTGATAAAGGAAAGAAGATGAAATTGATGAATCAAAGAAATATAAAATGCTGTCTTTAAAAAACTCTTTTATGTAATCTTTTATTATGATGTAATCTCTTATTATGATGTTGTTACTTTTGTGATGGTACTTGGATATTCTGTATTTGAAAACAGTATATGATACACTAGTAACTGTTTTATAAGTTTTAGTAACATATAACTTACAAAATGTATCTTTTATGCATCTTTTATATTATTGTTAGTGTTTCTTTCAATTTATGTTATATTTAAATACCTTGTATGTGATAATGTGTCATGAGTTATTTACTTTTTCAAAATAAACTATAAGTGTTTTATGAAGTTTACCAACATTTAACTTGCAAAAAGTATCATTTATTCATCCTATATATGATTATTGGAGATTTAATATTAGTAGTGTTTACTTATACTTCATTCATCATTCAATAGATTACATAAATATTTCTTAATATTCATACTGAAAATAAACCATAATGTTAAATTACAATTTTCTCACATTCAAATTTAATACCAAAATCTCTTAGCTGTGTTTTATCCAAAGCATTTGGGAACAGCAAGTTGCCGCTGCCACATATTATGCTTTAGCGGTGGATAGAGCAACGGTGTTCTGTTTCTTGGAACACCAAGTTACTAAACATGAGCCAAGAAATTGTACCATACCTGAAGTACTTTTCCTGTTCACAAGATTTCCTGCATAATCTGCATCACTATAACCTTTCAAATCCTAGACATCACTTTTAGGATAAAATAGGGACAAGTCATCTGTTCCCTTTAGGTATCTTAGAATTCTCTTTACTGCTGTATGATGTGATTCCTTCGGATTTGATTGAAATCTAGCACACAAGCCAACACTAAACGAGATATCTGGCCTAGTAGCAGTTAAATATAACAAAGATCCTATCATACCTCTATACATGGTTTGGTCAACATTGATACTATTCGAATCTTCATTTAGTCTAATATTAGTAGCGATAGGTGTGTGGTTTGTTTTAGCATTGTCTAAACCATTAGCCGTTTGTTTAATTTGCAAACCAAGGAAGAAATTTAATTCTCCCATCATACTCATTACAAATTCATCAGTCATTAGGTTAGAAAATTCTTTACATAATAATTCATTAGTGGCTCCAAAAATAATATCATCAACATAAATTTGCACAACTAAAATATTCGAACCTCTATTCTTAAAGAATAAGGTCTTATCAATATTACCTCTAATAAAGTCATTTTCAATCAAAAACTTAGACAATCTTTCATACCATTGTCTAGGAGCTTGTTTGAACCCATAAAGAGCTTTATCAAGATTATAGACATGATCTAGAGAAGATGGATTTTCGAAGCCAGGTGGCTGTTCCACAAAGACTTCTTCTTCTAGAAAACCATTCAAGAAAGCACATTTCACATCCATTTGATATAACTTAAAATTCATAAATGCAACAAATGAAATTAGAATTCGGATAGCCTCTAAACTTGCTACGGGAGCACATGTTTCCGTATAATCAATACCTTCTTGTTGATTTTATCCTTTAACCACTAGCCTTGCTTTGTTTCTTACTATTGTTCGGTGCTCGTCCAGCTTGTTTCTAAAAACCCATTTTAAACCAATTATCTTTTTGTTCTTTGGTTTTGGTTCCAGGTGCCACACTTTATTTCTTTCAAATTCCATTAGTTCATCTTGCATTGCAACAACCCAATCTGAATCTTGTAACGCTTCTTCGTGATTCTTGGGTTCCAATGTTGAGAGAAATGCAAAGTGTGCACAAAAGTTTCTTATTTGGGATCTAGTCTGTGTGCCTTTGTTTATGTCACTTATAATCAAGTCAAGTGGATGTGACATTTGATGTTTCCACGGCTTAGGCACAAAGTCTCTTGTGGAGACATTTGTGGGAACAAGCTCACTGACTTGATTGACATTTTGCTCAACTTCATGTTGTTCATTTTGTTCTACTCTGGGAGCAGCTGGATTTGGAACACCTTGCTGGTGTTGATTTTCCAGCTGTCCCTGCTCTTGATTAGGTTCTACAGTTTCAATTTGAACCTGTTGTTCTTCATTTACTTCTCGATCTTGCTCTTTATGCATGTTTTCATCATCTTCCAAATTAGCAAGACCTATCTTAAACTCACCTGTTTCTTGTCCACTTGTCATAAAGTTAGTTTCATCAAAAATAATGTGAACAGATTCTTCAACACACATAGTTCTCTTGTTATAGACTCTATAAGCTTTACTATGCGATGAGTAGTTAAGAAATACTGCCTCATCACTTCTTTCATCAAACTTTCCTATATTTCGTTTTTCATTTACTGGAACAAAGCATCGACATCTAAACACACGAAAATACAAAATACTTGGTTTAACACATTTAAATAGTTCATAGGGGGTCTTAGAAGTGATTGGTCTGACTAACACACGATTCAGAATATAACATGCAGTATTAACAGCTTGAGCCCAAAAGTTTCTAGGGAGACCACTAGCAATTAACATGGTTCTAGCCATTTCCTCTAATGTTCTATTTTTACGTTCCACCACACCGTTTTGTTGTGGTGTCCTAGGTGCGGAAAAATTATGAGTTATACCATGCTCATTATAATAATCCATAAACCTTGAATTTTAAATTCTTTACCATGATCTGATCTTATGTGGACAAGTTGATTGTTACTAGATTTTTGAATTTTATTTGCAAACGCAACAAATTCATCAAAAGCTTCATCTTTGCTAGTTAAAAATAAGGTCCAAGTAAATCTACTGTAATCATCAACTATGACATACACATCGCTTTCCACTGCGACTTTGAGGTGGTCACAACATTTTTAGGTTTAAACAACGACCTAACATGTTTTCCGTTGGCACAACGATCATAAACTTCATCTTTTTGAAATTTAAGGGACAATAATCCTCTTACTAGGTCTTTAGATCGTAAAGTATTAAGCAATGAAAAACTAGCATGACCTAAACGTTTATGCCAAAGAAGAGGGTCATCTTCTATAACACTAAGACTTGTCAAACTGGCTTTGGGAACAGTGTGGAGGTCCTCAACATAAGTGTTCCCTTTTCGGATTCCTTCCAGAACAGTGTCTCCTGTGTCATTCCTAGAAATAATGCACTTTTCAGAAGTAATGATTACAGAGTTACCTTTGTCGCAAAATTGAGAGATAGTTAACAAATTATGTTTTAAATTCTCGACTAAAAATACATTGGCAATTGCATGGGAACTTGTCCTTCCTATTTTTCCTGTGGCAATAATTTCACCTTTCATATTGTCTCCAAAGGTCACAGTTCCTCCATCATAGGCTTCCAGTGAGAGAAATTTTAATTTATCACATGTCATGTACTTGGAACAACCACTGTCGAGATACCATGAGTTGTTCCCTCTCACTAGAACCTGCAAAACGAACTAATTGTTAGAGCGAGGAACCCAGTCATCCTTGGGTTCCTTGTCGATTAAGTATGAATCATATTTCTTTATCCATATGCGATCGACATAAATTTGGTTCGTTTTGTTGTGCTGTTCCCTTTTTAAACATTGGAATTTCAGGTGCCCGGTTTTGCCACAAAAGGAACAGATTTTACTACTAGGGAGATCAACGTAAAACTTTTTCTTGTTTTTATTCTTATTGAATCCTAGGCCTTTAGCATTTTTAGTTTTAGCCTCTAGAATCCATTTTGGAACTTCGTTGATTTTCCTTTTTCCTCGTGAATTTAATTCAGCTTTCAATTTCTCGTTCTCGATTTTACAAGATTCTAGGTCTAATTTTAAAGTTTGAATTTTAGTGCTAATCTCATGAATAGATTCATCATTAGGATTTTTATTTAAGCCTAGCATTTCATATTGATACAAATCGACATTAAGAATAATTTCTTCTTTTACCTTTTCAAAAGTTTCCTTTAACATCACATTTTGATCTAATAAGTCAAAGAATCTAGCTTGCACATCGTACCTAAAAGAATTTAGGTAGGAAACATGGTCGTTACAAGTTTTAAGGTCTTTTTTCATTTGGAGACATGTGACAGTTCTTTTTTGCAGATTATCTTATGTCTCCAAAATCATTTTAATTGATTCATGTTTATCCAATCTAAGTAAATGGTTAGGAAATGAATTAGAAGACAATACCTATTTTCCTTTGATTGTTGTATCTGCTGTTCCTGAAGAACTTCTTGAATTTTCGAACCAATATGGCTGTCTCCTCTTCATCACATTCTGACTCTTCTTGATCGTTTGCTGCCAGAG
>CM033455.1:8278347-8313493 GCA_019425755.1 Amaranthus cruentus
ATGAATTGGTCATACCGGCTTTGTTGTGCCTTTATCCGGTCAAATTGCTGATCAAAACCGTCTATACGTATGTGTAAATGCTCTCGGGAGGCCAGGACGGGGTCAGGATCGGTATGGTGGGGTGATGGTGGGGGTGGAGGAGCTGTGTGCGAGGTGAGGGGCGGCGTTCCTCGTGTGCGAATAAAGAGACACCCCGTCTTCGACGGGCGTACTGATTGTGGAAAGGTTGTGGTTGTGGCCTTTCCACTGCTAGAGGGTCGGGTGCCCGCCCTTCCGGTTCAAAGAGGTATGAGGGACGATTTCGCACTAAATCGGGGAGAGCTTGGGGTAGGGAGAGGGATAGCAATCTGTCGGTCATGAATCTTCCAATTTGACCATTAGTGAGCTCTATCCACTTAGATTGACCTAAGTGGGTCATGCTGATGGTGGTGATCTCACGAGGGAGTACCCCTTCTCCTCTCCAACCAGTGCAAAGTGCATTGCTATAGGGGTGATGAGTCCGCCAAACTGTATCGGTGTACGAACAGTATTGGGTTGATTAATAGTATGGCGGAATGTGTGAACTAGAAGTCTAGCTAGGTTGAAGGTAAAACCCCATTCAGGGCGGAGGAATGAGCCTAAAATAACCAAATCATTGCTATTGGCCTTGTTAGACTCGGATTTGGCCGTGATAGTAAATGCCATGAACTTGAACCAAATCCTGAGAATAGGGTGATGGACCTTTTTCAGAACTAAATTCTGCAGGTTGGTCAAGTGTTCTCCTAATATTAACGGCCAAATCTGGGAAGGGTGTTGTTCATAATCTAGTCCCCCTCCCGAGTCGTCTAGACCAAACAAATCAGCAAGCTCAGACGTACTAAGCTGCCGCTCAAATCCATCTATCCTGAAAAATAAAGTGGTTTCACCAAGATTGTTTTGTGTAATGGTCAAAGAGCTTAAAAATTCTAGGACTAGCCCCGAGTATGTCTCTCTATGCATATTAAACATAAAACCCATGCCTATGGCTCTAAAGAAATGCATAGCATATTCAAACAAACCTAGATTTCTAAGCACATTAGCACAAATAAATCTAGTTGAGATGATAGGCCTTTGCTTAAAATATTGGAACTTATCTGTTTGTGCTTCATCCCTAAAGACAATTTTAGGGTAGTCCTCATCATGTTCAAGGTGTGGTGGTGATGGACTCCTTTCCCTCCTTCTTTGCCTCCTTGGTGCAATTGTTAATAATCACTACAAATGTAGAAATTTGTTAGGAGAATCAAAAATAAAACCCAAAACCAAGAAATTTTACCTTGAAGATGTAAAACCCTAAAACCTGAAATTTGAGATGGAAATGGTGATAATGGTGTGAAGAAAGTTTGGAGAAGATGATAAAATGGTAGGGGATTAAAGATTTGAAAAGAAATGATGGGGAAAATGAAAGAATTAGATGGATTCGAGAGTTAGGGTTTGGGTTTTTTTAGTGAGAGAAAGTGAGAGAAATAGAGGTTGCTTGAGTGAAATGAATGGTGCTCGTGCAGATCTGGTTTTTAAAAACGATGTCAGAAAACTGCAGGTCGCTCGACCGAGCGAGCTCGCTCGACCTGTCGAGCGGAGGCCAGTTCCTCTATTTTTGCTTTCTGCCTCAAATTGCAACTTCTGGAAATTTTTGAGAAAATAGCTCGAGGTGGTCGAGCGAAATTGCTCGAGCAGGTCGAGCCAATCCCCTGTATTCTGCCTGCACACCTGATGCTCGCTCGACCAAATAGTATTGCTGGAGTGGGTCGAGCGAGGGTCGAGCGAGGTCTTTTTCTGCTGAATTCTTGCTTTTAACCATTTTAGTGCCATGCTATACTGAAAATACCCTTTTTGCTCGACACTACAGCTCCATTTCTGCAGATTCCCTAAGTCTTATGCATTAATTAACAACTCAACTACTAAATCCTGCATGCACCAACTTAGTACAAGCATGTTATACAAAATATGATACATAAATAAAAACAAACATAAGAATTAAAAGTAAATACACAAAAACATACCAAAGTTGGGTTGCCTCCCAACAAGCGCTTGTTTAAGGTCGTTAGCTTGACCGTTGCGCATTATTCATTTAGAACACATGGGGGCTCAAGCGGCATTACCACTGGCCCCGCTAAAGGCTCACCTTCGCGATAGTGTTTCACACGTTGACCATTCACCTTGAATATTTCCCCTTTTGCATTTGATAGCTCAAGTGAACCGTAGGGGAATACCTTTGTAATCTTGAATGGACCCGTCCAACGTGACTTCAGTTTCCATGGAAATAGCCTCAAATGAGAGTTGAACAGTAACACCAATTGTCCAACCTCAAAATTTCTCTTGATAAGACCCTTATCATGCCATTGCTTGGTCTTTTCCTTGTATATCCTCGAATCCTCGTACACATCCAAGCGTATTTCATCAAGTTCGTTGATATCCAGTAATCTTTTCTCACTAGCTTGCAGTAGATCATAATTGAGGGCTTTGATTGCCCAAAATGCTCTGTGTTCCCGCTCTACTGGTAAATGGCACGGCTTCCCGTAGACCAACTTGTATGGTGTAGTTCCGATGGGGGTTTTGAATGCCGTTCTGTAGGACCAAAGAGAATCATCCAACTTGTTCGCCCAATCTTTTCTTGACCTTGCAACCTTCTTCTCCAAAATATTCTTGATCTCCCGGTTACTGATTTCAGCTTGGCCACTGGTTTGCGGATGATAGCCTAGACCAACCTTATGATAAACTCCATATTTCCTTAAGACACCCTCAAATCTCTTTTCTAAAAAATGTTGCCCTCCATCACTGATCAGTACCCTTGGTGTGCCAAAGCGCGAAAAAATGTGTTTCTTGAAGAACTTGGTAACTACGCGCGCATCATTGGTGGGAGATGGAATTGCTTCTACCCATTTCGACACATAATCAACTGCCAGCAAGATATACCTATTCCCATAGGAGGATGGGAATGGTGAACCAATTCACATAAGTTCAGGAGACTTGCAAAACCCCCAAACCAAAAAAACAGCAACCATCTTTCAGAACTACTGTTTGAACAAGACACTTGCACCAAATCGTGACACAATGGAATTGGCTGATGACAAGGGCCTGGGAGGATCCCTGAGTGACTTAGCAACATACCACAACAAAAAGGAAACCCTAAGAAGCCTCACAAAGCAAGTTACAGCCCAAAGAGTCCCAACTGCCAGGGAACAGGACACTTTGTTCCTGACTGACTGTTTGAGTAAGACACCTGCTCCAAATCTATATGGGCTGGATTCAGGACTGGAAGCAGGCATGGATAGACCTATCAGGGACCCAACTACGTTGTCCAGCCAAGACAGGACCAAGGAAGACTCAAACAAGCCAAGCACACCCTCAGAAGGTCAATTAGACACAACACAGAATAGGGATTTTCAGTCTGACAACCAGCAGACCTGGGTGAGCACCTACAGAGCTGCTGAGGGAAGCTCATACTGGGAGAAGGGTAAACATGGCATCTTTGTACACGGGCCTAGCTGCCAAGGGCCAAGGACCCTCTTGGTCATACATCAGGAGCTGTAGAAAGCCCCAACAAGGTGGGCCAGGCAATAGTTTTCAACCAGGGACTGATATGCCTATTTTAGCTTGTTTTTAATATTTTAAACAAGCACATGACTTAGCACGTGCCTCTTAATGAATGTAAAGGCTGTTAAGCCAGTGTCTTTGAGTCCCTAATTGACTCTATATAAAGGAGTCATAGGATGTAATAAAACTCAGTTTTCAGTTTGTTAATACAATTTTAGAGTATTTTCCTTTCTTTGAATGTGAGTGAAGCATTCTTGGTTTTGTGAGTGAAGCAAAACCACCCCCTGTGTTTGATTAGGGAGTGAACCTAATCTATCATTGGTAGAGTAGAATTGTGAACGTGAGTGAAGCCATTGCAAGAAAACTCCACACTATCCCCAAGCCTCAAACATCAAGTCTGAAATCTCAGACTTCCTGTTTTGTCAAGAGTGATTCAAGAACCTTGCAAGATTGTGTTCTTGGGGTCCACTTGAGTGCACCAGGACTGAGTGACTGAAATCCTCCTCAATTATAGTCCAAATTGGTATCAGAGCCCAGTTCAGGATCAAGGGCTAGGAGATTCTGCAACAAATTCAGACACAATCAAGAGACAGATTTTCTCAAAAAAAAAGAAGCTTCTCTTGGAACCTGAACTCTAGGAAGTGTCCTGGCACATTTCTGTTTGAAAATTCTTGTTCATTAGTGAATAATCTAGTAACTGGCATTGCATCATAAATTCTCATCAACTAAACCATCCTTGTGTTAATAACTAACAGAAAGAGATCAAGAAACCAGTTCTTGATTGTGTTGTTATCAAAACCTGTTGAATAGTGTGATTTTAGTCTTGCCTTTGTGTTATCTGTTTGTTCTCATATCCTTTGTAAAAATGAATGTTGAAGAGAGAAATGCTCTTGTAGAGGACACAGTACAAAGGGTAACCCAAGTGTTGGCAGAGGCTGGTCTTTTAAGAACAGGAAGAGGGAATAACCAAGAAGAGGCACAGAACATGAGAAACTAAGAATATAGGTCCTTAGAGTGGATGTAGGGGAGTTTGATGGTCAATCCTTAAACCCTGAGGATTATCTTGACTGGGAAAAGGGGCTGGAAAGGTTCTTTGACTATAGGGAAACCTCAGAGGCCAGTCAATACAAGATGGCTAAGGTAAAATTAACCAAGTTAGCAGCCATTTGGTTTGAGGGCATACAGAGACAGAGGGTAAGGGAGAATAGACCTAGGATAGACTCTTGGGAAAAGTTGAAGAAACACCTTAGGAGGAAGTATGTCCCCCCTAACTATAAGCAACAATTTTCTGTCAAGTAGAACAGCTTAGCATAGGGTAATAAGTCAGTAGCACAATACATTCAGGAGTGGGAAAAGTTATCAGTGCAATGTGATAACTCAGATTCTGAAGAGATGAGAGTATGAAAGTTTCTTGCTGGTTTAAGGGAAGATTTAAGGATAAAGATTGCCTTAGTACCTAATCTGACTGTTGCTTTGGCAGGGAACCATGCTCTATTGCTAGAACAACATTCTAAAAAGAAATCCACCTATAGCACATAACACACTTACCCTACGGGTAGTCAGACTTCATCAACTAGGCCAACCCATGTTACACCCAACCCTAGGAATATCACTAACACTGAGACTAAGGGAAAGGGAGTCACCCCTAATAAGAATGTAGTATGCTTAAAGTGTCATGGGACTGGACACTATAAGAATGACTGCCCAAACAACAGAGCTTTCACCCTCCAAGAGTGGAATGAAATTAAAGAGAGAAATAGACCAAGAACCATGTTGGTTACCATAGAAGGAAGAGAGGAAGAGATGGGGCCTTTAACCACCGAAGAAGACCCTGATGGGACCTATGTGCAGACTGAGTCAGGAGAGCTGGTTCAATACACCACTGAATCAGAAGAAGAACTAGGGAATAGAGAGTCCCTTTATCCTGAGCAGGACACACACCACAGCTTAGTCATTAGGAGGAGTTTTCACAGTACACTTAGTGCAAAAAAGTCTGATCAAAGGGAAAACATCTTCCAAACTAAGTGCAAGGTGAAAGGGAAAGTATGTGATCTAATCATAGATGGAGGGAGTGAGACTAATTGTGTTAGTCAAGAGCTGGTCAGAGAGTTAGGATTAGACACCAAGAGTCATCCACACCCTTATAAACTAAAGTCGTTAGATAATAAGGCAAGTGGATCAGTGAACAAACAAAGCCTCATAACCTTGACCATAGGATCATACCAGGACCAAGTTCTTTGTGATGTTCTAGACATGGATGCATGTGATATATTGCTAGGGAGGCCCTGGCAATATGACAGAAGGGTTGTGCACAATGGATACACCAACATCTACACTTTGAAACATGAAGGAAAAATGAAAGATTTGATACCTTTGCCTCCACACCAGGCTATTCCACCTCCAAAGCCTAAACAACCAATACACTTGATTAGTAGAAAGGGATACCTAAGGGAGATTGAACATGAAGGGCAGGGGTTAATCTTGTTTCTCAAGGAAGTTAGTGAAGGGGAGACTGAACTACCTAAGGAAGTGAAGCCACTGATCACTGAATTCAGTGATGTATTTCCTGAGGAGTTACCTGAAGGTCTTCCCCTTATCAGGGGCATAGAGCACCAGATAGATTTGATTCCAGGGGGCACGTTTACCAAATAAGCCAGCTTATAGGACCAACCCTAAGGAAACCAAAGAGCTTCAAAGACAGGTGCAAGAGCTATTAGACAGGGGTTATGTAAGGGAAAGCCTTAGTCCATGTGTTGTACCTACCCTCTTAGTGCCTAAAAAGGATGGCACTTGGAGAATGTGTGTTGACAGTAGAAGTGTCAACAACATCACCATTAAATACAGGTTCCCTATTCCAAGGATTGATGATATAATGGATGAGCTAGCAGGAGCAAAATGGTTTAGTAAGCTTGACCTAAGGAGTGGATACGACCAAATTAGGATGAAGGCAGGAGATGAGTGGAAGACTGCTTTCAAGGCCATGTATGGTCTTTATGAATGGCTGGTGATGCCATTTGGGCTCACAGGGGCCCCAAGCACATGCATGAGGCTCATGAATGAGGTGCTCAGACCATTCCTAGGCAAGTTTGTAGTAGTATACTTAGATGATATACTTGTGTACAGCAAGCAGTTAAAGGAACACCTATCACACCTAAGACAACTGTTAGAAGTGCTTAGACAACAGAAGTTATATGGTAAACTTGAAAAGTGCAGCTTTCTGATGAAGGAGGTTAGTTTCTTAGGATTTATCATAGGACAAGAAGGGATCAAACCTGACCCAGCTAAAGTAGAAGCAATCAGAGACTGGCCAACACCTAGCACTATCACACACATTAGATCATTCCATGGGTTAGCATCTTTTTACAGAAGTTTCATAAGGAATTTCAGTAGCATGATGGCACCTATCACAGAGTGCACTAAGAAAGGAGAGTTCCAATGGACCACAGAGGCACAGAAGGCATTTGAGCTTGTGAAGAAAGCTATGTGCAGTGCACCAGTGCTTAAGCTACCTAACTTTGATCTACCTTTTGAGGTAGAATGTGATGCTAGTGGGGTAGGGATAGGAGCTGTCTTATTACAAGGGGGTAGACCTATAGCTTTTTTCAGTGAAAAGCTTAATCAAAGTAGGCTGAACTATTCTACCTATGACAAGGAATTCTATGCATTGGTAAGATCCCTAGAGCATTGGTCTCATTACTTGAGAATCCAACCATTTGTGTTACACACTGATCATGAGTCATTAAAATACATACATGGGTAGAAGAAGTTAAATACTAGGCATGCTAGATGGGTAGAATACCTTCAGACTTTTGACTTTGTGGCCAAGTACAAGTCAGGGAAGACTAATGTCATTGCAGATGCCTTAAGTAGAAAACAGCACCTATTAGCCCTATTGGAAACAAAGATCTTAGGGTTTGAAATAGTGAAAGAACATTACCCTAATAATTAGGACTTCAAAGAAATCTACACAAAATGCCTTGAGGGACCAATAGGAGCATATCACATCAGACAAGGGGATCTGTTTCTTGGAAACAGATTATGCATACCAAAACTTCCCTTAAGGATGATACTTGTGAAAGAAGTGCATGAGGGGTGTTTAGGGGGACATTTTGGGATACAAAAGACCCTGGACATGTTGGCTCAACATTTCTACTAGCCTAAAATGTTGGGGACAGTGGGGAAGTATGTGTTGAGATGTGAGACTTGCATCAAAGCCAAGCTAGTCTTCCATCGGGGTGAGTATAAACCATTGCCTGTACTTGAGAGACCCTGGGAGCACATCAGTATGGATTTTGTTACGGCTTTACCTAGAACTTTGAGAGGGAAGGACTCCATTATGGTAGTAGTGGATAGGTTCTCAAAAAATGGCTCATTTTATTGCATGCACCAAGGTTGACGATGCCCAAAGCATAGCTAGACTGTTCTTTGCTGAAATTGTTAGACTCCATGGAATACCTAGAAGTATAGTGTCTGACAGGGATTCCAAATTTCTGAGTATTTTTTGGACTACATTGTGGAAACTATTAGGTACCAAGCTATGTTTTAGCACTGCTCATCACCCTTAGACTGATGGGCAAACAGAAGTCACAAACAAGACCCTAGGGACCATTCTAAGGACCTTGGTTAGCAAACACCTCAGGGATTGGGATATTAAACTAAGCCATGCAGAGTTTGCATATAATAGGAGCCCTAGTTGCAGCACAAAGCATACCCCTTTTGAATGTGTATATGGAACCAATCCTTTATTACCTTTTAGACTAATGGAGATCCCTTTGAATAACAAGTTGCACACATCTGCTAAGGAACAAGCTGACCTCCTACTGCAAATACATAAGCAAGTGCATGATAACATTGTGAGGACAAATCAACAATACCAGCATAGAAGGAACAAAGGCTTGAAGGACAACAGGACCTTGAAAGTTGGAGATTTTGTCTGGATTCACTTAAGGAAAGAACGATTTCCTCGGAAAAGAAAGAATTAACTGATGCCAAGAGCAATTGGGCCCTATCAGATCATAGATCAATTTGGAGACAATGCCTTCAAGATAGACCTGCCTGAAGAATATGGAGTCTCTAACACTTTCACTATAGGGGACTTGGCACCTTACTTGGGGGAAGAAACAGAATTGAGGACAATTCCTTTCAAAGAAGGGGAGGATGAACCAATTCACATAGGTTCAGGAGACTTGCAAAACCCCCAAACCAAAACAACTGCAACCATCTTTTAAAACTACTGTTTGAACAAGACATTTGCACCAAATGGTGACACAATGGAATTGGCTGATGACAAGGGCCTGGGAGGATCCCTAAGTGACTTAGCAACATGCCACAACAAAAAGGAAACCCTAAGAAGCCTCACAAAGCAAGTTACAGCCCAAAGAGTCCCAACTGCCAGGGAACAGGACACTTTGTTCCTGACTGAGTGTTTGAGTAAGACACCTGCACCAAATCTATATGGGCTGGATTCAGGACTGGAAGCAGGCATAAATAGACCTATAACGGACCCAGCTACATGGTCCAGCCAAGACAGGACCAAGGAAGACTCAAACAAGCCAAGCACACCCTCAAAAGCTCAATCAGACATAGCACAGAACAGGGATTTTCAGTCTGACAACCAGCAGACTTGGGTGAGCACCTACAGAGCTGCTGAGCGAGGCTCATACTGGGAGAAGGGTAAAAAAGGCATCTCTGTACACGGGCCTAGCTGCCAAGGGCCAAGGACCCTCTTAGTCATACATCAGGAGCTGTAGAAAGCCCCAACAAGGTGGGCCAGGCAACAGTTTTCAACCAGGGACTGATATGCCTATTTTAGCTTGTTTTCAATATTTTAAACAGGCACATGACTTAGCACGTGCCTCTTAATGAATGTAAAGGCTGTTAAGCCAGTGTCTTTGAGTCCCTAATATCAAGACTCTATATAAAGGAGTCATAGGATGTAATAAAACTCAGTTTTCAGTTTGTTAATACAATTTTGGAATATTTTCCTTTCTTTGAATGTGAGTGAAGCATTGTTGGTTTTGTGAGTGAAGCAAAACCACCCCCTGTGTTTGATTAGGGAGTGAACCTAATCTCTCATTGGTAGAGTTGAATTGTGAAGGTGAGTGAAGCCATTGCAAGAAAACTCCACACTATCCCCAAGCCTCAAACATCAAGTCTGAAATCTCAGACTTCTTGTTTTGTCAAGAGTGATTCAAGAACCTTGCAAGATTGTGTTCTTGGGGTCCACTTGAGTGCACCAGGACTGAGTGACTGAAATCCTCCTCAGTTTCAGTCCAAATGGTCCCATGAAATCCACCCCCCATTCATCAAAAACTTCAATTTTGAGGATGTTGTTGAGCGGCATCTCATTTCTTCTTGAAATATTCCCTGTTCTTTGACATCTATCACAGGATTTGACATAAGAATGCGTATCCTTGAACAGAGAAGGCCAATAAAAACCACAATGAAGAATTTTTGCAGCAGTTTTGGAGGTACTAGCATGACCTCCGCAGGGTAGATCGTGACAATGCGAGATAATAGAGGGTACCTCTTCTTGTGGAACACACCTTCTAATTACACCATCAACACATAGTCTGTACAGGAACGGATCTTCCCAAAAATGCGTCTTGATATCATAGAAAAACTTCTTTTTCTGCTGAGATGAGTATTTATCGGGAATGATTCAACTTGCTAGATAATTAGCTAGATCAGCATACCATGGAACACTTGCTATACTTACAGCTAAGAGACACTTATATAGAAATGAATCATCAATTGGAGCTTCTAGACTTGCTCCATCCTCATGCATCAGCCGGGATAAGTGGTCGGCAACAACATTCTCCGCGCCCTTCTTATCCTTCACTTCCAAGTCAAACTCTTGAAGCAAAAGAATCCACCGAATCAGGCGAGGCTTAGGATCTTTCTTCACCATCAAGTGCCTCAAAGCCGCATGATCGGTGTGGACAATCACCTTTGAACCTAACAGGTAAGGCCTAAATTTCTCTATAGAAAACACAACTGCCAAAAGCTCCTTCTCTGTTGTTGCATAAATCATCTGAGCTAGATCCAGTGTTTTACTTGCATAATAAATGGCATGCAACTTGCCATCTTTCCTCTAACCCAAAACAACCTCTACTGCACAATTACTTGCATCACACATAATCTCAAAGGGGAGGCTCCAATCTGGTGGTTGGATAGTAGGAGCAGATATAAGAGCTTGTTTCAACCTGTTAAAAGCTTCAAGGCAATCATTAGTAAACAAGAACGGGGCATCTTTGGCGAGAAGCTCGGTTAAAGGTCTAGCAATCTTGGAGAAATCCTTGATAAACCTCCGGTAAAAACCAGCGTGACCAAGGAAACTCCTTACTCCTTTAACATCAGAAGGAGGAGGAAAACGCTCTATGACCTCTACTTTTGCTTTGTCTACCTCAATGCCCCTATTAGATATAACATGACCTAACACTACACCTTATTTTACCATGAAATGACATTTTTCCCAATTTTGGGTGAGGTTGGTCTCCTTGCACCTACGGAGCACTCTTTCGAGGTTGCTTAAGCATGCTTCGAAAGATGTTCCGTACACAGAGAAATCATTCATAAACACTTCCATCAAATCTTCAATAAAATCAGAAAAAATGGCCATCATGCATCGTTGGAACGTGGCGGGGGCATTGCAGAGACCGAAGGGCATCCTTCGATATGCAAAGGTCCCATAGGGACAAGCGAAAGTGGTCTTTTCCTGATCATCTGGATGGATAGGAATCTGAAAAAATCCAGAGTATCCATCCAAATAGCAAAAATATAAATGGTTTGCCAAACGTTCCAACATTTGATCAATAAAAGGTAAAGGGAAATGATCTTTACGGGTTGCTTTATTTAATTTCCTTTAATCTATGCACATTCTCCAACCCGTAATAGTTCTAGTGGATATTGACTCACCCTTATCATTCTTGATAACGGTCATGCCACCCTTCTTGGGAACAACTTGTACAGGACTAACCCACCTACTATCAGAGATAGGGTAGATTATGCCTGCGTCAAGTAATTTCTAAACCTCTTTTCTCACAACATCTTTCATGTTTGGATTTAGTCTCCTTTGAGGTTCTATAGATGTGGCATGATCATCATCAAGAAAAATTCTATGCATGCAAAAAGATGGACTTATACCAGTAATATCATCAATTGAGTACCTTATGACACTTTTAAAATTTTCAATCAATGCAATCAATTGGTCAAGTTGGGTATTATTTAATTCAGCGTTAAGAATTATTGGATAAGTTTCATTTTCTCCTAAATAAGCATACTTTAATGAAGAGGGAAGGGGTTCAAGATCTACCTGAGGAGGCGTGGATCTCTCCTCTTTAACCTTCACAAAAGCCTGCAAAACTGTTTCCTTCACTGGTCCCATATAAAAATCTGGTTCATCTAACAGCTTTTTCAAACTTGAGGCTTCCGAGCATCTTCCATCCTCAATTCCTTTTAAGATCGACCTCAAAGGGTCATCATACTGCGGGTGCATAATCTCAACTCTTGCTCCTTCTGCTCTGCACAATGATTCATCTGCGGGCCCTTTTATCATTGATGGTAGATGAAATTCAACATTTTCTCCCAAGATATTCAACGTGAGCTTCCCATTGAACACATCAAAAACAACCCGTGCAGTTTTCAAGAAATCTCTTCCAAGGATGATGGGTATGATATGATCTTCAACAATATCCATGATCACAAAATCACAAGGGACGTAGAACTTCCCTATTTGAACTGGAAAATCTTCAACAACTCCAACTGGAAACCTTATGGATCTATCGGCTAGCTGCAAAGACATCCTTGTTGGCTTGATGTCTGCATTGATCCTCTTGCATAAAGACAGCGGCATGATACTCACACTAGCTCCCAAATCAGCAAGTGCTTTATTGACCAAAACTTCACCAAATTTGACAGGAATGGTGAAACTTCCAGGGTCAGCTTCTTTTTTCGGCACCTTGCACTCCAGGATAGCACTACATTCTCCTCTAAGTGTTTTTACGCCTGTCTCTGGCAACTTTCTTTTGTTGGATAATACCTCCTTAAGAAATTTTGCATAAGAAGGCATTTCCTTGATATCATCTATAAAGGGAATGTTTATCTCAAGCTTACTTAGAACTTCTAAAAACTTCCCATATTTCTCTTCAAGGTTGCGACGCGCTAATCTCTGTGGAAAAGGAACAGGAGGTACATATACATTAGTTGTGGGCTCTTTTCTTTTCTCTTGGGTAGGTGCTGGTTGTTCCTCCTTTTCCCCCTCCTTTGGTGCTTCTTCCTCTACGACCACCTCTTCTTCTTCACTACCAACAACCATGGGTGGAGGATCATAGGTGGTACCACTTCTTAGTGTAACTGCATTTACATGCCCGGAAGGATTTTTCTCGGTGTTGCTCGGCAGCTGTCCACTAGGTCTGGAAAGGTTGCTCAACTGTTGCGCCATTTGTGCCATCTGATTATCAATGATTTTATTGTGTGCTTGAATCTGCTAGATGGCATTAGAAGTATTGACATTGATCTTGGACTGAGTGGATGGATGTTGGTGATATGATGGTGGGTTTAATGCTGCATTGGGATTTTTATATGAAAAGTTGGGATGATGTTTCCAACCTTCATTGTAGGTGTTGGAATATGGGTTGAATGGTGGCTTCCCTTGGTTGTACACTGCATTAACCTGCTGACTTGATGACAATTCTGCTGCTGCACATTCTGATGGAGAGTGACCTTGAATTCCACATACTTCACAAGCCTTCAAAGTGTTCCCAACACTTAACTGGTCCATTATCCTTGTCAAAGCATGGACATAATTTTGAATGGCGATTAGTGCATCCACTTCATATTTGCCACCTTTCTTGGTATTCCTTCTATCTCTCCAATGGAAATTCGAGGACATTTCCTCGATTATCTGCTTGGCTACTTCAGGTGTTTTAGCCAACAATGTTCCTTCAACTGCAGCATCTACTAAAATCTGTATCTCATCCCTGAGACCATTGTAGAAATTCTGAATTAAGAGCCAATCTGGGATTCCATGGTGCGGGCACTTCCTTTGCAACCCCTTATATCTTTCCCAAGCCTCATACAATGCTTCACCATCATCTTGACAGAATGAAGTGATGTCATTGCGTAGTTTAGCAGTTTTGGCAGGTGAAAAGAACCGAGCAAGGAAAGCTTTGGATAATGCCTCCCAAGTGCGATACTTGTTTGGCCTTTCGGATCTTAACCAATCTCTTTCTTCACCACGGAGTGAGTAAGGAAAACAAATCAACTTCATTTGCTCATTGGAAGTCCCTTGATATTTCACAATGCTACATTTATTCACGAACTCATCTAGGTGGTCGTTTGGATTCTCCATCTCAGTGCTGGCAAATTGATTCTGAGCAATGAATTGAAAGAAAGCTGGCTTGATCTCATAATTTGCAGTTGTGATGGTTGGTTGAACAATACTTGACCCTTGTCTTCCATCGGGCATGGCATATTCCCGAAGGGATTTTGGGTGTTCTTCTGCCATTTTTCGTTGTCTCCTTCTCCTTCTTCTTCTTCTCCCAATTTCAGGATTCATAGGTACAAGGTTTTCTTGTCCTTGAGATCTAGTTTGCATACACTACACACTCAAAAATTGGGGTCAAGTGCAAAGTGAAGAGAAAAATGAAAACAACTCAAAGTGGTAAAGAACAATGAACTAACTAATCAAGAAAAACAATTAACAAAGTCGCCACTCCCCGGAAACGGCGCCAAAAACTTGATCGGGACTTTACGTCCTTCAAATGTAATACCGCAAGTGCACGGCGTAGCTTAGTACGACGGCAAGTACGGGTCGAATCCACAGGCAGTAGGGGTTTAGTTAATAGCTTCTCAATCGATTAGTGAGTTTGGAAACGTATATAATGATGTTGGAGGTAGAAGTAATTAAACCAAGCTATAAAAAAAAGAAGGAAATGAAAAGCGAAACAATGAACTAAGGCAATTAAAAAGTAATCAATTAGCTAAATAGGCATAGGCTAGGCTTTCTCACCAAGGTAGTATGTACTAACTTCAACCTAAGGTCATGGTTATGGGTTGTTATGAGGAAGAACGTATCTTAAATACTAATGTTCTCTCTCGAGCAACATTAGCTTCCTAAAACATACTTAACCACCTATTCTCATGGAGCTAAGCATAGATTAAGACATGGAGCACACATTCATTATTTCCAATCAAAACATCTACCTATTCTCATGGAGATGATTCAACTTTTAAGCATAGATTATCGTTAAAAATCGACTCTCGCCCTCAATTCAACGACACTAAACAAGATAGCAAAGCCTATGTTAAACGATAAACAACACAACAAATGCCAAAGGTAAAGATAGCAATTCAAACTATATACATGGTGATCATGCCTAACCTAAGCCAAAAAAACTACTCACTCATGTTCATATTGAAGTTATAGATTGCAAATGAGTTAAGGAGCATGGATGGATAAATTGAACTAGAATATCTTAACAAGATGAATGCAATTATTGAAGAACAATCAAACATAAACATATAAAAGTAAAGGCAAACAATAACTAAATAAAATGAATTGAATTGATGATTCAAAGCAATAACTTCCAAAAGCTTCAATGAAAATACACCAATGGTTGAAGAATTCCAAATTGCAAAGTATTACACTAAAGGATAAGCTAAGATTGTGTTTGGAAATTAAAGACACTTAATTGAATTGAAAGGAAACTATGCTAAACACTAATTCTTAATTGAAAATGAAAGCAAAGCTAAGAATACATAGAAATTACTCTAAAGTGAAGGGTGAAATCTGAGATGCTTGAATTCCTCCTTCTTCTTCTCTATTTATAGGCTTCAAAGCATGTGGGGGTGGTGGTTTCATGATTGCTCCACCACCCCTAGGGTGTAGAAGGGGGTGCCACCCCTAGAGGATAGGGTAGGGTGGCTAGGAAAACTTTGCAGCAAAAGAATGAGAAGCAAAAAATGTGATTGCACCTCAAATAATGTTTAAAAAGATCGCGAAAACCGCTGCCGCCCATCTCGCTCGACCCGAGCAAGCTCGCTCGACCTAGTCGAGCGACCATCAGGTACTTGATCAGAAACATTAAAATGTGGACAGAAGATGGAATTTGCTCCGCTCGACACGAGCCATCTCGCTCGACCAGTCGAGCGGCTGCCCTGTGCCTTGATCTTGGATTCTACTGCTGAACAGAAGCTACTGGAAGTTGTAGAACAATTCGCTCGACCCGAGCCATATTGCTCGACCTGGTCGAGCGGCCTTAAGGAGGGCTTTAATCAGCTTCTGATCTCAAGTGTGGGTCTAAGATTGCTCGAGCCACCTTGGCTCGACCCAGATTTGGACGAGTGGCTTTGAAATGGGCTATTTTGCCTCTCATTTTGACTTATCTTCTTGACTTGGCTCATCGACGCCTTGCTTCCTTAAGTTTCCGGAGCTGACTGAGTAGCGTATGCATCAAAAGCACTTGATTTAATGAGTTTTACCTGAAATGCAACAAAACAACAAAACACCAAACCAAGCGTAAAATCTTATATAAAACAAGCATCGCTGCATCAAATCTCAACATAAATAAATTAAACTATGGGGGTAATGTATGAATAAAATATAGCTTACAATGGCTGTGACTGTAGCTCTTCAATGGTCATCTTGAGGTAGACTCCTGGGAATTTTCCTGACCTGTTCAAATGAGGGAATAAGCCTTCCAAGAGAGATAAGTTCGTTTGTTATGTTGGTGAACCTAGTGAACATATCTTGAATACTTTCTCTATATTCCAAAACAAATCTTTCATATTTCGACATTAGCAAGTCAATCTTGGAGCGCTTCACTTCACTTGTTCCTTCATGAGTAACTTCTAGCAGATCCCAAATCTGCTTGGCTGTTCTGCAACCCATAATACGATTATGTTCATTTGGTCCAAGACCACAATGAAGTAATTTGATGGCAAGAGCATTCATCTCCAATTTCTAAAAATCTTCTTTCTCAAATTCAGTGATCGGTTTGGGAATAGTTTCGTTATTGGAGTTGGTAGTTGTTTCCTCGAATTTCGATAACTCTCCAAACTTGATAATTTTCGGCCTTGATAAAGATCTCCATCCAATTCTTCCACTACGTGTAGAATTTTCCATTGAACATGGGCGGTCTTTGAGTAGAGTAACCTTCTTCCATTCATTCATTCATTTTCAACATCTCTAAAATACCAAAATACGGCTCTCAGGGTTTCCTGATCAAATGAGGAACATGACTCTGATACCAATTGTAGAAACACTTAGAGATTATGAATGCAACAAGAGGGAGGGTAAATTGTTGTATTGTGCTTTTAAATATTTTTGTCTTGTTTTGCGGAATAAAATCAAATAAAAATACTTAAATAAAAAGCAAGAAAGTAAAATGGAGACAAGGATTTTTACGTGGAAACTTTCTAGGCCTAATAGAAAGAAAACCACGACCACTCGGGATTTTAAGCTTCTCTTAATATGTTTTAGGAAATTAATACAATTACATAAAACAATTCTCTTCTCTTCTCTTCTAGGCCTCTTCTCTTCACTTTCTCCTTCTCTTTCTCTTCTCTTTCTCTCGTTTCCCCTTAGACTTCCCTTAAGTCTAATTTACAAACACTTAAAAAAAACCTTTATAAATAATTTTCTCTAGAATGGATAAAAACTAAGATATTGCATAAGAGAAATATTAAGAATTAATTGGCAAATGAAAGAATAAATATTTTTCTTACTTGGGTGATCTCACTTGAATATTTCGGTTAGGGCACAACACCACACTATTAGCCGGTTTTAAAAACATCTCTTTTATATGAGATTAACCGTATAAGCTTCCCATAATTCCCTTATTCTAAGATGTGGGAAAGTGGGGAATTGCCTTGGAGGTTACTCCAAATCATACGGTTACTTTTAGTAATTAATTAGCTAATAATAGTTAATGAAGACTTATTCAACTACACCCTAACTTCTTCCCTATTTTTGTGAAGAGAAATAAGGAGACTTATTCTCAAGCATTAGATTTATGTGGTAGTTATTTAAATGATTGCCAATTAATATCTTATGCAATATTCTAGTATTTACCCGTACAATCAACTAAAAATTAGAAAAACTAATTTCCTACGTTTACTTTAGTTGACCAACTTCTTCAGACTTGTTTCGTTGGGAACACTGTATTGTCTCCATTAGCACTTATATCAGAGTTATCAATTCTTGGAACAGTAGACATCAATTCCATTTTGACTTTACAAATTATCTTCTATGTTGACTTTTTTGACTTTTGACTTTTGACTTTGACATGTACAATATCTTTAAACAAGTCTTTTAGGTGCCATCGACGACTTTGACAAAATCGGATATACGACCTATAAAACAATCTCTAAAACTTGTTTGTTTATAAATAAGGAAGTCATCATCAAAACTTAATTAGGCCAACAGGAGGCGACTTGCAGTGGCAAATGATGAGCAAATCCAATGGCAAGAAGCTTCATCGAATCTTTATAAATAAGCAAGAAAGCTTAGGAAGGGAATCATCTTGTAACTTTTCATTAAAATACTTCTTCTTCTTCAATTGTAATTTTCCATGGTTATGGAGCTTCAAGCTTAAGTTTTCATTTTTTGAGGAAGGTTGATTGGAAACTTCTAATTACTCATTGTAAGAATTCCTCTACTTAATATACTTTTGATTATTGAAAAGTTCTTATTTCAATATTATGAATATTGTTTGAATTGGCAATCAACTATTGTTCTTATTATTGCAATATTCATTTATGCTAAATCTATTTGTAAAATCAGTTTGTTTTGTACATGGATTAATGGTAGCAACTAGTTCTAATTGTGAATGCAGATTATGAATGATTAGAACTAAATGAACTTTTCTTTTTGATTGAAAACTATTTGCTTAAATAGTTTTCGCAAACCTATTGATTCTCTTTTCTTAAAGCTATTGTTGGATTGAACTTTATCTCTGATTGGATTAAATTAACTAATTATAAGAGCTTTACATTCAAACTGATTTTGGTGTTTAGCTACACTTAAGGAGAATAGAAGTATAATCATCTTCACAATAGGTAGTTAAAAGTGAATTTCTTAAGTAGAGTATTCAATGA
Organism: Amaranthus cruentus; assembly: GCA_019425755.1. Lineage (NCBI taxonomy): Eukaryota > Viridiplantae > Streptophyta > Magnoliopsida > Caryophyllales > Amaranthaceae > Amaranthus > Amaranthus cruentus. The sequence goes on from CM033455.1 coordinate 8,296,999, forward strand.
TCAATGAGAAACAAGAAGTGTACAATCAACTTAACTCAAAATATCCTTTCCATTGATTTTTAGAAAACGCTATCGTTATAGATTTCACTTAGCTCATAGCTTGTTCAAGTTATTTTATTTTACAAAGACAAATCAAAAACCCCCTTTCTTTGTGTTATAGATTGTTTTCAATTTCATCTTCCAAAGTACATTATACTAAAACCTCCTCAAATCCCATCTCTCTGTGGATACGAACCTTACTACCCTACTACATTAAGTTGTATTTGGAAAGTAAGTGAATTTATTTTTTGTTAGAGTTTAGGCGACTGAGAAACAACCTACCAGCTGCTGTCACTCTTATGGCTGTTGTCTTCTCATGATGTTGCTTCTAATGTCTCGTATCACGGTTGTAAAGTAGTAAAGCATACACATTGATATTATATGGGATTAATGTAGTCCAAATTAAAGAGAAGAAAAATGATCATCAAGATTTGGTTAGTGAATAGAAATATTTCTCTATAATAAAATATCTAGTTAAATGCATGTATCTTTTTTATGTTCTATTATCGTAAAATATTGAATTAGAAAGTATATAATTATTAAAATATTATTGTTTTTGAATACAGGAATGTGAGCTTAGTGAGCATGACAACGTCAATTGAATCGACATGGCTAGACGCTCTACATACAACATTATTGCAAGTCAAATCATAGACTTGAGCATCATCAATCATCCTAAGTGCATAAATATTTGTTGTAATATTTATCGTACGTAGTAGTTTTTAGAAAATTTTATTCTTCAATTGAATTCCTTTAAATTTTTATTGAATTTGTAGTATTTATACAATTTTGATGTATTTTTGATGTTTAAATTATTTCTTAATTTTTAATTTGGTGCTTTTTACGTTTCATTATTGGTTAATTAAAAAGAAATTTATGTTTGAACAAAGCATCACAAATTGAAGATACTAACATCAATAAGTGTCACAATATTGCAGATAGTGACACTTTAATGTGTCGCAAAAAACATTTAATAATGCAAAAAAGCACCGGTAAAAGAAATAGTGACTCACTTATGAATGCAAAAAATGACACAAGCGCTTATACCGATGCTTATAAGCATCATAAGAAGACAAATAGTGACGTCATATTGCGTTCTTAAAAGATAAACATTCACGCAAATAGCGACACTAGTAGTGTCGCTAATTGACAAATAACGACATTCAAAAGCGTCGAAAAATGTTATTTTGACATAAAAGTATTGGCGCAAAATGACAAATAGTGACGTGAAAAAGTGTCGCAAGTGTGACTTTTGACACTACAAGCGTCGTAAAAAGAAACAAAAAGTGACACTAAAAAGTGTCCTGATTAGTGAGAATTGTGACGCTTTTTGAAGTTTCGGTAAATAGCGGCATTGAAAATACCGACGCTTTTGCGAAGCGCCGCAAAGCTATATTGCGACGCTTTAAAGCGTTGTAAAATGTAAAAAAAAGTGTCACAAAATGCGTTGTTTTCTCATAGTAGGGCCATTGTAAACAGTCTCAATATTGATTGGACTCTTATCCTTGGATTCAAAACAAAGCAACTCAGAATAGAAGTCATAAAAAGCCTGATGAATCTGGAATGGATCTGATATCTCCCTCCCTTTGAAACGGATAAACATGATCTTATTATGACATTTCCTGTGCTTAATGCTCTGATAGAAAAACGCATTATTATCGTCTCCAAATCGGACCTAGTTCATCTTAGCTTTTTGTTGAAGAGAAGAATTTAACTCAAGCTGAAGTTGACGAAATACCACAGATGCGTTCCTCTCTCGGTCAGCCAAGCCCGGATCCCCAGAAGTAGCATGAAGTAAATTCTGAGTGTGAAGAAGCTCAGATTTCGCTCGACCCACCTCCTCCTCAGATTTAAGCAATTAGCAATCTCAACTTCTGTGTAAGCTGATAACTGACACAACCCTCTATATTAATGCGCGATCGCGAAGAACATCAATGAAACCCTCCTTTTGAGCCCAGCAATTAAAGAACCAGAATGGTATTTTGGAGTGTTGTACGCGAGAGAAGGTCACCAACATAGGGGAATGGTCATATTCCCCCTCCTCAAGGAATTGAACCAAGGAAGAAAGAAATATGTCCTCCCAGAGGTCATTGACCAACACTCTGTGAATTTTACTCAACACCCGATTGTTTCCTGCTTGCTTATTAGACCACGTAAAAAAGCGTCCATAATACTTCAGATCATGTACTCCACATAACACCAGACAATCTCGAAGAGGTTGGACTTCAGCTAATCTTACCGGAGAACCAATCCTCTCATCAAGGTTAGCAACATAATTTAAGTCACCAAGAATAATCTAAGGAAAAGAAACATGCTGGCTGATAACCTTAAGATAATAAAATAACTGCTCATGTATATCATTAGAACCATATACAAAAGTACAAACAAACGGGGAACCGTTAGTAGGTGAAGCCTTAAGGTGGATAAGCTGACTCCGACAAACCAAGATGTCAACCTGCACATCCTCACTCATGCCAAGCCAAATTAGTGGAAATGCACCAATTGGGAAATATACGAAGATAAAGCGCCCCCAATCCCTTACGCTTCACCTTGGTTTCAAGGAGACCAACGAGACTAAGGTTATGGTAGGAAATAAATCTAGCGACCTCAATCTGTTTCCTAGTCTTATTGAGTCCCCTAACATTCCACGCACCAAAACTAATCATCATCCCAGAAGGGATCAGCTCCCAGCGCTATAATAATCGAAGGATCCACAGTTTCACTAAGTGCATGCTCTAAATTCAACACATTAAAACCATTACTAAGAGTCAAAGAAGAATTTCGCACCACCGAATTAGAAACAAAATTTGATGCAACAACATCAACAAGAGCACTAGCCATACAAACTCCAACTTCACCCTCAGCCAGAGCTACAAGTACTATACCCTCAAGTCTAGGAAGCACAGAGTCAAGTGGCTAATCAAGAATCGTAGTAGGCATCTCTACACCCTTTGGTAGCAGCAAAGAAGCAAGCTCAGTCGGCTGATTAGATTGCTTATCCTTATGGCTTCCTTGCTGATTACTTGGACGTACTCGACGTTGAAAGGCTTTCTTCATTGGTCTAAAGCCATCCTCATCTACCTGCAATCGAGCCTCTTTGGCAACTTGCATCTATCAACCACATGTCAAAATTATGCACATTTGGTACACCAAGAGGGAAGCTAGTCATACTCCACACTTTGAGATATAAATTGCTCATGTTCGTTAGAAAAGAAGATTTCCTCATGGAAACCTTCAGCCAAACTCATATCAACCAAAACTCTAGCGTACATCAATCGAGACTTCGTCAAAGTAGCATTATCCACTTTCAACACAGTCTCCGAATAACCCACAATTTGCTTCAAAATATTCTCAGTCCAGTACAATACATTCAAATTAGGCAACTTAACCCCCACTGGGATAGACGTCAGTCCTAATTTTTCTTAAGAAATATTCGGGCTCCAAGGCTTCTCAATGAACGGTTTTTTATCAAAAAGAATGCCATTCACATTACATGCCTGGTCTTGGTATTCCTTCAAAGCAAACCGAACAAAAAAAACACCTTGATTTGAAACATAACACACGACAGACGACTCCCAATATTTAATTTCGGGCTCAACATCCAGCTTAGTAATTTTCAGAATCTGACAAACATGTGGCGTGCAGCAGCATTTATTTGAACAACCTTATTTAAAGTAATAGAAGGATTTACGGAAACAGAAGTATTTGACAATGGAGCAGTAGGATTCAAAGCAGGAGAAGAAGCACTAGAAGAAGGCTTACCAGACTGCACAGTAGATCCTTTTAACACGGAGCCCCAACTGAGACCCACCGTACTTGATGCCGGAGCAACTGAAGGCGACGCAGCAGAGCTAGGGTTCACCTCAAAAGGTTTAGAGGATTGAAACAGATATCTATCGGGAGAGAAAGGAGAATCACGATCAGAACAACTCACTAAACTCCTCCGGGGAACCGCCTTGACTTTAGGAGGAAGACCTCTCCTGCCATGGCTGGAGGTGGACAATCGCCACCCTAGAGAGGATTCCTAGAGAGAAGGAGGAGGCATTCGTAATAGTGTTTATAGTACCATATATTGTAATCATTATTGTTCAAATGCATTGTACTATTCATTTGTGAGTGTTTGTAATTACTTGTTAGGATTAGTTAAAAGATTGTGTTTCTAAGTTTTTATAGGATATTGTATGTTAATTAGTTATTATTATAAATGACGTATTAGTTTTTAGTGTGAATAGATAATGTATTAATTGTGTCATTCTTATAAATAATGCCTAAATACATTGTAAGAACTAATTAAATTAACATATGTAAAATTGTTATTTGAGTCAAATATTACTTCTATGAAAAGATATTCATATTTGAAAAAGTGAAGGAAATGATCAAATTAATATTCTTTTTTTCTTTAGCTTAAATGTAGGAAGTTAGATATTTTTACAAAGCATTGTATAAAAATTAGATTTCCTAGGACATTGAATGTTAATTAGTTCTTAGTATCAATTACTAATTGTTTTAAAATGTCAACAATCAATGTATTAATATAATATTAATAATTCTTAAATACATTGTAAATATTTATTAAATTAATATATGAAAAATTGTTATTAGAGTATAATATCCATTAAAGTATAGAAGATGCTTAAATCTGAACTAATCAAAAGAGTTCAATTATAAAATCATACGTTTACATTTAAATGTAGGCATTTAAGATATTTTGCACAAAAAAATTATATTTTAAATTTAGGATGTGTTTGGTTAGAGCTCCAAATCCTTTTATCTCGTTTATATTATAAAAATTAATTAAAGAATAATGGTTTATTTGGATGTATTAAAGAATTTTATTTTTGATGTAATACAACTAATTGATGAGTACTTTATAAACGGCAAAGAGTTTATCTTGTTCCTGATATTAGTGTTAGATATCGAAATTTTGATCAAATTTTATAATTATTGTTTAGAAGACCTAGATTAGTACATGCAATGTTATTGTTGCATTATATTACTAATAATAGTGAAATGATACTTAAATCTTAATTTATTTCCTATTGTATACATTATGTAAAATTCATAACACGTTTATCAATTTAAAAACTAACTGTGGAACAACATGTGTACTTAAGTAGATATGTAATATTAAATACGGAACAAGACCAAAAAAGATGAGTATTGTGATTAGTAAACCATTGTACAAAAGATGAAGCACATAAAAGTCACATATCTAAAAGCTTAGTCATACATGAGTGTCTACTGAAATAAAACATGATTTTCTAATTGCATCAACCATGTCACTGCTCTATACACACTATTAGTTTCTTATATGTGTGCAACAGAAAAAGATTAAGCTAAGAAAATAAAGTACTTCAATGTAGTAATTATGCATGAGCTCCGAAAATTCTATTGCCTAGTCAGGGGATACCCCAAAAGCTTTAGATAATACAGCTAATCTAAAATCAAGCTGAGCAAAGTTCTAGTTGATACTATCATATGGAGTTGTGGCATATTCAAGGCGTTCAAATTTTAACTGACGACGCACATTAACATCACGCTCTTCTACACTTGTTATTGGTGCACTTACTGAAGATGATGAAGCAATCATAGATGGATCATTACTCGGTGTTTGTGGAACAACCTATTCAACACTTGGAGCAAGTATCGAGGACATCTGTGTGTTAGGTTCGTTCAGAGGTGGTGAAGAGTCAATAACATCTTCACCCTTAAGCTCTACATTTTCTAATGTAATGTTGTTTTCGATCTGCTTAGGCTGTGCTTGATGTTGCTATGATGGAGCAGGCTCAAATGCGATTGATTTCAGCACCAACTTCAACACACCATTTTGATAGTGCAGTCGTGGGCCCAAATTCTACGCAGATTGCCTTATTTTCCAATGACTTTGATGTCTCCTCATTTGCAGTTATAGCATCCTGATAACATAAATATGTATAAACATCAACATTAAATTGTATGAATATGCATTGCAGTAATGTAAATTTAAGATGCCTACATAAGTTGCAGGTGCATATAATTCATCAATGCTTTTTCCAAACAGCTTTGCGACATTATTATTGAAGGCTGTAAGACTAATACAGCCTGTATTATCAACAACATCAAATATCTAAGTTAATTTGCATTAAGTTTAAACAAAAGTGAGATCTATAAAATAAGGGTAAACAATAAACATAACAAGTATGTAGATTATATGATACCTTGGTACAAAAACGACATCCTTCTTATGGCACCATTGGCCGTTAAATACCTTATATCGATATTTGTTTATTTGTTGCAGGACTCACATCTTAGAAACTTGCAAATGTCATCATATTTGCAGCTTGAAATAACTGCTTTGATATAATAACAATCATCCTGAATTGTGTTATACACCTACATGACATATAAATACTTTATATCCTTAGAGTTGTTCTTCTTCGCACGTCTAATAGGAGCAGGAGGTTTGGTTAGGAATAGTAAGTATAACGGTGTACCTTTTTGTATTTGATATAATTGATCGACGTGTAGTGGCGTTCCTATGGCTGTGTTCGAGCTTGCTGGACCTATTTCTTCCTTTGATCAAGTAAACTTTTATGTTTTGATGCCCTATTTCATTGAAAGCTCTTATTAAAGTAACCCTTTATAATTAAAGCAGAACAACTATTTAATTCCAACAATGGTGGCTTTTTTTTAATAAGTATACCTTAAATAAATGCAGAGTAGTCTGCACTGTATTAAATATTAGTAGATATAGTTAGTTCTAAACTAACCAATGACAGAGATTTTCTACCTTTTCCCCGGTTGGTGATACTATGAAGGTTGATGATTGATAAATCGAAGCCTATTTGGGTATATGGAATGGTAATGATGCATGTGTAAAGATAAATATACATCATTACACACTAAAAACATAATATATAGTTGCAGCTGAATGATTATTAACCTTTGTGTGCAGTAACTTTTAGTATCTTCCCTTGAAAGAAATCGACCATATCGTTCCATGCAGAGACTGTTATGGGTTGATGAGAACTGTATTGTAGAATTAACCCTAACAAACAAAAAAACTTGCATGGTATTAGTATCTTTCCACCAAATGAATAACCACTTCTGAGTTTTACAATACATGTGATCCGTAATAAGAATCTCACACACATTGTTGTGCTGACCAAAAGTACCATTTACTATTTGTACATCGTTAACAAATAAGACAATCCCAAGTACATCTGTAAAATATAAAATGTCATCCTGTTGTAAACAGTTATAAAGCAATCAACACTTTAATTAAACAGAATTAAACAAGGTATTTAAACCTAATGTATCTATACTATATATCAATAAATACGTGTGGAAAAGCAATATATAGAGACCATATCTGTCATCAGGTATCATAGCACGAGGAACAGTTGATAAAGTCAAATATTTTGGTCTAGTGCCACGGGAAGAACCACTAGGTTGTACAATTGTTCGATTATTAAATGTCCACTGGAAATTGCCTGCCTTTGATTGATATTCTTCACCTACATCCAAGATCGTTGGATTGGAGATCATATATTCATGATTTTTCTGAATTAAATTTGCATATGCTTCTATGTCGTCCTCGAACAAGGTTCTCTTCATTAAATCACCCTATACATAACTAAACAATGAATATCCATAACTGCACAAAGTGTATATGATACTGTTATTAGTTATGCTAATACAATATGTACTTACATTCTCGTCTTGCAGAAGTAGCCTCTAATTTTTTTTTTCCTAAGAGATTGGAATGTCCTACATTTTTCAATGACCTTGCTTTTAATCTTGTGATCCGTATTTTTGGTGTTAAGCTCATTGAATTTCGAAAGCTTTCGCTTCATATTTATAGAATGTTGTCAACATGCACAAATCAATAGTCCAAACTTCATAACTTGCATTAGGTTTTCATTGAGGGTGTAAAACTCGAATGGAAACATTTACTAAATACACATTAAAACTATTAGGGAAGCTAATTATTCAAAATAATGTAAGTAATCTATCTTAGGGTGAACACTTACCAAGTGCGAACTGTGCTTAAGTGTGAACCGTGCGAACCTTGTTATTTTTTGGCAAAAAAGTGTTACTATTTTGTGTGAAATTCTTATGGTAGAAATGTAACAGTTTTTGATATAAAAGTAACACTTTGTAGAACTGTTTCTTTTTGCAAAAAAGTGTTACTATTTTGTGTGAAATTCTTATGGTAGAAATGTAACAGTTTTTGATATAAAAGTAACACTTTGTAGAACTGTTTCTTTTTGGCAAAAACGTCTTACGTTTCAGCCATAAAAATCAAGGATAAAAAATTTAAAATTGATATAAGAAGGGTATTGAAAATGGGAAGGGTAAGAAGGATTACCCCTTGATTTCACTACAATAAAAAAATCTATGGTCACGATTGAGCCAAAATCACATTATTGTAAAAGTAACTATGTTACACAGAAAAGTAACCATAACAAAATTTTTAAAATGTTCTTATTTTGATCCTCATCTATATATATATATATATATATATATATATTATATATATATATATATATATATATATATATATATATATATATATATATATGTAATATGTATAATATATGATAATAATATATATATGTATATATGTATATGCCATTATATATTAATATATATATATTATTGTATTAGCATATATATATACCAACATATATATATATATATAATACATATGCTTGCATATTATATATATATCATATATATATCATTATAATATACTATATATATATTATATATATATATATATATTATATATATATATATATCATGTTATAATATATACATAATAATATAATATATATATATATATATATATATATTATACATATATATACATATGATATATATATACTACTATATATATATATAATATATTATATATATACATATATTCATAATAATATATATATATATGTTATGAAATAGTATATACATAATAATATATATATATATATATATATTATATAATATTATATATATAATAACAACATTAATAATATATATATATAATATATAGTATATTATTATTTATATGACAATTATATATATATATATATATATATATATAATTAGATGTAACATATATATATCATATATATATATATATATATATATATATATATATAATATATATATTTTATATATATATATATATATATATATATATATATATATATATATATATATATATATATATATTATATAATATATATATATTTATATATATATATATATATAGTTCCATGCTAGGCCATATTTCATACGACATCTTTGAAGGTGCTTCTTCTCCACCTTCGTTTCCTGTTTTGACCTTCGTGGTCTGACGATGACGCTTATTTGTGATGCAGCGAGTTAAGAGCTTGGATTTGAAATTTCTGAATCTTTTAGCAACAACTGAAAGAAAAATACTCTTCTTTTCTTCATCGTGCTCGATTTGAAAAAGATTCTACAAAAGAAAATTATAATTAATATTAATGTCAATGCAATTAATTTATAAAAATACTAAAGTTGCTTACCATAGTATGATCCCATAGTGAGTTCTTCAAACCCTTTGGAACCTCGTTCCACGCGTGCAATATGGAAATCATGCGAACAGATAGGCCCACTTGCTTTCCATATTACATGCGTCACTTTCCACATGGCTGACCCAATGCGTTGTATTCCAGGTGCATGGGGTCCGTGACTTTGAGGTTTTTCGTAGGACGTCGCCCTTTTCGTTTCTTAGATGTCATTGTTGTAGTAGGAACATCTGTTATGACCATATCATTAATTGGAGGAGCAGCATGAGCCAATTGCTCTTATCTAACAAGTGCGCCGTCATCCTCATTGGCATGATAATCATCATTTATGTCCATCTCCTTCCTCGGATCATAGTCCTTATCCGACTCACTATGAACCACGTCATCCAAAGTCTGAATCTCGGGCACAATTTCGTCTCTGAAAAGATGCATTATAGATAAAGTACCTGAAAGAATATAAATAGAAATACATTAAAACATGTTTGAGCTAGTTGCTTCAAAACACTTAACACGTAATTTCAAACATTTGACAATTATTTTTTATTCTAACCACTTTAACACAATAATATGTACCAAAGAGTGTTGTGTGCCAAGTTTCGTGCATAAAAAACCAAATTTAAGCTATTCTACGCACGAAAGTGACAAAAACGCTTCAAAACACTTAAAAACGCAACTTAACACTTAATTTCAAGCATTTGACAATTATTTTCGATTTTAACCACTTCAACACAATAATATGCACCAAAGAGTGTTGTGTGCCAAGTTTCGTGCGTAACAAACCAAGTGTAAGCTATTTTACGCACGAAAGTGACAAAAACGCTTCAAAACACACAAAAACGCGACTTAATGACATACAAAGACTCACAGAAGGGACGCTTCTCTGCTTTGGACAATGTATAGAAAGCTGGAGGACAATGTATAGACGAATACCCTTACATTTAAAGTAATCTCGCAGGACCTTAACATCCTTTGTCTTACCCGGAATGTTCATGAGAGTCCTGAGTATGGCATCGCATACATTTTTCTCTATATACATAACGTCAAGACAATGCCTAACCTGTAGATCTTCTAATATGGAAGCGTCCAAAAGATTGAGTCTTTTTTCCACAGTCGGTCTTCACCCCCTTGCACTTGCCCTGTTTTACCAAATACAGTCTCAACCCCCTTAACCTGTTCGTAAACCTCGTGACCGGTCAACGGTCGACGAGCTACACGATCCTCATCCTCCCAGTTGAAAATCTTCTTCTTCTTACGGTATTGGTGATCTCGTAGGAAGAACTTTTGATGGTTTATGAATACATGTTTGCACTTAGGAATCCACGTGGATTCCATATCGTCGATACATATTGGGCACAGTTTCTTCCCTTTGTTCTTATACCCTGATAAGTTTCCATATGCCGAAAAATCATTAACGGTGCATAAAAGCATTACACGTAAGGTGAACTCCTCATTAGCATATGCATAAAACATGGAAACTCCTTCATCCCACATCTGTCTCAAATCCTCAACGAGAGGTGCAAGATATACATCTATGTCATTGCTAGGTTGCTTAGGATCCGAGATAAGAAGGGAAAGCATAATGTACTTACGCTTCATACACAACCAAGGTGGAAAATTATAGATCACTAAAAGTACCGGCCAAGTACTATGTTGAGAACTAAGATTGTCGGATGGGTTCATTCCATCCGTGCACAGTCCGAGCCTTAAATTACGAACTTCATCCCCAAAAGTCTTATGCAACCTATCAATACTCTTCCACTCCGGAGAATCAGATGGATGTGTGAGCAAGTGATCTTTCTTCACCCTATCTGCATGCCACCTCAAATTTAACGCAACTTTTTTTATAGAAAACAAGCGCTTGAATATAGGTGTTATTGGAAGATACCACAATACCTTAGCCGGGGGCCCTCTACCATCCCGAGCCCCTTTACGCTTGTAACGCGATAACCCACACCTAGGACACTCTTCTAAGTTCTCGTTTTCATTCCGATGCAATACACAATCATTCGGACACGCATGAATCTTCTGGTACTCTAACCCGAAAGGACACATTAGCTTTTTGGCATAGTATGTCGACTATGGTAGTTCAGTTCCCTCAGGAAGCATCTCACCTAACGCTTCTAATAACATTGTGAAACTAGTGTCACTCCAATTGAACTTTGACTTAATGTTGAAAATTGTCAAAACTGCTGTAAGTTTGGTGAACTTTGTACATCCAGGATACAAAAGGCTTTCGAGAAGCCTTTGTTAACAAGTCAAATACACGAGGACGTTTTCCTAACTCATCCTCGACTCCCTCCGTCATCTCATCAACACGATCCACATCCTCATCGATATTCTCTTCATCCGTCTCATACTCACCCTCAATATTGACATCCTAAACAACACTCTTTTCTTGGTAAACTCCCTCCTCACCATGCCAAACCCAAACATGATATTGAGGCCTAAACCCACATCGAAGTATGTGCTCCCTAAGGATATAAACACTATCTACTTTTGATACATATCCATTATTGACACATGGGCAAAAAAAACCAACTCCCCCCGTCCTAACTTGATGTTCAACCGCAACACTACAAAATTCTAATACGCCATCAATAAACTCTGACGATTTAATGCTTCCATACATCCAAGAACGATCTTTCGTCATCCTAAGTGTGATTATTTAATTCAAAACAAAATTAATAACAACTTTTTAACATATATACTTTATATTTTTATTCTACATAAGCACTACATTTTATTCTAACCTCAAATCATTTAAAATAATTAACATTGTTTACTTCATAATTCATTCTTCAAACTACAATTCATGTATAACCAAACATATTCTAATTCTATATTTCATACATCAACATTAAGCCTAAAAATTAATCATTTAACCATAAAAATACACATATTCAATCTAATTCTAATAATTCAAACATATGTACAATAACAAACCACATTTTATAAAATACATAAATAATTAAGCCCTAAAACACAATGAACTTGAAAACTTAAAATCAAAATAATACCTTGAAATTTGTGGGTTTAGATATGTGTAAGCTCTACAATGTAAAACAAAAACAAAATTATTACAAAACAAAATGCATAAATAATTAAGCCTTAAAACACAATGAAACAAAATCAATATTATACCTTGAAAGCTTGAAGAACAAGAACTAAATAAGCCCTAAATTTCGTGGGTTGAAAGTTTGAAGAACAAGAGCAAGGAAGCAAGAAACCACTAAATTCCGTGGGTGTTTGATTTCAAGTTTGAAGAAAGCACCAAAACGAAGAAAGCATTAATTTTGGTTTATGAAAATCGCAACAAAGAAGAAGAACAACAGAAGAGGCGCATATTTTTGGTTTATGAACAGCAGAAGAACATCAAGAAAATCGCAAGGAAGAAGAAAAGGTGTGTATTTTTTTTGTTTATGAAACAGTAGGTTATGAAAAAGTAGGTTAATGAAATTAACGTTAGAGGTGCCTTTTTGAAAGAGTTATTGGTTGCGGGCAAGTGTAAAAACCGCAGCCTATAACAATTTGAGGATTTTGCTAATTTTTGAAAGACTTATTGGTTGCGGTCAAAGCTAAAAACCGCAGCCCTTGTTTTTTTTACCTAATTTTTATTCCTCATATTAGCTACGTATACCTACAAATCGCAGCCAATAAGTAGCAACAAATTTGATTTGCTTGAAGGATTGTGTTTATATATATATTCGACGCACATTTCCAAACATTCGAGGAGGCCTCGTTAAAGTTCGACACACATTTCGAGACATTCGTAGAGACCTCATCAGGGTTGATACTCTAGCAAAGCTCCTTTCCATTAAAGAAATATTGCAGCAACTGTTGAGCTTTCAGAATCCTTGTAGATCCACCAACAAGCACGACATCATGAACAGCATTCTTATCCATCTTGGCATCCCTCAAACACTTCTCAACTGACTCCATACACTTCCTGAACATGTCCAAGTTCAGCTCCTCAAAACGAGCACGAGTAATGGTAGTGTAGAAATCAATTCCCTCAAAGAGGGAATCAATCTCGAGGGTAGTCTGAGCAGTGGAAGACAACGTTCTCTTTGCTCTTTCACAAGCAGTCCTCAACCTCCTTAATGCTCTAGGATTCCCACTAATATCCTTCTTATGCTTCCTCTTAAACTCCTGCACAAAGTGGTTCACCATCCTGTTGTCAAAATCTTCACCACCAAGGTGAGTATCCCCAACAGTAGCCTAAACCTCGAAAATACCTTCTTCAATAGTCAACAACATTCTTAATGGTGCTGCCAAGGTAAGCTTCGGCAATTTCCTTCATTTTTGTCAAAACCATGGAAGAGATTTCTTTAGGAGAGAATTGCTTCTCTTCTCCTTTGTAGTTAACTACAATCATTGGTTTGTCACCTGCGTCAGGAATCACCTTGAATGGCCAGTGTTTCATGTCAATTTGCATGGACGGATCGCTGAATCTCCTACCAATCAATCGCTTGGCATCAAAAACAGTGAGAGAACCTTATTCTCTTAGGATCAAATGAGAAGGAGTCTCAAAATGAGAAGGGTAAGAAGGAATCTCATCCGTCCAAATTAAAGATCAATGGTCAAAAGTGAGAGAACCTTATTCTCTTATGTGCACGCGGTTCAGTGGTTTTTTTTTGGTTTTTTTAAATAATTTTAAAATGGTTTATTTCATAAATTTGTTTTTTATCTCTGTCATTTTATCTTCCTTCATTCTTTATTTTCTCTCTCTGGGTTTTTTGGTGGATCTCCATCAAGTGTTTTAACATTTCTCTCGATCTTACTTCACCAGTTCTTTCAATTTACATTGTGATTCTTCATATTCATGTTGGTAAGTATTTGTTTTTGTTTTTGATTCATCAATTTTGTTTTTTTAGTTTTTTTTATTATTCGCGATTATGTTTGTATAGTTATTTTGATAGTTAATTAAATTTTATGTTTATTCGAAATTTGTGGAGTTTTTAGTTAGAATTTTTCATTTTTGGAGATCTACCTTTTGGATTATATGGCCTTGAGAAAATCTGATTTGTTTCTCATTTTTTCTTGTCATTTTTTATTTTGAATCTGATTTGTTTCTTGAATATTATTATATTTTAGATTTTGTTGTTGATTTTTTTTCATGTTTTTTTCAATCTTCCTATTTTAGGTTTATTGCTTTTATGTTTGTAAGATTCTATTAATTTAATTTTGATTGATATTTTATTTCTTGGTTTTTAAAGTTTTATGCTTGATTTTTGTACTGGTTTTATTTAGAGGAGGAAAGATTTTCTCAATTCCACCATTTTTTCATTATCAATGAAGACAATGAAGGTAAGTTAGGGTTTCATGATTATAGTGTTGATTGTGTTGATATTATTGAAGTTTGGTTGTAAATTACTTGTGTGCTTATTTTTGTTGTTTCTATGATGATTGATTTGATGCAGAGTGTGTACTAATCTCATTGTTTCGTACTGATTATCAAGTTATTTTTTGGCATTGTCAATATTATATGTCATAAAGACTTTGTTTTCCCTTATAGTGATCTTTCTATGACTCATGAAGCCTATTAGCTCAATTAGTAGAGCACTCTGCTCTTTTCTGTATGGAGGGTGAAGGTTCAAATCCTACATAGGCTATTATTTATATTTACTAAAATTAATATGACCAATTTTGGTGATATTATTCAACGTGTTTTTCAAACATATTGTTTATGTATATTTACTGCCTTCTCTTTTGTAATTGCGAAAAACATTGTCAAATTAATAATATACTATGTTCTTAGCTGATCTTGTAAAAGCTAATGAGATACTATGTTCGTCGATAAAGATACTATGTTATGATTGAAGGTTACTATGATTATGTATAGTTATTGTCTTCTCTTTTGTAATTGTGAAAAAACTTTGCTAAGTTAATGATATACTATGTTCTTAGATGATCTTGTGAAAGTTGATGAGATACTATGTTCTTAAAATAATCATAGTATTGTTTACTAAGAAGATAGTAACTTTTTCTAAGAATATAATATGTTATAATAAGAAACATTAAAACAATAGTTAATAAATAGTCATCTTCAACCAAACATCTTCATCTTAAAGAAAATTGAGCCTAACAAGTAGGAGCCTATGTAGGATTTGAACCTACATCCCCTGTGCAATGTAACCACAAATACACAGTGCTCGACCAAATTGAGCTAATAGGCTTATAGAAAATTATATTACATTGTAGTAGTAATCTTTTCTAAGGACATAGTAACATTCTTTAAGCACATAGTAACCTTCTTTAAGCATACAGTAACCTTTTATGAGGAATACTAATTCATATCATTTTTCCCTACTTCTATTCCCAATGTAAGGTATTAAGGACGAAGAATACAAAACTTGAAACCCAGAAACAGTCTAATAAAATCAACAACAAAATTGATTTTTAAAAACCCTAAAATAATTTTCCCCAAATTGAAAACCCTAAATTTTTAAAACCCTCAAATACAAATAAATGAATCACTCAATTGAAATCTACAAGTTTATGATGAAAGACTAGTAGAAAGCAATTGATTCCCCATATCTATAACCCTAAAATTCAGAAAAAGAATAATATAATGCTAAAAAAATCAAATTGTAAAATGAAAAGTCACAGAAAAACTTACTTGATTGTCAACAATGGAGATTTAAGTTTCTTGAATTGATTAATTCGGGAAGAAGGTGAAGTTTTATACAGTGATTTGATTGGATTTTGCACTTAATCAAAGAGAAAAGGGTGAGATGTTGTTTTTGCTGCTTTGTTCTTCCAGGAGAGAGAACGGTTCATGCTTTATTTTGGCTTTAAATAAACCGGTTCTTTTTAATTTTCTTTGAAGCGTTAGATCTTACTTAGATCAATGGTTGTAAATCTTTCTCATCCTTCTTATTTTGAGACCCCTTCTCATTGGATCCCTCCTATATATAAAT
>CM033455.1:8313503-8353503 GCA_019425755.1 Amaranthus cruentus
ATAAAAAGAATTCTATGAATGTATTATTATGAAAATAATTGAAAACCTTATTTGTTTTTGAGTCTCATTACACAAATAGGGGATACCGGGACAGGCTATTGGGTTCAAAGGTGTGTGGACCGCATGCATACTGCCATTGATGATGTTACATAGTCGCTTAAGAGAGCGTCTTTTTTAGAGTCGTATTTTCAGTTTAGTGTCTTAGCCCATTAAAGATTAAATGTTTACTTATCATATTCTTAATGTCTACTTTCATTATATTTAATACTTATCGTATGCTTAATGTCTACTTTCAATATCGTAAATGTCTACTTACATTATTTTTAATTTGTACTTACAATATTTTTTAAAATATATAATGGTCTGGCCTGTTTAGAGATGATCTCTCAAAAAGACAGTACCTCTTAGAAGAATTTGCGTAATAAGTATACTTTGAAACATGGAAATTACTTTGAAACATGGAACTAAAATATCTTTGTATCAATTATTTTCCATTAATATAATTAAATAATTAAGACTAATTAAAGTGGGGAGTATTAGTGATTACACTTAATTTATTTTGAAACACTTTTAAGTTTTTACCTCGTATTAGTTACGTTATTGGAAGGTAATGTTAGTATTAAGGTAATGCAAGGAAACTAGATGAATTTGGTGGAAGGTATTTTCTTCTGTTTGGAAGTGAATTGTACGGCCTAAAAATTTTAATGATAAAATTTAAAGGGATAAGTACTTTTTATTTGTTTACTCGGAAACTAAATCATTTAATTAAATTGATTATGTAGATTTTTTTCAAGCTTAAATTTTGACTTTAAGTAAACCCATTTAGTAAACATATCAGATAAGGTTGAGCCATTTTGTTAATTAGGTCAAACGCGACAACCCAAGCGGATTTATTTGAATTTAGATTAGGAAATCGGATTAGGTTTTAACTAGCCTATATACAACACAACTAATTAAATAAAGCATTCTATAAAAGCATGAAGCAATTGCTACTTCTACTTCACAAACTTTCTTACTTTATTCTTACCATTTTGTCTTTAACATTCAATGCCGTCATTGTTTGTTGTATCTTCTCTGTTTGCTTCCAACTTAGCATCCCTTCCGTCTAAACTAGGTATATGATTTATTTGTGAATTTCAATTCATTTATTTTTTAAAACTGAAATTGGATTCGAAATTTATATAGCAAGAATCATATGATTTAGTTTATGCTTAGTATACATGTTTGTTATAGTTAATATGATTTTTATCTTGTTTTACATTAATTTATTTTCATTCTGCTTATGGATAGTTGTTAGTCGTGTAAGTAGCTGTAAGTTGTAGCATTTTGGTATATAAAATTTTAGCTGTTAGTCGTGTAAGTAGCTGTAAGTTGTAGCATTTTGGTATATAAAATTTTAGCTGTTAGATTTTTGAGTGTCTTTCTAGTTATATGACTTAATATTAATGGTTATAGTTATGATTGCTATTAGAACATAAATTGTTTAGAAAAATTTAAAATGTTATTTATAATTTTAAAACGCAGGGAAATTTGTTTTGGTAAATAAAGTACCATTATTATTACTCCTATATCATATATTTCATTGTGAGCTCCATCCTGGCGCCATTTTTTTTATCTTTCTGTTTTGTGCTCCTTGATTGCGTCTAAGTTTTTCTTCTTCAATGGAAGACACAGTACAACTTCTTCTACCATTTTTTTTTCTTGGTAGTATTTAAGAATTTCAAATATTTAAAAGTTTTTATAATTTAACTCTGAAATTAAGATTACAAATTTTGAAATTTATAACAAAAATAAACTCATTTTGTTTAAGTTTATGTTTGCTACTTGCTCATCATTATTAGTACATAATAATTATTACAAAATGCTATGTGGTAAACCATAATTTTTAACTTTTTCACGTGGTCAACAAACACTATTTTAATCCATATGGTGATTGTGAGCTTTCAATTTTTCCACGTGTTAGACAAAAAGGAACTTTTTTTTGTTAACTTTACGCTGTGACATTTTTATCAATAAACAAACATCGTGATTACCCTAATTGATTACATATTTCAAAATCCAATTCAAATTCAAAAAATATATATGAACTTGATTTTACAAAAAAATTAGCATTTTGTCTACCATATGAGAAATTAAAAACTCAAAGTCATCACGTAGATTCAGAAAAAACATTTGTTAAACTCCTCAAAACTCACGGATTACCACATGAAATTTGCTATAAATATTTCATTCATTTAAATTTAAATTGTTTGGTGATTTTCTCAATACTATTTATTTTTTATGTTGGGTTAATTGTACTAGATTTATATTGTAATAGATAAAATTTAAAAGTATTTAAAACATGCTCAATAATGTGATACTCATTAGACTAATAATCGAACCAGAATTGACACAACTTTAAAAAAGAATTAAAATTATGTAAAAATAAAAATCAATACAACACCTAGTTTATAACCTATTCTGAAACAAATAACTTGAAATCAATTTGTTGACCCAAATGAACACCTCTAATCATAATGAAAGATAATTAATGATTCGATTAAGACAAGTATGATCATAAATCTTGTTGGATAATTTTTTACTTAAACTTCATTAAAATTGCTAGATTTATTCGGTGTGATTAGCGGAATTCCAAATGATAAATATCTAACACTCAATAACAGGATCACAAGCATATTATGATATCATTTATATAAGTACTAACAGCATTACAACCTTTTATCCGTCACTTGATTATTTGGTAGGGACTAAAGACATTAAGATCGTATTTGTCTATCGATCTCTTCAAGTAGCACCAATTCAGAACTTCAAAGTAAAAGAGTAAAGATAAATTATTTATTTATTTCCTAATTTCCAAAAAAAAAGAAAGAGAGAGTAAAGATAAATTATTCATTCTTTCACTTTTATGGGAGAAATATTAATTAAGAAATTAATTGAGTCGGAATTTTTTCATTAATCACCATCACAACTCTAACCCCTTTATATATAAGATATATTAGGTCATTAACAATGATTCCCTAATTATAGCCAGTCCAACAATAATATCCGGCCTGTTTAATATAATTATGTGTGATCTTTTTCGGAGACAAGTGGGTAATTTAGGGTTTGACCAGGTAAACAATTAATGTGATGGAGTATTGGTAGTGGGAGTTACTTACAGGTCATGTCAAATGTGTTTAACTTGATAAAGAGTCAACATATTAGAATGAACTTTACTTTGAATTTGATAAGGGATATATTTGTAATTTACAATAAGAGATATTTTTTTCTCTAAATATCTTTTTTTATTTAATTGAAATTTTTTTAACAAGCTTAATCATTCTTTGATTATTTGATTTGCTTCAATTAAAAGTTGAAAGTAATTATAAATTCTTTAATTTATTTATTGAAAAAAATTGGAAATACAAAAAAGAAAAGAAGGGGTCAAAACAAATAGCAAACGGGTCAAAATCCACGTAAAAATTGATCAACCTATGCGCGGGCTTTCAATCCATCAAAGCCCGTCGTGACCCAAAGCCATCTTCCCCCTTCTTTGCTATACTTTGGCCATCAATGGCGTCTATGGAGAACAACCCTGCATGTGATGCGTCAATAGTCGTCTCCCAACACCGCCTTTAGAACCTGACCAGCAACCTTAATTCGATTCCGACTAGTACCACCACACCCAGTAGTGGTGTCCATTAATTCTCCTTTGCTTTCTTTTTTAAAATTGCAAAATAATAAAGGGACATATCATCAAATGTTATTAATAATTGGTCTTACTTTTGTGCAAAACATCTAACTATCGTATAATTATGTTTTGGCCTCGATTAATGATAAAATTTCACAAGTATCATAAATTTAATCAAATAGGAAAATAAAAACTAGTGTTCATAGTTTAAACTAATAGGGTATTGTTTTTAAATTACCAAACAAACCAACAATCAAATTATTGAATTATGAAATTCAAACACTAAAGAACTAATTTTTTTTAACTCTAATCATACTAAAAATCAAATTTTTGAAAATGATTTTCGACTTTGAAGCTTTTAAGTGACAAAATAAAAAAAATTAAACATATATATTAATTATTTTAAGTATTTATATACATCAAAAAAATCAAATTATTAATTTTAAGTATCATATACAAATATTAATGCACTTTCAATAATTATATATCTTTTAATTCAAAATAATTAAAAATATATTTTAATCAAGCAATTTTAATCCACATATCACAATCTCTTAATTAAATCAAAGTAATAAACTTTAGTAAAATCATATTACAATATTACAAAAGGCGAACTTATACCACTATTAGATTTTATTTGTCGTGATTAGAGGTTTTATATAATATTCATCCAACACCAATAGCATGATCACATACATATCATAATATAAACTATATAAGTAGTAATCGAATTACAACATTTAATGCGTGACTTGACTGATCGATAGGAAATGTGTACTTAATATTTTTACTTGTCTATTAATTCACCAATTATCAAAATCCTACACCCATCACAATCTTAAATGGAACTAGTTTGCAAAAAGTTACGAATGTGACTTCCTTAATTTTCATAATTAAGTTAAATTTGCAGTTTGAATTGGTTAAGCGTTAAATAGTTGGATGGTTTAAAAGCAAGAAAATAAGGGAGGGAATAATCTAAGTATATAGTCTTATATATACTCCTAATGTACCTTCCTAGGTAAAACTCGCTTTGAAATGAGGGGTCATTCTACATCCCTGTTGGTATAAGGTACATAAAATTTTGCTAATAAGATGACCTTCCTTCAAATATCATGTGCGTAGCTTTTGACTGATATATATGATATACTTAATTGATGATACATGCACTTTTTTTATCTCCTAACACGTGGTGCTCCTTTCGACAGCCATGCAGCGGGTCGTAAGGAGAGGTATACATTACTGGCGAAGTCTAAATGTTGCACGTCTTCCTAATGATATGGTCGAAAAAGGCCAAAACCGAGTGATAGATGCTTCCCTCACTCTCATTCGTGAAAGGGCAAAGCTTCAAGTAAACCAGCTTTCTACATTATTACATGATAATATAATGAAGCTTTCATTGTCTTCCTTTGTTCATTACATGACGTAATTGTTTGACGTTTAATTGCTGTTTCAGGGGGAGCTAGTGCGAGGTGAAGGAGGTGCCAAAGCAGTAAGTACACTCCTTGGAGTACCTTTGGGCCATAATTCCTCATTTCTTCAAGGGCCAGCTTTTGCACCTCCATTTATTAGGGAGGCAATGTGGTGTGGAAGCACAAATAATACTACTGAAGAAGGTAATACTTTCATTATTCACCGTTATTGATTCATAATTGTCATGTTGGTCATGAGACATGTGAAAATCATTTAAGGCTCTCCTCCTGTGTATGTTAGAATTTAGTAAATGGGCGTGGATTGTGATTTTGATTTACCATTAAAGTTCTGACATGACGCAGGCAAAGAAATAGACAACCCTCTAGTCCTGGCAGATGTTGGTGATCTTCATGTTCAAGAGATCAGAGCTTGTGGCGTGGATGATAGTAGATTGATGGACATTGTCTGTGAGTCAGTCAAGATTGTAATGGAAGAAGTAAGCTATGCATCTTTGTAGTGTTCTCAGATATATTCGTTCTTTTAACATCTTATTATCTCATCATTCATCAAGTAATCAATCACAACTTACTAGAGATGTGAATTTATGACCACGGATTTGGCAGGAACCTCTGCGCCCTTTAGTATTAGGTGGTGACCATTCACTATCTTATCCGATTGTAAAAGCTATTTCTGAAAAGCTTGGAGGACCTGTAGATATTCTACATCTTGATGCTCATCCAGATATCTATAATGAGTTTGAAGGAAATAGATATTCTCATGCATCTTCTTTTGCCCGTATAATGGAAGGTGGTTATGCACATCGGCTCTTGCAAGTAATCACATATTTAGCTGACATATTTGTGCTATTACACTTACTTTTTGGCATGAAAGTTATGGCTTAATGTGAAAATTGTTTGATTGTCTGTCAAATTGTTCAGGTTGGTCTGAGATCTATAAACTATGAAGGACGCGAGCAGGGGAAAAAATTTGGCGTCGAGCAACATGAAATGCGAAATTATTCAAAAGAACGCAAGTACTTGGAAAGTTTGGTATAACGTATTCTTTCATTACACTCCATATATTTTCATTGCAGTGTAGTTTCTTTTATCTGAATTTTGATTGTCATTCTTGTGATTCTTTCCTCGTCGTGAACTATCTCAGAAACTGGGGGACGAAGCAAAGGGTGTCTACATATCAATTGATGTAGACTGTCTTGATCCTGGATTTGCTCATGGTGTGTCACATTTTGAGCCAGGAGGTTTGTCTTTTCGCGATGTTCTCAACATTTTACATAATCTTCAGGGCGATATCGTGGGTGCAGATGTGGTTGAATATAATCCACAACGCGATAATGCTGATTTTATGACTGCTATGGTCGCTGCCAAATTTGCAAGGGAACTTGCTGCAAAAATGTCTAAGTGACAATGTTCACTCGCATAATAATAAATAATAAGACTGTATTAGTTAGTAGTTGTAAAGTCTAAATAATGCCAAATCGGTGCAGCTATGGTCCAGTTTATGAAAGAGTGATTTATCAGATTCTCATTTAGGGGTGGCAAACAGATCAGGTTGGGTCATTTTTAGGTTTGGGTCATATATAAACGGGTCATAAGAGCATTGACCCGAACCTGACCTGTTTATTTAAATGGGTCAAAAATTAAAACCCCGACCTGATCTGTAGCAGGTCGGGTCAACCTGCTAATAACCCATTTAACCTGCTAATATCATTCGGGTTTTCTTGGGTCATTTGACCCATAAGATCAGGTCATTATCATTTGACTTATTTAACCTGCTAATAACCCATTTTAATCATTCACAATTCATAACAAAGATACTTTAAAGTTTAACCCATCAGTCATAAGGTAGCATAATTACTAAATTAGTTTCTACAAGCAATTGTCATAACAAATTGTTTTGTTGACAAGCCAAAACCAAAAGCAACATAATTAGTTTCTACAAATCATCATAATCTAAAATAAGATAGCCAAGGAAGATGCTTTTGAAACTTGGACTTGGACTAAGGCAAGATATGTAATCTTCTTCTTCAACTTTAATCTTCATTAAAGTCCCACAAAGCTCATCTAATTGTGACTCCATTTTTGCTTCATTAGTAACAATTGTAGATGATTACAGTAAAATGTCTTGGATATCTATCTATAACTATTACTAAAACAAAACACGCTTACATCATCACCTTTCAAAATTGCTTATGTGTCGCTTCCACATTAAAAATTTTCCTCCTAAATTAAATGATGTTGTCATTGTTATTATGATCGTTAACTTTCTACTTTTTTATTTTGAATATATTATTTTTCTTATTAATTGTTTTTTTTTTACTTTTTGGGTCAAATCATATTTAATGTATTAGCAAACTATATATTATATTTTATTTATTTTAATTATTCATAAAAAAAATTTCAATGTTTTTTGTTAAATGAATATGATTTAGTGTATTGGATATTTTGAGATAGTTAAAACATAATATACTTTTACTAGGATTTGTTTTTGTTATTTATACTCAGAAAATTTGATAAAACCGTGCATCGCACGGGCACTATCTAGTATCTAATAAAGCAAAAATCTGATTTTAGTCATGTATTCAAACCATTTGTGTTCTTTATTGAAAAACAACTTGGCAAATATGTGAAAGGAATAAGAACGGACAATGCTAAAGAACTCACGAAAGGGGAAGCATTGCAGTTCTACATTCAACAAGGAATAAAGCTCCAATCTAGTTGTATTGACACACCCTAACAAAATAGGGTAGTGGAAAACAAGCACAAACATATCCTAGAAACAGCTAGAACATTATTTTTTCACGCAAACCTTCGGATGAAATTTTGGGGGGATTGTGTACAATGTGTTGTCCACCTATAGTTCTAAAAGGAAAAACTCCTTATAAGTGCCTTTTTGGCAAGAAACCAAACCTTACACGTCTAAGGTTTTTTGGTTGTTTGTGCTTCATAAGCACTTAAATGAGAGAAAGACACAAATTGATGCAAAGAGCCCAAAGAGGAGTGTTCATTGGATATGAAAATAATAAGAAAGTATATAAGGTTTTTAACCTTAAAACCAACACTGTGATGGTGACCAAGGATGTGGTATTTCATGAACACCACTTTCCTTTTCACTATGATAAACAGAAATCAGGGAAAGCTACCTTGAAACAGTTTTTTCTGCCAACAAGCACAATATCTTCACATATAACACAGCTCAAAAAATGAAGTCTACAATGACTACACAACAGTTCAAGAAAACAATGAGCAACAAAACCATGCTAATTCACACAAAGAAACAATAAATTATATAGAAGGATACACCTCTGATGATCAGACATCCACTAATCAACAACAGACACCAAATATAAGAAAATCATCCAGGATCACAAAGAAACCTTCATATCTTGATGATTATTGTTGCAACATAAAAAATCATTGGTGTGGCATTGTGAAACAAAATGAGATGACCAAAATCAAACAGTTAGAGCACAATGAACCTAACAACCACCAAGATGCTCTTCTAAATCCTCAATAGAAAAAGGCTATGGATCAAGAAACTCATGCCCTTAAAAAGAACAACACCTGGGAATTAGTCCAACTACCTAAGGGTAAGAAAGCTACAGGATCTAAATGGGTGTTTAAAGTGAAATACAAAGCAAATGGGAATCTAGAGAGATACAAAGCAAGGTTGGTTGCAAAAGGGTAAAACCAAAAGTATGGAATTGACTATGATGAGATATTCTCACCAGTAGTCAATATGACTACCATTAGATGCTTGATTGTCGTGGCTATCAATAGAAAGTGGTCACTAAGCCAATTAGATGTCAACAATGCGTTCCTCCATGGGGATCTCAAAGAGGAAGTATATATGTTACCCCCACCAGGATACTACAAAGAAACAAATCACGTTTGCAAACTAAACAAATCCCTTTATGGCTTAAAACAAGCCTCTCGACAATGATTTTCTAAACTAACACAAGAGCTAATCTATCAACATTATTATCAATCCAAAAATGATTATTCATTGTTCATTAAGAAACAAGAATCCAATATGACCTTTATTGCAGCATATGTTGATGATATCATAATAACAAGGAATGATCATAAGGAAATTTCCAAAATCAAACATCATCTTGACAAAACTTTCAGCATAAAAGATCTAGGGAAATTAAACTATTTCCTTGGCATTAAGGTGTCCTACACAGATTCTGATGTAATTCTACATCAACACAAATTTACTAAAGATTTGCTTTTACACAGTGGGTTTAAGACCTTCAAAAGGGTAGTCACACCACTACCGAGTAACCTCAAACTTTCAGCCCAAGAAGGAGCTCCATTATATGACCCTACACAATACAGAAGCTTGGTAGGAAAGCTGAATTTTCAAACCGATACCAGACCTGATTTGTTATAACTAAAATTTTCTTTTAGTTCTTCTGTATGTATATATAAGTGTACAACTCCTTTTTACAAATTAATACAAGAAAAAAATTCTTCTGTATCTTTTGTTATTTTTCTGTTCTTTCATGAAAATCAACAAAACTCACTCGCCTCCCTCTTCTCCATCTCTGAAATTCATTTACCTCTCTCTTGTTCTTCTTGTCTCTTTATTTCTTTTGGGTTCATGGAAAATCCAAAATTGCCTTTAAATGACAATTTCAAATGGTTGATGATGAAATCCCTAACATGCATTTGAAACCAAATAAAAATGAAACAAGTAACTCTTATGATGGTATCCAAATTTCGGTAGGAACATATTCGAAATAAGGAAGAAAACTTGATTCGGATGGTGAACCAATCTATATTCCAAATATAATGGTGAATCAAAATCGTAAATATTCTTGTGTTGATTCATTTTTTTTGCGAAAAGTGATTGTGCAACGAGTAATGGCTTGATGCGTTGGGTCAACTTACAAATATGTATTTGGTCTTATTGTTGTGTTTTTTGTAGGGGTGAAAGTTATTCGGATAAAAAACGCAAACCAAACCAATCCAAATCGAATAAGAACTATGGTTTGGACTTTTTATAAATTGGTTTGGTTCTGGATTGGAATTTTCAAAACCGAAATATTTTGGTTTGGATTAGGTTTGAGCATACTAAAAACCGAAAATCGCAATTCTGAACCGAATTAAAATAGAAGCTTACTTTTTACAATGAGCTAAACTACTTGTTGAGTGAATGTACAACTTGAAGTGTAAATAAAAAATTTTAATTGGCAATACTAACAAAAACAACGTAACCAATCTTATAAAACTAATAAACCTTAATTATATTTTGTCATTTTCATTTTCCCATCATAATTTTAGTAATCTAATTCGATTTGCAATTTAAATTTGTTTTTAATTGAAAAATATGTTTTGGATTGGTCTAAAAAAATCTAAACCGAATTGATGTGGTTTGGTTAGATTTGGATTGCGGCCTAATTTGGTTTGGTTTGGATTGAAAAATAAAAAACCGAAATAAATTTTGTTTGATTTGGTTTTATGAAAAATTCAAACCGCAAACCGAACTTTCACCCCTAGTTTTTTATACTAACTAATGATAACTAACTTGATCTAGGATTTTTTGAAGTATTTTTTTTTCAATTGCTTTGTGTTCTTTTAGTGAGAGCATGTTTTATGCCACATAAGATCGAAGAAAGGGGGTTTGTATTAGTTTTCAACTATCATATCATATGAATGTTGGATTATTCTCAATGATTTTTAAAAAAATTACTTGCCTAAGAGTAAGAGAAAATCATACAATACTATAAAAGTCTTGGAAAATTCCAAGTGTCATTGTTTAAAGAGAGATGAAAATATTTATCAAATTAGAATCTACATATTTTTATTTAAGTTTGAAGCTAAATTAGGTAAAGTATTTGTATGATATACTATAGCAATTTTATTTAGTTAACTTAGAATTTTAATATGTTTAATTGAATGAAAAAAAAGTTATGTATCAGGTAAATAATTAAAATAAACATTAATAATTATGTTTTGATTTAAAAAATCATGAATTTGGTAAATTTAAGAACGATAATATACAATACTTACATTATTATTTGAAATTATTTTTATATATATTTCACACTAACAAATTCGTGCATTGCACGAGTTTCAATACTAGTAACCAATAATTTCATTAACTCAATAATTATTACAAATATTTCGTTGTAAACAACATAAACTATTAACTTGTTTAAATATTAAAAATGCCCATGGTCAACGGATCCAAAATATGTCAAAAAAATTGTGAAAAAGTTGTATGTTTTGCGCATGTTCTTGTTTGTTATTCTTCCTAGCTTTGCTTTGTTGTTCTTTGTTATTAGGTCCTAAATATGTCCAAAAATTATCTAGTGTGCATTAGTGCTCCAAAAATTAGGGTGAATTTTTATCTCATTGTAAATTAGTACCCCAAAATTAGGGTCAATTTTTATTCCATAAAGATCTAAGAAAATATTTCCCTCTAAGGGCATGCCTGGAATGCCTGGAATGTTTACAACACAATCAATTTGGGGATAAAGAGTACCATAGGACCTTATCCAAGGGGAGATAGTTTATGGGATAAAATTTTCTTGGTTTGGTATTAATACTAGAGAATTAATTCTTGTGCAAAAAAAGAGTTTGGTACAATGGAATTAATTACTTAATAAAAATCCAAGAGAAAATCGAGTCATATTTCTCAAACACTTACAAAAGTTCATAACTACACATTATTTTACACTTGATCTAAAATCATCATAAGAAAATCATATTTTTCATCTTCGTCTTGCAAATCACGAAATATCACAATATCATCTTCGTTCATCTTCTTACACAAGATTAATGCTTGAGCTCTTGAAATGCCATGAACTTTTCCTAATTCTTCACGTAAACCGGATTTAGAATTCTTTGGAGCTTCCAACACCGAAACCAACTTCTCAATTTGGGAATTACTACTTTCAATCATTTTTTCCAACATTGTTTCTAAATTTTTTTGCATACTTTGTATTTCTTTATTTTTACGCACCTTTTTTTTTGCTTTCTCCTTGGAAGAGCTCTCATCTACAACCCTCCTATTAGTCGCCGACACCTCACTAGGCACATCTTCTTCTTTGTTTTCTTCTTTGCTTGGTGTTGTATCTTGGAGCATGGTTTCTTCATCATCCTTATCGGCGAGCATTATAGCTTTTGAACCCGTGGCTCTATCTTTGGAGTAGATTAACTCGAGATCATCATAAAATGGAAAAGGTTTCCGAAACATGCCTTTTGCATCTTTATGACTCTGTGATATAAATTTATTGAGTAGATAGATCATCATATAAATTGATTGTCGCAAATATCATGTTCATAAAAAAAATAATGCAGCTATATTAATACATAAGAAAATGTATCAAAAGAAGCCAAAAATAAGTCAGCAACAGCAACATACGGAAATTACTGACAACTTCTTGTGCACAAGATCACACCAGCACACTAATAGACAACTAGTGATTGGTACACAAGATCAGTCAGATATAGTATGCTGTGATTTGTCTAGATAGTATGCTCTTTGATAGTTTGTTGTATGTGCACAAGATCAACCAAAATAGATGTTTTAATCTGTTGCAAAAGATTTGCATCATAGTCAAAGCATGCTGCTTGTGCAGCATAGAAACTCAAGCAATATACATGCATAATCATGAAATATTCAAATAGCAAGCTCGTTATACAACATGCCATAAAATAAATATCAGTAATGCAATATCATTAAAACATAGCTCACTAAGAACAACACATTATATCAAAAGTTTCATAGTATCAGAAGTTCACATTACATTCACAATACAATTTTGCAATAACATGAAACATAATCAAATTGTAGTTGATTGTGCTCCCCTACGAAGCCTCCAATTATCAAACATTTGACGAGCAAGATTGTCTCTCCAAAGAGTCCAAGCAATAGATGATTCAACTACATCGATATTGTCGCCATCATCACCAGCATTCATCAATTGTCGTCCATAATCAGTATCTAACAAAGGCTCCAGTGGATCAAACTTCATTTCTCTACGAATAAGATTATGGAGAAGACAACATGCAGATATAATATTGGCATGTGTTTCAGCTTCATAAAAGCTAGAATTGCGAAGTATTGCCCATCTCATCTTTAACAAACCAAAGCACCTTTCAATTACATTTCTTGCAGCCGAGTGTTTCATGTTGAAATACTCTTGTGATGTTCTTGGTTTGTAACCATCTTTCCATTCTTTTAAATGATACCTTTGACCTCTATATGGGGCCAAATAGCCTTCTCCATTTGTATATCCAGCATCAACTAAGTAATAAGTTCCTAAGAAAATTGATAAAAAAAACTCATTATTAATCTACATTCATAACTTAAGATGTTGAGATAGGTAATACCCTCACCACGAGGAATCCTAATTGGATGAGTTCTTAAAAGGGCATCCTTTAGAATTCTACTATCAGCTGCAGAGCCTTCCCAACCCGGTAAAACATAGGTACACTCCATATCTACCGAACAAGCTGCCAATACATTAGTTGAAATGTCACCTTTTCTTGTTCGGTACCGAGGCTTGTCAACCTCTCGAACTTTTAGGTTAATGAATGTTCCGTCTAAAGCCCCAAGACAATTCTACAAATTACCACACAATAATGTATCATTATTAAATAAACTTGTATAAAACCTAAAACACAAACAATTAATCTATGTACCTTAAACCACTTCCATCTCTCATCATTGCTATCCTCGGGGATAGGTTCAGGAGCTTTCAATAGAATGTTGTGCAATCGCAAAACACACCTTAGTATTTGTCGGAAGTTCCTAGTAATCGTCTCTTTTGATCTTCTCAAACGTCTAACAATCAACCTTTGCTTTTGATCATGGCCCAATATGTTTAAAAATATTGCAACCCTCTCTTCCACAAACATATTTCTTGACTCCTTTAAACCACCATGATTTTTAAGTAAATCACATAACTTGTGAAAAGTACTCTTATCCATCCTAAGTTGGTCAAAACAACTTAATTCATTTCTAAGAAACTCATTAACATTTCTCATACCTAGTATTAAACTTCTTTGGGCGGAATGAACATTTATTTTTCTTGGAATTTTAAGTAATTCAAGAAAAGTCATTAGGTAAGAAATGATAAACTTCATCATCGCATCCCTTAATCTGATAAAATAAATAAGCGAAACAATAGCGTTTTGGCGTTTTGAGAGCGGCAAACGAGGCATGACTGCATAAAATTATATACTTAGAATATTGATTAAAAATCAATAATATCGTAAATAAACGATACATTAACAAAATAATTATAGTCTAATAATCGACACACAAGAAAATAATCTAAAAATAGTCCTATATTGGTGTAATTAGAAGTATAAAAAAATGAAAAATGAGAAAGTTGTGTGAGAAAATCAAGAAAGGATTAACTAGCTTAATTGGCTTTTTAGAGAATGCAACAACAGGACAGGCTTGATCCATGAATCTGTTTCTATAGATGAGACAAGGAGATAGCATATCTTTATGTTTCCCATACACTTTTGTCAATAAGCTTGGACAAAATGTGGAAAAAAGACATGAATTAAGAGCTAGGACTACGAGTATATTACTCAAATAACTAAGATTACACCATTGATTCAAGCACTGCATAGTAAATGAATCACCTAACAGATAGAAGTATGACTAGCCTATCCATCACATAAGTTATTCAGCATTAACTACTTTCAAAAAAAAATATTACCACATTTTGTGCTAATATCAGTAATATACTAAACGAAATTACTACAACAACTAAACGAAAAAGCAAGAATCATAATATGAGTAATATACTAAACGAAATTACTACAATAACTAAGATTACACCATTTATTCAAGCACTGCATAGAAAATAATCAAGCACTGGAAATTTAGGTTCACTTGGTCGAGAAATAAAAAAGATCCAAAGGCATGTTGTGCTAGATTTATAGCTAAACATCAATAAAATCAAAGAACCTAGACATCAATGACAAACAACAACTAAACGAAATTACTACCAGAAAACGAAAAAGCAAGCATCATAATATCACAATACATTGAAAAAACAAGATTTCACACGATTCAGCTGTACGCATTTCAGAAAACCAAACACAGGAATCAACTAAAAACGAAACAAGCATTAATTTAACAAGAGAAAAATAAACATGAAAATCAGATTACATACCTTAATTTTTTTCAACAATGGTGGAGAAGAGAGAGAAAGCTTTTCACAAATTGGTAAAAAGGAAAGAGCAAGTTGAGATGTTTCTGAGAAAGGAAATATTTCATGACTTAAAATATTACCCTAGGGTAGGGGTGTGAAATGTAGTACTCCAATTTTGAGGGAAAATTTTTTGGGCTGTACCAATTACATTTAATCCAGGCCCATTAATATAAGGTTTTTTTTACTGGGCTTTTTTTTTCACCCCTTTCTCCCTCAATCCAGGCAGGCCCTAAATTCATATTCACCTTGCTTTTAATGGAAATTTCACTATTTCACCATTGTTCTTCATATTTTTCTCTTTCCTCTGCCATCATCAACATCATCCTTGATGTTTTCTGATCTCCTGCATCACAAATGGTACTTCCATTTCTACTTCTTTCGCATAGTCCTAATATCCTATCTTTTCACAAACCTATATCTCTGTGCACACAAAAACTAGTAATAATCAGATAAAAATACCAAACTCATTGAAAATATTCATTACTCCATAATAGTATCTCGTGGAAAATTTAGCCCAAGAAATTTTTACTCCCCTATTTAATTGTGGGATTCCAACCGACCCCTAAAACCTAAAACACGTACGTACGTGATCTCCTTCACATGTGGTCCCTATTTAACCAGATTTATTAGAATCCTGATTCTGATATATGATTCTATGATCTTACAATCCAAAAATAGGCGACAAATCAGGGTCATAGGTAGAATCTTAATGCAGTAGAATCGTGCAATCCTATTAAGCTCAAGAATTTAGGTAGTATGATCATAACACGATTCTACGATACTACAATAATACGATCTGTTCTTACATGGGTAGTTTTAATCGTAAAATGTTTTCATATAATACAGATATGTATAAATAGGTATTTAGAAAAATGACCGTGAATAATAGCACATTTTATTAATTTCCCTATAATAATACCAACTATTGATTAACTATATAAATAATAACAACTTCAAGGGGTGTTTTCCTAGAAAATTTCTAACATGTTAAAAATCAAACTATAGGTGATTATAAGAAGACAAAAACTTGGTAAATTAGTTATTAAACTAAAGTTGGTATTATTTTAAAAAATGTCCCCTTTAGTTGGTATTATTCATGATTAATCAATAGTTGGTATTATTGTAGAAAAATTAAGTAAAGCTTGTATTAATCACTGTAGTTTTTCTTATATATTTAAAATAATTATGTCAATGCCTTTGAAAAAATCAAGTTTCTCTTGATTTGCAATTTAAAACTAATTATTAAAAGTATTTTTTTAAAAAACCTTAATAGATGAAGTCAAATAAGTTTTTATTTACACCTTAAAACTTGAAAAGAGAAGAAATATAATTAATAAAGACTAATTCATAGAACATTAATGGATATGTTTAGGATCACACTATCCAACGATCCTAGTAAGAATCCCGATCCTAATAATTTTGTATTTGACTTTGTGCATATTAATAAGGGTGTGGGGTTTGAAATATAAATCTATACTATATACTAAAACAAAACACAGCTGACATAAACAACTCAAAAAATTGATGAATTGTCATCTTTTCATGAGATTCTTGATGTCATTGAATTCGGATGAATATAGGAATATTAAATGTTAATGATGTTTATAAGATGATTTATTTGACCATCATTAAAAACTTTAGTTGGGACTATAACATATACTATTAAAATTTGAAAAACAATGTAATAAATAGTAGTATGTAATAATGATGCACAAATTATTGTCATAAGCAACTAAAAAAATTGATGAGTTGTCATATTCTCATGAGATTGATGATGTCATTGAATAAAGATGAATATAGAAATATCAAATGTTAATGATGTTTATAAGATGATTTATTTGACCATCATTAAAAACTTTAGTTGGGATTATAATACTATTAAAATTTGAAAAACAATGTAATAAATAGTAGTATGTAATAATGATGCACAAATTATTATCTTTGATTTTGAATTTACAAATCATTAATTTATATTTATTTAAAAACATTCATTCATTTACAAATTAATTATATTATTTATAATTATACTTTTAAAAAAAATTCACTAAAATGCTAATTATATTATATACACAAACTGATTTCAAATTAATTGTTATCATCATAGTGGATTATAATCCCCAACTCAAACTAAAAACAAAGTAAAGAATATTTAGTCATGAAAAAATTAAACTGATCATCGCATATATAACTTGTCCAAACTTAAACTCGATTAAATAGAATAATTTAATTATAATAGTCCATTTGTTTCTTTTTTATTATAAGGTAATAAGTTGAGTGAAGTAAATACTTTGTGAAATTCTATCTTAGAACGTTGTAATAATAAATATTTGTTACAACCGAGAGATAATACTCTCACTTAAAGTTATTTGTCACTAAAAAAAACGATCTTTTTCATTTGTTATTGGAATTTATTTATTTATTCTGCTCCACTTGTTATCTGAAGGTCAGTAGTAATCTTACTAACGCTAACCAAATAGTTAACTATATGAAATTTATATTCATATACTCCTAAGCTTTTAGTTTTGTACTCTTGTCAATAAAAATGATGGATGATTATTTGTTAAAGAAAAGACATGAAACAGAAGCGCATGTTTTATTCTTAAAGCGTTGAATGTATTTTATTCTAATAAGATATCGGGCCGGCACAAAGGGACAAGTATGTCAAATAGATTGTCTCTTTGAAGAATTTGTGAATAAACAAACCTTTGGATTAAAAAACACAACAATGATATAGTAACGAAAAAATCTAAAAATAAATTTTTCTGAAAAAATACCCATGTAAATATTTCCAAGCACAATACACAACACATATTTTTTAGGTTTTCAGGTGCAGAAAGTACAACTTGTAAATAGAATGCATTAACTTTTTTTTCACAAAGGCACAATCATTCATCGATGTACCGATTTATTGATTAATTAAACTCATGAACGTAACATAAATTGCACATATAAACTAATTAGGGTAAAACAGAATGCATTAGTTCGAGCCACCAAAGAGTTTCTTCAATTTGCGAATTTGAGAAGCATCTAACAAACTTATCCTTTTAATCACTTCAGTAGGAAGATCATTCCCTCCTAAAGAAGTTACAACATTTTCGAACCCAGGATTTGCACTGTTTAAACTTGAAAAAGCCACTGCGGGAACACTACCCACATTAGCCTGAAAATGTAGCAAACTAGCTGGGAATACCATTATATCCCCTTTGTTTAATGTTTTATAGTATGCAGTGTTATCTGACCCAATAAAACCAGTTAATATTGAGCCTTCCATCAATAATAGTATTTCAGTCGCTCTATGTGAATGTAATGGAACAACTCCACCTACACCAATATCTAACCTCCCTATACCGATTCCTAGGCCATTTAAAGCTGGGAATGAGAAATCAAATGCTAGATTTACACCAAGTTTAAATACGTTTGATGTATTGCCGGGGACACCCAAACCAGAGAAAACAAAGTCATCTACAGTAAGGTTAGCAGGATTTTTACAAGGATAACCTGCAGGTGTTATTGGAAAATTATAATCAGCGACACAGAAATCAAGGATATTTGTGGTGAATGCCGAACTGAGGGAAACAAGAAGAGAGAAAATAAAAAGAATTTTCGTGAGGGCCATATTAATACTAATTACTTTTATTGTAGTGTATTAATAAGGATAATTGTGTATGCTTGGTTGTGCTTTGTGAGAAACTATATCTCCTTTTATACACAAACAGACCATTGAATTTTTCTTAGTGTTGCTTCACACGAAAGAATTAATGTTGGACTTCAAACATTAACAATTGGAGGATAATTTTATATTTAAAAGTACGTTTAAAATGAAATGTATCATTTTATGATTGATTATTTTCATTGACTAAATTAATGAACATAATTTAATTGATTTGAACTAATGGAGTAATATATAATTGATGGGCCAAAAATCTAAATTTGAATGACGGGTTGAAACCAATCATTATACGGCCGGTCTTGGTCGAGACCGTCTCATTCTGAGACGAGGCCCAGCCCACCTTTCTCTCTTTGATTTCATCTTCTGGACATTTTTCAATTCTAATTATAAAGGTATCAGTTTTGACCTTAAAGATATTAATTTCAATTTAATTATACTTGTATGAACTACATTAATCATGAAACTGAATACTATAAAATGAGAATTGAATAAATTAACAATGAAACTGAATACTATTAAAACTGAATACCTGTATGAACTACATTAATCATAAAACTAAATAGTATAAAATGAAAATTGAATAAATTAACAATGAAACTAAATATTATAAAAACTGAATACCTATATGAACTACATTATATGGGATACGTTTTATGGTAACCACTGCCCACCTACAGGCTTGGAACCCCCCAGAATTTCCACACTTACATGGAGACAAAGCATGGGACGTAAGTTTTACAATCTTGTCTTAAAGTCAAAAAGCAATGAAGAAGCAAGGAAGGTAGTACAAACACTATACAATGCAACAATTGATGAAGTTAATAAGATAATTGAAAAGGATAGTAATGAAATTGAAGATGGGGCAGAAAATTCACAAGCATCAACAACATTGAATAACATGAATTATGCTTAAAATCTTGCGCAATGAAGAATTGAACAATTTAATAATAAAACTGAACAATTTAATGAAAAAATTGATTACACTTTGTATGAACTACATTAATGTAATTCAATATACATATTCTAAACTTGAATGCAAAATTGAGCAAAGCAAGAGCAAAATTGATATCTTTAAGGTCAAAATTGATACCTTTAAGGTCCAAATTGAAATTTTTCCAGAAAAATGAAAAAAACAAAAAAAACGAAATTTAAAGGGCAAAGCGCGCGCGTGCAACACACGCATCTATCATTGGGCCGGCCCATCTCCTATCTCATAATGAGACCGTCTCGGCCAAGTTTTAGTGATCATTATATTCCATATACTTACAAGAAAGATAAGAAAACTCTATTTTAAACTGTCTCCAGGTGAAAACAAAATTATTTTGATTTATATTTTTTTATGCAAACAGTAATTGCACTATTTAGTATTTATTCCATTTGTTTAATGTATACAAATCAAAGTATTGGATTACATGCCCTAAAGTCAAACTAAGAAGAAATCAAAGATAAGAGAGAATATTGAGTATAAGAAAATTAATTGAGCAACGTTAGTGGTGTTCAAAAAAAATAGACACCGTGATTTAAGATTCACTCCAACATAATTTGCTTTTAGGGGTCGTTTGGATTGAGAGTAAATATTTAAGGTAGTAAAACAAGTCAAATTAATGTAAGAAAGGTAATTAGATATGCAAATGAAGTTATTGAAATAATTGTGATAGAGGTAGAATAGGAGTAGATAAAAAATGATGAATAGAAAAAGAGTTTGATTTCACTAATTTGGAGGTAAAGAATTCCTCCACCTCCTGCTAGGGTAAATTTATACCCCAAAATAAGGGAACATATTGCTATTTTCTCTATTTTTTCGTTACCTTCTAATTCATTCTTCCATTTCTCCAACAATCAAATTTCTATAATCACCTACCTAACTAACCTTAAATTCCTACTTTGACTTTTATTACCCCTTAAATATTTACCCTCAATCCAAGCGATCCCTTAGTGGGATATATTAGAGACATTTAATTTAAATGTTGCTATTTCTGATTTCTTATAGTGTATATAGAGGATTTAGTGATATTTATTAGACTCTTTAGCAACATATTAAAAACTTACACTAAAACTTTTAGCGACATAAGATTTAGTGACATTTCTAACAAATGCGACTATAGACTATAGTGACAATTACATATGCCACTAAAGATCAAATTAAATATCGCTAAATCACTTTATAGTGGAACTTCAAATAAAAATCAATACTTATTACACTAAAAATATGAATTAGTGGCATTTTTTTAATGCCACTAAATCTAATGTCACAAAAAGCTAAATTTATTGTAGTGATTTATCCGATTGCAGCCCAATTCAATTTGACCCAATTTGAAAAATGATTTATATTAAGTAAAAAATAATATTGACACAAAACACATAGTGACAATTACATATGCCACTAAAGACCAAACTAAATATCGCTAAATCACTTTATGGTGGAACTTAAAATAAAAATCAATAATTATTACACTAAAAATATGAATTAGTGACATTTTTTTAATGCCACTAAATCTAATGTCACAAAAAGCTAAATTTGTTGTAGTGATTTATCCGATTGCAGCCCAATTCAATTTGACCCAATTTGAAAAATGATTTATATTAAGTAAAAAATAATATTGACACAAAACACGATTTCAAACCGACCCAAAATATTTAACCCGAAATCAACCCAATAATCCGAATGAATACTTTTAATTAAAACTTATTGAAAATCAAACCTGACCAACTTTATAAAGAACTTAGTGCCACATGTCAATTGATGATTATTTTAATAAAAAATTAATATGTTTTTGATATGTAATGAATTATAAATAAATGTAATCTTTATATTCTTAATACTATTCTAGGTGGGTAGTTTACCACGATATATTAACATATCGTTTAAAACAAAACTTTATTAACCTGGGTTAACTGTCGGGATGATGTTGGGTATACATGGAAGTGTACTTAATACTTGGTACTAATATTATAAGACGATACTAAATTTAATGGGAGAATTTATTAATTACTCATGATAATGACATTAATTGAAAGATTTATAGTAGTGCATGAAAAGCACAAATTCATAACTATGTGTTTGTTTTCTCCGATGTATACATGCATACATGTAGTATTATGCATATATAAAAAGGAGATTTCTATTCCAACGTAAAGAATCCATTTTTATGAGATTCGACCTGTATAAATTTCATTAGGGTTAATCTAGAGACATGCTTGTATTAAGTGTAAATATTTAAAGGGGAACATAAAATCAG
Source organism: Amaranthus cruentus (assembly GCA_019425755.1). Lineage (NCBI taxonomy): Eukaryota > Viridiplantae > Streptophyta > Magnoliopsida > Caryophyllales > Amaranthaceae > Amaranthus > Amaranthus cruentus. The sequence continues at coordinate 8,335,697 of CM033455.1, forward strand.
ACTAATAAAATAAAAGCAAATAGAGATGCATTTAAATTAGTTGAGATAGTTGAGATATTTACCCAATACATGTATGCTCTAACAGTTAAAATATAATCAAGAGTATTCTATTGTTTTATTAAAAATAAGATTGAAATAAATTGTAGTTTCAAAGCACTAATAATAGTTTCATTAATCACTAATAATGGTAATTCTACGGCACTAATTAAGAAACAAATTAAAATTAATTTTTTCTATTATTTTAATGCCACTACACATGTCACCTCACATGCCATGTCATATGGGTTGATGTAGTCAACCCATTGAATGTAGGTTAAAATATTGGTTAAGTCTATAGTTGTATTTGACTAATCTCGTGGACTTTCATTGTTCAACATTCTTTTCAAGGTCTCATTCAAATTACAACGACTATATAATATATCACTTAAGCCCGTCTAGAAAGCCGGGTACCCGGTTAGTTGGGTACCTCTTTTAACGACCCGTGTTTTGGTCCATTTATTGCGGGTACCTGGATAAGACGGGTCGGGACTTCGGGTACCCGGTTAATATTTTTTATTATTTCTCAGATTTAATTATAATTTTTAAAATCGAATTTCGGGCAGATTTTAGGTCATATTTAGGCAGAATTTTTCTAATTCGTATTGATCAAAGCTTGAATTTTAGATTTTAAAATTAATATTCTAATTTTCAAAACTCAAAAGCAATATATAACATCGATATCAAAGGCCCGAATAAACTATAGTCCACCATAAAATACTAAATTACTAATAGTCCACCATAAAGATTAAAGTCCCAAACAAACCAAGCAAAGTTTTTAACAAAAGTCCAAACAAAACAAAGTCCACAATTCTTAATTATAAACGTCTTCAATAACATAAAATTAAATTACAGTCCAACGTCTTCATTTGCTCATTTTTCTATAGCAATAGCAGTCGTTTCATCAATGATAATAGTCGGTTGCTCTAAACTAAATCTTCCATTCATGCAAAATAATATACATCACAAAAATGTAAGGATCGATATATACAAAAAATTATTATTGATAATTGTAATTAATAGAGAAAAATTTAAACCTTCTTCGATACTTTCCAACTCTAATATACTTTCCTCTATGCAAATTGGTCCTTGTGAAGTACGAATCCAATCTTGACAACAAATGAGAGCTTCTACCATTCGTGGAGTCAAAGAAGTACGAAATTGATCAACAACACGTCCTCCCGTGCTAAAAGTGGACTCCTAATCAACACTCGAAACTAGAATAACTAGCAAATCTCTAGCCGTAAACATAAGAATTAGATAGGTTTTCCCTTGTCCAGACCACCAAGACAATATATTAAACTCATCATCATTATCCTCACACTCACTTCCTAAATACTTATTGATGTAGGATTAACTACATCTAATTCTCATGAGTTAACCAAGATCAATACCATGATTCATCATAGGGAAGACGCTAGAATTCAAGGTCCAAATGTCAAGTCTTTTAATTTTGTAGTCATGAACTAAGTCTTCTTTAATTTGAGTCTTTATTTTGTATTTTCATTTTGAAACAGTCTTAGAGATGATTAATCCAGGTTTAGGATCAAGCTTAATCATGTCTAATGTTTAGTTAGTCGAGTTGTAATTTTTATTTTTATTGAGTCTAGTATTTATTTTTGCTCATGGGACATCCATTACATGAATCAAGGCAAGCAACCAGATTCTTCAAATTAAGTTGTTGCATTCTTCAAAACAAGCTGATTTAGAATAGGCAATATGTTTTGAAGATTGAGTGGGATATTTTTTGTGATAATACACTACTAAAAAACATGGAGTTTATAGACGCATTATTTTAGACGCTTGAGCAACCGTCTAAAAAAAAGACGGAGTTTTTCGACGCTTAATTTTCGACGTTTAAATCAGTGGAAAATAATTGATTAAAAGCGTCACAAAACTTAAAAAAACAAAAGGAAAAATAGGTGTAAATCGAAATCAGTGTTTCATTCCAAATCCCGCTCTAACAAAACCCTAACCCCAATCCACACTCTCTTCTTCATCCTCTCACCGGCGAAATCGAATCAGTAATGAGTACTTCACTTTCCCTTTTCTTCTTCACATTCAATTATTCTCTTTCTTCATATTTCTTTTCTCATTTTTTTCTGCTTCACGCTCTTTTCCTTGGTTCTCGCCCATTTCTTCGTGGTTCTCGCTCCTCCAAATCGTCCATCAAGAGGTAAGATCCTTGATTTCGAATGTAAATTGCGTTTTTTTTGACTTGTTTTCGTTAATTTAATTATACAAAATTGGTTTTTTCTTGGATTTTTTTAAACGAAAAAATTAGGGTTCTCTTAATCATTTTGTTTTTGGGTGAAAATATAGAGACTTTGAGTAGATTCGTTAATTTTTTTTATGCAACATTGGTTTTTTCATGGATTTTTTTTAAACAAAGAAATTAAGGTTCTCTTAATCATTTGTTTTTGGGATGAAAATATAGAGATTCTTGAGTAGATTGGGTTTATGTTCTGATTTAGTACAATGCAATTGTTAATATTAGCTGATTGAATATGTGAATTGGTTTAATTGGTTTGTTAATTTATCAGCTTTTTCTTGTGGGTATTTGGTGAAATGGTATATCTATTGTGATTGTTTGGATTGAGTTTGAGAATTTGTTGTATAAACTATAAAGCTTGTTTCTTTTCTATGTAAGCAACCGTGAAATTTGTGAGAAAGAACAATTCCTTCTTATTTCTGTTGATTGTTCAGATTTTGATTTGGTTTTCAAGAAACAATGACCCAATTCAAATTCCAACCGATTACATATGTACTTTGTCTATCTTTATCTCCATATTGCGTTGAGTGTTGTTGTTGCGTTGTTGCTGACTTTTTGTTGCTCTGTTACTGACTTTCTGTTGCTGCTGTAATATGTTAGTGTGGCTGTAATCTGTTGCTGTTAATGCTGCAATCTGTAATCTGTTGCTACTGCAATCAGCAATTTGTTTCTGTTGCTGCTGTTATATGTTGTTGTTGTTGCTGTAATCTGTTGCTGTTGCTGCTTCAATTTGTAATCTGTTGCTGCTGCAATCTGTAATCTGTTGCTGTTGTGATCTATTGCTGCTGTTTTGCTGTTACGTGTTGTATAGTGCTGCTGTTTTCCTAGCTATTGCATACTGTTTTGCTTGACGTCATATGTACATTTGTAGTAGGGTCAATGTGTTCCTCTGGAAGCTTGTAGCAGGGTCAATGTGTTCCTCCGACGACCTATAGCATCCGTTAAGGTATGTGCTTCCCTACCCACCTCTCTATCTTCCTCTCGTTGTTCCCATTTCTTCTTGTAAAGTGGTACCTTTCTCGCACTTCTATCTGCCTCTCGTTGCTGCTGCTTGCTTCCATTGACGATATTAACGACATTTCTTGGAAGCTTTGGTGTATACTTATTAACTTGTATCATTATTTAAGGCTCACGAGTCAAATATTTTTTAGCATTAATAAAGCTAGTATTCATGGTTGAATGTTTAACGTTTGATTTTAGGGAGACTATTTTAGTTCATTCATGATTAAATGTTTTTGGCTTTTTGCTCTAAATATTGAAATTGTCAAGCTCACAAGCTTATATGGATGATCAGGTGTTGCCCCTACCTAGTTTTGTAATTGACCTACTGGAGATTGCAAAATGTTTTCAAATTTTTAAAGATTGGTATGATCAGCTTACATTACTTTACTTTTTACTTTAGAAGATTTTATGAATTGCTCTTATATTAAGATGAAGGTTATTCTCAAGATACCTTTACTCCATATTTTTAAAGGTATATCGTCCCTCTTAGTTCTATTACAGACAGATTATGGAATCATTTCTGTTTTTACCTGTTTAGTCATTAGAGTGCCTTATGCCAAGCTGCTGAGTGGGTAGATGTGGTGCTGCTAATTTTAACAAAATCAAGATCATTACGTTGTATAACATTGTATAACACCCAAAATCATTTAATAATTTATTAATTTTCAATGTTTAACATTGTATATCAGTAGCTTTCTTTTTTTTTTTGAATTATATCAGTAGCTTTCTAATCATTCATTGTTTAATATTGTATATCACCCATTGTATATCAGCTGACCTCGAACTTTAATTGTATTACATGCATATCATTAGATATACACTGTTATTGTTTCTTTGGAGAGAAGCAAGGAACTATGCCAATTGCTAAGAAGAGAATATGGATATGTGATGAGAGATGAGTGATTGAGAGAGCCTATATCTATTTTTTATTGTTTTTTTCATAAGAATGTTTACAGCTCGAAATTAACTTCTGTGAATTGCCTCTAAAGTGATATTTGTGCTTCATCATGATTTTCTCACATTAACCAAAACAAATAAAACATTCTTATGACAAGGTAATACTTGCAGTAACCTCTTGATTTATTAGATCCATGTTGAATCAAATGAACAACATTTGTTTCATATGTGTTGATTTCAAGTCAGAGGTGTGCAATTGAATTTCTATGTTCATACCACTTTTTAAAGTTTGTTATTTAACTTCAGGCACTACGTCAATTACTAGGGAAGATGGGTCATGGCATCCAATTGAATGGTTCGTGTAATTTGGTATTATACTATTAATCCTTTTTACTTATTATAATTATAATTATACAATAGATACTTTTGAGTTGAGTAAAATAATATAAAAAATAAAGATTTTATTGATTAAAGTGTAAGTATAATAATGACATTAAATTTCATTGGGTGCATGTAAAGGAAATATATTGGGAATTAAAATGTAAATTAATTTCTATAGATTAGAGTGTAAGTGTAATAATTTCCTTCTATTTTATTGGCTATCAAAATAAAAAGATTCTTAATGGGAAAAATTTTTAAAAATTTTCAAATGGGGAAAGTGAGAAAAACATATGAAAACAATAGTTTGATTCTCAAAGAGATGAGTTTTTAGACACTTACTACCAAAGCTACATGTATAGTTTGATTCTTCATGATAACGTTTTGAGGTTCTTTCTTCAAATTAATGTGATGTGTTAAATTGTGGTAGTCTATGTTTACACTTATTATTATATAATATGGATAGGATGTAGTTACTAATATTATCAATTGAATCTTTTCATATTACTTATTAATGCTTATGGTAGAAGCGTAGTTACTAATATAAACTTTTGTATATTCATGGGGAGTTTGGTAAGGATATTCATACTATGACTAACAAATCATTTTTGCGAAGGTCTCGACATTAAAGTGGATGATGCAACATAATGACAACATATTTGGAGGCCTTTAACTTTTGACAAACATTTAACACTATATATTTTGCTTTATTTAACTTCAACGAATGTATATGAATATATATTATGCCTTTTGCTACATCGACGAATGTATATGCGTGTATGAATATCGAATTCTAATACTTTTGTAGAAATGATTGATTTGGTATGATATTTGTTGGTAATTATGTTTGTGTGATGAATTTTATATAGTATGGAAAAGACTAATACAAATTGGGGTAATGATAGATAATTATGGCTTTATTTTCATTTAGACGTATAAAGCGCTAAAATATGAAGTATTTTCGACACTAAAAAGCGTCCAAAATATTAAGCACTTTCGACATTTAAAGCGCTCAAAACACTGGGTTTTCGACGCTTAAAAGCGTCGAAAAAACCTGAGTATTTCCGTCGAAAAACTCCGTGTTTTTTTGTAGTGATATCTTCTACAAATCAGCCACACATAATCCCAAGAAGATAGAAGACATAATGTGCAAATCAAGTCAAATGAAGCCAATCACTCTATTTCTAATATCCTCTAGATTTCAAAATATAGCTGTTGGAAACTTGCTATTATCCTCCAGATAAAAAAAAATAGAAGTTGAAGCTAATTTCTTTTTTTTTTAAAATAAATAGCTACTTGTTCTCTTGTAATTCACTCACTTCCATTTCATTTTAATACAAACAACCTTTGAGCATTTCTTGTTCTTTCTTTGCAATTTGATTTTAACTTGGATAAGTTGAAAGTAAGTTGAAGTTCCTTTGCTTTTCATTCTTTTAGCTAAAGATTGAATGTGTTCTTAGGAGCCCTTGGTTTTAATTTGTGGTGAAACTGTATCAAATTAAGCCTTGGAATAGCCATTTCAAAGTTGTTCATTCAACATATTGTTTCTTAATTTTTCTTGTTACAAAACCTACAAAATCAAAAAAAAAACCTTTTACATTACAACCTAAACTTTATCTTAATTGCTGAATTTGAAACCTAAAGTTATGTGTGCATATAGATTGGTCCTTGTTCAAACATAGCCAACCTATATCATCTTGGTATCAGAGCCAAGGCTACGCTCCTCGTCTTAATTTCGTTCATTCACAAAGCAAAACACCATGTCTCAAAGTGGTGAAGGAGAAACAAGTGATATAGGCGAAATTATTGAGAATGAGTTCCTTGAATGGGTAGGAACCGTTGACTTTCCAGAATTTGAAGGAAGATTAGATGGAGATGAGTTCCTTGAATGGGTAGGAACCGTTGAAAGAGTGTTTGATTATAAGAATACAGATGAAGAAAAGAAGGTAAAGATAGTAGCATTGAAATTGCGCAAATATGCTTCTACGTGGTGGGCTAGCAAATGTGCAAAACGAGAAAGAGAAGGGAAAGACAAGATTAGATCATGGGAAAAGATGAAGAAGCAAATGAAGGAAAAGTTTCTGCCTTCATACTATATGCAAGAGAATTTCACCAAACTTCAACATCTACAACAAGATGGCAGGAGTGTAGAAGAATATGGTCGAGAATTTGAAACCATGATCATGAGATTACAACCTTATTCTTGCCTTGATGATTTAATTAACCTTGCACATAAAGTGGATAAACAACAAAGAGCTAAAATGAAGGAAACATCACGTTTCACTTCATCAAGAACAAACAACTTCAATTCCTACCAAAAGAACACTCCCTATTCCTATTCTAAAGCCCATTCACAAGATTCAAAAGCTTTGCAAAACAATCCTTCAAAACAGCCCCTAAACGTGCCCAATGCACACAAAACGAATACCAATTCATTCACACCTAGAAGATGTTTTAAGTGTCAAGGCCTAGGACATATTTCTTCTGAATGCCCAAACCGAAAAATGGTGAACTTGGTTGAGTTTGAAGATTATCGAAAAGAAAACGAGGAGGATTTCGTTGATAATGAGGAACTTGATGAGGAAATGATATATCCGGATGAAGGAGAACTTCTTGCCATGCGGAGAGCTCTTAGTGGGGTCAAAGCCAAAGATCCCAACCAACAAAGGGAAGCAATATTCCACACAAAATGCACGGTTAAAGGCAAGATCTGTTCACTTATCATTGATGGAGGAAGTTGCACTAATGTTGCTTCAAAGACTATGGTGGACAAGCTTAATCTCACCACCACTCCACACCCCGAGCCATACATGATTCAATGGTTGAATCAAAACAAAGGTATTCCTGTAAACTCTCAAGTTTTACTTTCATTTTCAATTGGTAATAGTTATAAGGAGAGTCTTTTATGTGATGTTATACCTATGGATGCATGTCATGTTTTATTAGGAAGACCTTGGCAATATGATAGAAAAGTTTTGCATGATGGCTTTAAAAATACACATACTTTTGTTTTAAATAACAAGAAGGTCACGTTAGCTCCATATGCACCTGCCCATAATTCTAAATTGCGAGCAACTTTAACAAATTTTCATTCTTTGATTCCTATACTTAAAAGTGAACAACATGAATTTATGGAACGAAAAGAATTTTTTTTGTTGAATGAAGAAACTGAATCTGTGTTGCATGATCACCCTTTGCTTGTACTTTTGCTTGATGAATTTGCATATGTTTTTCCTATTGAAATACCAAATGGACTTCCACCTAAAAGGGACATACAACATAAAATTGATTTCATTCCCGGTTCCACGTTGCCTAACAAACCAGCCTATAGAACTAATCCGAAAGAGACCGAAGAAATTAGGAGACAAGTTGATGATTTGTTAGCTAAAGGTTTGATTAGAGAATCCATTAGTCCTTGTGTCGTTCCTACTTTACTTGTGCCTAAGAAAAATGGAGAAATAAGGATGTGTGTGGACAGTAGAGCCATTAATAGAATCACCATCAAGTATAGATTCCCAATACCTAGACTTAATGACTTGTTAGATGATTTATATGGTTCAAAAGTTTTCTCTAAGATTGACCTTAGGAGTGGATATCACCAAGTTAGGATTCATGAGGGGGATGAATGGAAAACCGCATTTAAAACTAAGGAAGGACTTTATGAATGGTTAGTTATGCTCTTTGGTTTATCTAATGCACCATCTACCTTTATGAGACTTATGAACCAGACCTTAAAACCTTTCTTGGGTCAATTTGTTGTGGTTTATTTTGATGATATCTTGGTGTATAGTCAAAGTGAAAGCGAGCATGTTGAACATTTGCGTCAAGTTTTTAGTGTGTTAGCTAAGGAAAACTTGTATGGTAACTTAGAAAAGTGTCACTTCTTTTCGGAGTCAGTTAAGTTTCTTGGGTTTATTGTGTCAATTGAGGGGATTAAAGCGGATGAAAAGAAAGTTGAGGCAATAAGAGACTGGCCTAATCCTACCACCATTCACCAAGTTAGATCATTTCATGGTTTAGCTTCTTTTTATAGGAGGTTTGTCCTAACTTTAGTTCTATCATGGCCCCTATCACCGAACTCACAAAACTTAAGACTTTTGAGTGGAATTCCAAAGCACAAGCAGCCTTTGACACCATCAAAAACAAGCTTACCACCTTTTTGTCCTAGCTTTGCCTAATTTTGATGATATTTTTGAAGTAGAGTGTGATGCATCCGGGGTAGGTATTGGAGGTGTCCTAACTCAAAACAACAAACCCCTTGCTTATTTTAGTGAGAAACTCATGATGCTAAAAGGAGTATTCTACTTATGATAAAAGAGTTTTATCTATTTTGGATGTTTAGAACATTGGAGACATTATTTGAATGCAAAAGAATTTGTGTTGCGTCTGATCATGAAGCTTTAAAATTCATTCAAAGCCAACATAAACTTAATCTAGGCATGCTAAATGGGTTGAGTTCCTACAAACCTTCATTTCACCATTAAACACAAAGTGGGTAAAACTAAACAGTGATGCTTTATCTAGGAGATACTTGCTTTTGAGGACTTTGAATACTAAGGTTGTTGGAATGGAATTATTAAAAAGAATGCTATATTGATGATGTTGATTTTGAGAAATATTTGAAAAATATATGAACAAACCTCAAGGACTTTTTACATCTTTCGAGGACATCTCTTTCTGAGGTAATCAATTATGTGTGCCTAGACATAGTGTTAGGGAGACCTTAATTAAGGAGTATCACGAGGGAGGACTTGGAGGACATTTTGGGGAAGAAAAGACCATAGCTTTAGTGAGTGAGACCTTTTATTGGACCACTTGCTAAAGATGTCATTAATATTATTAAGAGGTGTTATGCCTAAAGCCAAAGCCCACAAAAGCCTCAGGTCTTACCAACCTCTTCCTACACCACAAAACCCTGGGATGTGAGCTTAGATTTCAAATTGGACTTCCTAGAACCTTTAACAATAAGGATTCTATAATGGTTGTTGTTGATAGGTTTTCTAAAATGGCCCATTTCATTGCTTGTCATACTACTCTGATCAAGTTAACATTTGCTAGCCTTTACTTTAAAGAGATAGTAAGACTACATGGGATAGCGAAGTATGGTGAGTGATAGGGATTCAAAGTTTCTTAGTCATTTTTGGCTTACTTTGTGGAAAAGATGGGACAAGCTTAACTTTAGTAGTTCTAGCCATCCCAACTGATGGTTAGGCGAGTAACAATAGGACCTTAGGAACCTTATTGCGTGCCCTCATTACTAAGAATCCCAAACAAAGGGCACAAGTCCTACCACATGCACAATTAGCATATAATCGAGTTCCTAGCAAGGATAAAGAAGGTGATTTAGTATGGATTTACTTAAGAAAGGATAGGTTTCCCACACAAAGAAAATCAAAGTTAAGTGCTAGAATTGATGGACCTTTTGAAATTTTAGAAAAAGTAAATGACAATGCTTACAAACTAGAGCTACCTAGTAGCTATGGTGTGTCTTCTACTTTTAATGGTGCAGATTTAGTTCCATTCCATGAGGCGGACATGTTACCAAGCTTGAGGTCAAGCTTCCCAAAGAAGGGGAGGATGATGTCGGATTAACTACATCTAATTCTCATGAGCTAACCAAGATCAATACCATGATTCATCATAGGGAAGACGCTAGAATTCAAAGTCCAAATGTCAAGTCTTTTAATTTTGTAGTCATGAACTAAGTCTTCTTTAATTTGAGTCTTTATTTTGTATTTTCATTTTGAAACAGTCTTAGAGATGATTAATCTAGGTTTAGGATCAAGCTTAATCATGTCTAATGTTTAGTTAGTCGAGTTGTAATTTTTATTTTTATTGAGTCTAGTATTTATTTTTGCTCATGGGACATCCATTACATGAATCAAGGCAAGCAACCAGATTCTTCAAATTAAGTTGTTGCATTCTTCAAAACAAGCTGATTTAGAATAGGCAATATGTTTTGAAGATTGAGTGGGATATTTTTTGTGATAATATCTTCTACAAATCAGTCACACATAATCCCAAGAAGATAGAAGACATAATGTGCAAATCAAGTCAAATCAAGCCAATCACTCTATTTCTAATATCCTCTAGATTTCAAAATATAGCTGTTGGAAACTTGCTATTATCCTCCAGATAAAAAAATATAGCTGTTGGGAGCTTACTTTTGTGTAATATTTAGATTTTTGTCTTGCAAGTTGTAATCCTTGGTAGCTGAATTCCTTAGTATAAATAGGCTACTAGTTCTCTTGTAATTCACTCACTTCCATTTCATTTTAATACAAACAACCTTTGAGCATTTCTTGTTCTTTCTTTGCAATTTGATTTTAACTTGGATAAGTTGAAAGTAAGTTGAAGTTCCTTTGCTTTTCATTCTTTTGGCTAAAGATTGAATGTGTTCTTAGGAGCCCTTGGTTTTAATTTGTGGTGAAACTGTATCAAATTAAGCCTTGGAATAGCCATTTCAAAGTTGTTCATTCAACATATCGTTTCTTAATTTTTCTTGTTACAAAACCCACAAAATAAAAAAAAAAAACCTTTTACATTACAACCTAAACTTTCAGCCTTAATTGCTGAATTTCGAAACCTCAAAGTTATATGTGCATATAGATTGGTCCTTGTTCAAACATAGCCAACCTATATCACTTATCCAACTCAGTTGTTATTTCCGAAGTGAATTTTCCAGTTTCATTCACATACTCCTTTCTCAATCTTGACCCCTTGCTTCTTTTCCCCTCAACCTCAACCGTTTCAATGCCAATATTAACATTAGTAACCCTAGAACCTAAACCAATCTTCTTTGTTGGTTGAGAAGATGCATAAAAATCTCACCTAAGTGTCTCTAATCCATTCACACATTCTAATTAAGTTAATATAATCGTAAGAACGTTGAACAATCCACTCAACATATTTGAACTTAAGTCTTGGATCAAGAACTAAAGCAACGGACTTCAAAACATTGACATTATTAACATTTGTCCAATACTTGTCATATTTACCCTTCCTTAATTGTGTCATTTGCTTAAGACCTTCATCTTGGTCACTAAGGTCACTAAGATGAGCATTAATGGAATAACTAATGTCATACATTTGTTCAACAACTGTATTACATGTGACTTATCTTGATCCAGACAAAATCAAAGTAGCATAATAGAAAATCTCAAGAAAAGGCAAAAAACACAACAACCCTATTCGAGTCAGCATCTTCAGTTGCACCACCCACCTTTTTCAAGCTCTCTTATGTAATGAGAGAATTTTGTTTTCAAAATTTTAAAAGACTAGAAAAACTAACATAACCAAACATAATAAAAAAAACAAGAACAAATGCTAACTGGGTCATTATAGGGTACCCGGGTAAAAAAAAAATCGGCCCATGACCCGACCGGGTTACGGCACCCGACCCGAAATTTTGAATTTTTTTTTACTTTTGACCCGCCATTTATGAGCCGGGTCGGCGGTTCGGGTTGGGTAATTTGGAACACCCCTAGTCTTTTCCAATATAATTAAAGTGGGAATACCTAAAGGATCACCATTAAGTCCTTTCTTTTTTACGGTCATTATGAAGGAAATCTCTAAATGCATATGGGAAACTGTACCTTGGTCAATGCTTTTTGCCAAAGATATTGTTTTGGTCGTAGAATCCAAGGAGGAGGCTAATAGTAAATTGGAAGAGTGAATAGTAGCCTTGGATGGTAAAGGGTTGCGCATAAGCCGTATGAAGACAGAATACTTGCATTACAATTTCAGTGCGACAAAATCGATAGGGGAGCCAGAGGTGATCATAAGGGGACAAGTTGTTGCATGTACGTCGAAGTTCAAATATTTGGAATCGATGATTCAGAGTAATCGGGAAATTGATGGAGATGTTACTAATCGCATACAAGCGGGTTGGCTTATGTGACGAGCAGAAACCTAGGTGCTTTGTGATGAATAGTTCCCGAGGAGATTAAAAGGAAAATTTCCCGTAAAGAAGGTTTGCGAACAAAGGATGGAAGTAATAGAAATGCGGGTGCTGAGGTGGATGTGTAGTAATACTATGATGAATAAGATAAGAAACTAGGAGTTCAGGGAGAAGTTAGGGGTTGTACCTCTCTTCACAAAGACGCGGGAGAACAACTTGAGATGGTTTGGGCATGTGCAAAGAAAGACACATGACGCCCCACTAAGAAGGATCGAATACATCATAGTGGAGAGCAAAAGAACTTGAGGAAGACCTTGGAGAATGTGGTAGGAACATATTAAAATTGACATGCATGAACGTCACCTCTCCAAGACCTGACCATGGATAGGGGCAGTTGGCGGCGCCTTCTCCACATCTTTGATAACAAAACTCGTCCCTTTTATCCAACGTTTGTTATTGTTCTTTGCCTTTACTTATCGCTCTTTACCTCCTTTACTTTTAGCTTTATTTTTACTTATTTTTACATATTGAATTTATTCTATTTGAAAGTTGCGGGTTTCTCTCTCTCTAAAAACCTTTCTCGAGCCGAGGGACTCTTTTGACCGCACTTTCCTCTATGCGTATGAGTTGTCGTCGTTCTTCCCTCCCAAGACCCTGACCATAGTTTTCTATGAGCGGAATACACTGACTATGATGATGGTGAGTAAATATTTATTGTATTCGTGCTTTACGCGGGAATCTATCTAGTCAAATTATACTTTAGAGCTAATATTTAAACACAAACGATTATGAAAGCTTTTCTCATATTGAGATCAAACATATATAGGCTAGTATCTATTTTCATTATTTACCTAAGAGTGATCAATTCTGACTTTAGAGTGATCAATTTCAACTTCAAATATATATTATAACCTTCAATCGATCAATTATAACATATTTAAAGTGCTCAATTCTGACGTTAAAGTGATCAATTTAGACCATAGATTGATCATTTGTATGTAAAGTGAATATTTATAATATTAATTTGAGTGGACAATACTAAATTAACAAGTTTAAAAACGATCGTTTACAACCTTAAAGTGATCAATTTAAAACTTATAGGGATAAATTATAAGTCATCACATATATAATAAATAATTACAGTTCATAATCTTAAACAAGCCAATATATACTTACAAAAATCAAGAATAATCTTAAAGGGGTCCATCGTGACCTTCAAGTAATATATTATAAATTATCAAATATAACTTTTTAAAGGATTTTGGTCCTAAAATTATCAGTTATAATTTATGCCCTTCAATTCATCCATGTAAATGTAAAAAATTGAAAATTGGTTGATTATATGAATGGTCTCATGATAAATTGGTCTCTTACAAGACTTCCTATTATTTAAAACTCTACTTAGGGAGTGTTTGGTATAAGAAGTGAAAATGTAATGGAAAGGGAATAGTTTAAGAGGGATAAGGGTATTGTTAAGTGTTATTGTTAATAGTTGTTTGGTATAATTACAATATGTAAGGTAGTATAATAAAGTATAAAACGAAATGATAAATTAGGGGCTTTATTTATTGAGTTGAGTCCTTTGTTTCTCTTTTTTGTCTTTTAAATAAATCCATCAATAACCTTTCCATTCTTTCTCTCTCTACTTTTTTCCATTGCATTCTAGAGAAGGAAATTACTGGATTAACTTTCTCAATGGATTTAAGAGAAGCAAATCCGCAAAGTGGTATTAACTAGCATGGTGGTGCAATTGTTGGAAAAAGTGAGGTGGTAAGAGACGTTGTCAGCTACTCTGTTGTGGTTACTGACTGGAGACGATGGTGAGATGAAGCCAATGGCTGGTGGTGGTGTTAGATGTGATCGACATTAACTAGTGGAGATGCGATCAACAACGGTGCTAGTGGAAAAGCAATTGACCACTGCTAATGGTGGTGTTTGTTGGTTGGAAAGTGCTCATGGTGAGTGAAAGATTGGGTGAGAGAATAGGTTTGAGGGAGAAGGAGGATAACTGTTTCTCCAAGATTTGGACCGGTAACATGTAACGGTTTCCATTACCTCTAAGTAAGGGGAAGTGTTACCCTATTCTTCAAAATAAACACCAAGTAACGGAATCCTGATCTGAATCCGTTACCTTTTACCAAAAATAACCCAACCAAACAGCCCCTTAGAGTAATTAGTAATTACGTACTACTCCCTTCTATTCATAGTGGATGACACATTTTCTTATTGGGCCAATTCACTGAAAATGTCTCGTTTCTATTTTTGTCATTTTTTTACTCTTTTACCCTTAATACAACAACACAACAACACATAAATATTAATACCCTTTATGGAAAAATAGAGTTTTCCATTCACTTTTAAGTGGTTCCCTACCCCTCCTTTGTTTTGGTGCAAAACTCAAATGTCTCATTCTCTATGAATAGGAGGGAGAATATTATATAGTTCTGTTTAGAAATGAAAAATATTGTAATGAAAAGGTGGAAGTTTATCCTTTCTCTTAAATACATTATATAATATCAAATTTTAAACAATAAAAAACAATAGGTTGGAATATGCATTATAACAGACTCCAAAATCCCAAAGTTAATATTCCATTTGCTTTATCAATTCCGCTTTTATTTCTTAATTTGCTTATTTATTTTAATTCCTAATTCTTTTCCAGTTCCATAAATTATCCTGAAATTGAAAGTTTAAACTGTTATTAGTTTTTAAAAATATATTATTTTCAACCCTAAAGTTTTAATTATTATTTTATTTTATAAAATTTTCAAAACCATTTATAAATTTACTATTTGGTTAGCTAATTTAATCGTCAGTAAACTTAATTAACGATTATTTTAACTACTTGAATTTTTTTTATCCATTTAAGCTTAAAGCTAGTATGTTCTATTATCAACTTTAATTAAGCTTATAAGCTGATTTTGTAACTAAACTAATACTAATTACCTAGACTAAAGTAGTCAAAATGAAGCCAAGCCAGATAAGCAAAGTTGGAACAAAAAAATTAAACCCCTTAACCTTTCATGTATGGTTGTTTGATATGGTATGATTTGCCTTTGATTAATTTTCCCCATTTTTTGTGTTTAGAAGCAATATCCACCAATTACTCCCCTTTTAGCCATGTACTTCTAGTGCCTTTAGGCCACTTATACTTTAGACAAGTACATACTAAATTTCTATTTATATCAAGAAGGATCATAAACTGTCATTTTCTTAGCATTTGGGAGTGGGTTATTCATTTTGGATACGTGGAAAATCATCATTTTTAAATTTTGAAATTGGTTAATTATTTTGAAAGCTTGAAAGGCCATCACTTTTGGAGTCATCCTACCTGGAGCTTGGAGTATTGTTGGAACATTATTTAGGAGGATCTTATTCTTATTATTTTTCTGATTAGTACTTAGTAGTAATCCTTGGTGGAATTATGGTATAATTTCTTACCTTACTCTTTATGTGGAAATTTACATTATATTTAATTTTATATTATGTAAAACATGAAATTTGTTGTGTATGTTAAGTATGAATATACGTTGATCTGAAATTAGAATTATGATTTATTAAGTATGTTTATTGTTAGTAAGTTATGCGGAAAATTTTGATCGTGCTCAGGAAGTTGGTTGAATTATTATAATCTAGTAAAACAAAGTGTGATTTTCGTTATAGATTGAACATATGATTTTCGTTATAGGTTGAACGTATATTATTTCTGTAGAGAAACTTGAATCGACAAATGACATTGAAAACACCTGAAGATGAAGTGTTGTTGAAGCTCAATTGTCTTTAATTTGTATATGAACGGTTTCGCTTCTTGCACCTATGGTCCTGCACACAACAAGTTAGTCTTGCCCGGAGTGATCTCCCGGAAAACCTCTCTGATGCTTAAGTTAGATCGGGGATAGGAGATCAAATAGTGAGAGAGTGGATGAATATAAGAATTATCAAAGAATGGTGGTTGATGAGAGATAAAAGTATTAAAGGTAGTATGTATGTGGAGAATTTCTGGTTGTCTTTTGTAACCTAGCCTCAAATGAACTTAGAAGGAGGTATTTATAGTAGGCAAACGGAAGATAAGGTAATAAGTAGGTAAGCGAGTCATGCACTACTACAAATCATCACTTGTGCCACAGTAGCAGACGTGGCACAAGTAAGAATTTCCCATGGCTATGATGTCCAGCCACGGGAATTTTAGTTAGAGACTACCGTGGCACAAGTGATCGTGGCTAGATTGTTGCCACGGTAAAATTATGATTGTGGCAAAAACTTTTTTTCTTGCCACGGTAGATCCCGTGGCTAATCATATTCTTCTGTTACATAAAATGAATCATTGTAAATTATATTCGTCTACCAGGCGCACCACACGTGGCTACAAATCATTTATACACTAGACTCGTAAACAAGGAAATTCAACTAGTAGTATGGATTTAAAGTTATCAATCAATAACATTCCTTCCACACAAATGCCTTGGGTAGGATTTGAACCCAAGACCTTCAAGTTGGTATACCAACACTCCAACCACTAGGCCATCAGTTATTTAGTGATAATTTAAGTAATGTTATTATACTTATAAAATAACACTCCTACCACTTAGTATATTATTATTATTATTATTATTGTTGTTGTTGTTGTTGTTGTTGTTGTTGTTGTTAACTAGTTGAACAAAATTATTAAAAGCAAGTTAAAAAAAATTATAATTAACTGAAAAAAATTAGTTGGAAAATTAAAATTCATTTGGTCAACTAATGTTTCTAAATACAACAAAATTAGTCGTATGTTAGAATAATATTACTCGTATTAATATATATTACTTTGATAACACTTATTAGTTATTAATATATTACGATATTATTAGTCGTATATTACTATATTATTAATTATACATTCTTTTTTTTTCAATTCAAAATTCCGACTTAGAATTGATTTAGTAGCAATTTTGTCGGAAATTCCGACTAACGCTTGTCAGTCGGAAAATTAGTTAGAAACTTTCAGTTGGAATTGCTCTGTGTTTTTGTATAGTAACGGTTAGCGATTGAAAAAAATATTTTTTATGTGTTCTTGAATTTAAGAAGATGATAAGATCTGATTTTCATTTATTAAAAAATTGGAAAAGTCTTGGAATAGGCTAGAAACAACCTTTCTCTCATTTGTTGAAAATACTTTAATCTTACCTAAAAATATTGTTTAAGGTCTAGTTTGAGTATTTGGTAAGTGAAAAAAGCTTTGCAAAAATAATTTTAAATGTTTTTATTTAAAATATTTTAAATTGAATAATTGTTTATAGAATTTTTTTTCTTATATTAAATTAAAAAACAAGAAAAAATAAT
>CM033455.1:8358503-8553503 GCA_019425755.1 Amaranthus cruentus
TTGCTTTTATATAGGTCAAGTTGAATTAAAGAGAGCTTAGTGGTTTAGAAATGCAGAAGCGTACCCATACTACAAAGAATGATGGTTATATGGAGGGTACTTGCACTAAACAATTTCTTTATTTAAAAGTACAAAATTGTAAATGTTTAAAATTGTCATTTACCAACTACAGCCTCTAAGTTTACTCAATTTCAAATAAACAGCCGCAAACTTTGTTTATTACCAACTACAGCCTCCAACTTACCACACATGACATCCAGACAGCCAAAACAGCCAAAAAAGGGTTAAAAAAATGGGGTTAAAATGGGGTGTTTTGGCTGTCTTGATGTCATGTTTGTTAAGTTGGAGGTTGTAGTTGGTAATAAACAAAGTTCGCGACTGTTTATTTGAAATTGAGTAAACTTAGAGGCTATACTTGGTAAATGATCCTAATATAATATCTTTAATCTTTATATAAAATTTACAAGCAAATTTTTATACGAAGAAAAATTCAATCAATGTGTTGTTTAATCTTTAGTTAAATAACGCTCACAATAACCTCGAGAAGTGATTGAGACAAACGTCTTTACTAACTAAAGTATCAAGAACACAAATTCAATCAATGTGTTGTTTCTTTGACAAAGAAATATGTAGATAGGCGTCTAAAACTCCGCATTATGTTGTTGTGCTAGTTTAAGTGCCTGTTATAAAGCTGCAAATGGAGGAAACTATGGATGAAGTAAATATCGATGCAGAAGCTTCAATACTTATGCATATTTTCAATCTTAACTCTAGTTAACCTATCTTAACATGTATTTTACTATTATAATTTCACTCTTGTGATCCTCTCCCCATCTAAGGCATTTAATGACTTTAAGTTCCTTCATTGAATTATAATGAAGGATGACAATTTGCTAAAGATAAAGACAGGAGAGAAAAGCACGTGTATTTTTAAGCGTTCAATGTTTTTTTTTCTACTTAGATGTCGTGCTAGGCCAAAGAGATGTGTCTCTTAAAGAGATTGTCTCTTTGTAGAATTTATGAATAAATAAAACTTTGGATTGAAAAACACAACTATGATATATCAACGAAAAAGTGTGACAATAAATTTTTCCTAACAAAATACCCTTGTAGCTACTACTTCCTCCACTACCACAATATTCCTTCTTAGTTGATCATCTACTGGTTTTATATAGGTCAAGTTTAACCAAAGAGAACCTAGTGGTTTAGAAATGTGGAAGCATATACATACTACAAAGAATGGTGGTTATATAGAGGGGGTACTGGCACTAAATAATTTTAGTATGTAAAAGTACAAAATTGTAGATATTTCAAATTGTTATAATACAATATGTTTAATATTTATTTAAAATTTTCATGCGTATTTTTATACGACCTAGTTGAAAGTAGACATAAGTAACGCTTATGCGATTCAGAAGAGATGTGATTGAGATAGACATCTTTAAAGAATTGATGTATCAAGAAGATAAATTTAATCAATGTATTGTTGATTATGGTCATGGGGATACCCTAGAACTCACGTGTCTAGGCTTGAAGCTCAATTACGGAAGAACAAGATGAGTAGTTTTGATTTTTCTTCAAGTGATCCAATAGCCCTTAAATCTTATATAATATGTGTTAAGAAAAAAGACCAATAAGTTATTTCCCAACTTCAAAAGAGAAATGAGGAGCTTGAAAAAAAAAACTGGTTAAATTCTCGCTCGACTTAATTGTGTTCCTTCATTCTTAGAAAAAGTTTGATCAAATTGAAAAGACAAGAGTAATTTTGTTCATTTCTAATTTCTTTCAATTGAATTTCCCTTTTATGACTTTCTAATACATGTTTTACTTGCACGCAACTGGATGAAATGGACACGAGAATTACTTGCAAGGAGCTATGATTTTCTATTCAAGCACTAGTGGAAAAAAAGCCATTGGCTGCGAGACATAGGCTGCGGTTGTTCAAAGACGCAGCTTAAAATAGAAGAAAAATATTGCGAAAAAAAAAATTATACATTGGCTGCGGTTTTTATTAAAACCGCAACAAATAACCCAAAACAACCTATTGGCTGCGGTTTATCTCTTTGACCGCAGCCAATGAGCATTAAAAAAAACCCTAGCTATAGAATCTGAATGAGGTGCCTCATTCCCCTTCTTCTTTCTAAACCTTATGCGCCTCCTTCTTCGTTCTTCATTCCTTATCTCCCTTTCTCTCTCTTCATTCTTCATTAAAAAAAACCCAGATCTTCGCATTGTTCTTGCAATCCAACACCAGATCTTCATCATCTACTCAACTCTTCGCATTTCAACACCTTGTTCTTCGCATTAAAAAAAACCCCAAAGCTTTCTAAATTGCGCCTTGTTCTTCGCATTTCAACACCAGATCTTCACCATCTACTCAACTCTTCAGGAATTCTTTAATTTTTGATGTTAATTCGAAATCGCTCTTCAAATCTGGATTATCCTCTTCTCGATTGTCCTTGCAATCCAATCGCGCTTCTTCCTTTCCTTTTCTGTAAGCTTTCTTTTTGTTTTTCTGTAAATTTGATTTGATTTTAATTTTTTAATGATTTATTTATTTGGATCTTCTTTAATTTATTTCAAATAAATAAATCAGATCCATCATTTGGCGTGTAACTTGTGGGTTGAAGGAAGATCTTAGCATTGTGGGTTGAAGGAAGATCCATCATTTGGCGTGTAAATTTTTCGTGTAAGTTTGATTTGCAATCCATTGTCTTTTCATGTAACTTGTGGGTTTTTCTTTGTTTTATTTGTTTGTTGAAATTTTTTCTGTAAATTTAATTTATTTGGTCGTTTTTTGTTGTTTTTCTTTGTTTTTCTTTGTTTGTTGAAATTTCGTTTTTGTTTGATTAAATTCCATGAACTTAGATGTTTGGGCAAATATTCTGTTGTAATTTTGTTGTTTGTTGTTTAGGGATTTAAATTCCAAGGACTGGATTTAGGGATTTAAATTCCATGAACTGGGTTTGATTAACTTGCATTAAAAGAAATGAAAAAAAAAACAAAAAAAAAGCCATCAAAGGCTGCGGTCATTGCCCAAACCACAGGCTGCGGTCATTGCCCAAACCGCAGCCTTTGATGGCCTTTTTTTTGTCCTAAAAATGGGGTATAGGCTGCGGTTTTTAGGACCGCAGCCAATAAGTTTTCTCATCTGCTGTTATTACTAATGCTGCGAGTCAAAACCGCAGCCTATACCCCCAAAAAAACCGCAGCCTATGTGCTTTTTTCCACTAGTGAAGGTATAAAAATGACATAAATGGTTTTCCCGTTCGACCTTGGTTAGTTAGCATGTATTGTTTTGTCTTTTGTTTTTGTTTTTGGTTTTTGCTATCACGTGGTTAGGTTGGTGTTGTTGTTACCGTCACCTGCTTTTTTTAATAATCCCCTTGGATTAGTTGTTTTGTTGGTCTTTTTTAATTAACATGGCACTTGGTTTCAAGTCTTTAGTTTTGACTTTATTGGAGTTGAGGAAACAACTTTCCATTTGTTGCTCTTCTTGTGACTCTTCTTGTCTTAATGTTGTGTTCTTACACTTTGGACTGATTTTATATTTGCCAATCTTTTGCGAATTTTAAAGGGACATTGTTATGCAAATGAGAGATCAACGAGAAGGGCATCATCGTTGTCGCTGGTTAAAGCTTATTATCTACAACACACATTTTCCTATTTTGTCCAACAATTAGGAGTTCTATTCCCTCTTATTCCCTTGTGATTTTTAGATAACAAATGCTAAGGGTTTGATTTTTAGTATATGAATGTAATTAATTTCACAAGGATTAAGAAAAATATATGGAGCGAAGTGCAGTATTTTGAATATATGGTACTCTTGGTTGTAGTATATGAAAACACAAATGTAACTCTTGATTTTTATGGCATATGGTATATATAGCAAGTGCAATATTTTGAACATAGTTATGTTATTACTTTCAATGAAACTCTTATAGACTCTTTAAAAACTCTTGTATTATTTTAACGAAAAATTACCAGGAATAATACAACCTTTTGCTTATTTCCCTACAATAATACCAACTTTTGATTAACCATGAATAATACCAACTTATGGGGGTGTTTTCCTACAATATACCTAATATGTTAAAAATGAAACTATAGGTGATTATATGACAAACAAATTTAGTAAATTAGTTGATAAACTAAAGTTGGCATTATTGTAGGAAAAAACCCCCCAAAGTTGGTATTATTCATGGTTAATCAAAAGTTCGTATTATTGTAGGGAAATTAACAAAGGTTGTATTATTCACAGTAATTTTTCCTTATTTTAAAAACCATTAGAGACGAATAAACGCGTCTAATACTTAAAAGTATTTCAAAGAAAAATAGCGACTTTAACCGTTTTAGACGTATAAATGCGTCTAAAATTTATGCGTTGTTTCAACACTAAAATCCGTCTAAAAACCTTTTAGACCTTTTCATGCGTCTAAAAACAAGTTTTAAAACTACTTTTCATAAGGCACAAAAACACAATTTATATATATTTAGGTGTCGATAAAACAACATAATTGAAACATAAAAAAACGCGTCCAAAACCTAGCGTCTAAAAAGATTTTAGAGGGATACAAGCATCGAATAAAAACATAAAAATAAGCATGTAAAAGTTATGTTGCGCTAGTTCAAATGGCTCTATAGAGGTACAAATTGAGGAATATGGATGGAGTAAATGTCAATGCAAAAGCTTCAAAACTTATGCATATTCTCAATCTTAACTCTAGTCGGCCTAACTTACCATATGGATACTTTTGTTATAATTTCATTCTTGTGATCCTCTATCTGTCTAAGGCCTTCAATGAATTTAATTTCCTTGATGAATAAAAATGATGGATGAAGAGGGTGTACGAGAATGATATTGAGTTACTTGAGGACCTAAACATGTATGGTATGAAAAGGGAGTACAAGAATGGTGCACACGAATACAACGAACAATATGGTCCTTACACGGGTCGGTGGAAAAAGAGAAGCATATTCTGGGATTTGCCATACTGGAAAACCAACATGATTATACATTTTCTTGATGTGATACATATTGAAAAAAACTTTTTTGGTAACATTTTCAACACGGTGATGCATTTGGAAAAAGGAACAAAGGATCATTTTGCAGCTCGTTGTGGTTGGATCAAGAGTTTATGAGCTTAATATGAGGAGAAGCCTCCACCCTAGAGGGAATGCAATTCTGATAGCTATGTACACCCTAGATGATAGACGAGTTTATCAGCTTCTTGATTGGATCATGAGTTTGAAATTTCCGGATGGTTATGTTTCTGACTTAGCTCGGAATATCGATATGGGCAAACACTCAATCTTCGGGATGAAGAGCCACGATGGTCATGTTTTCATGCAACGCCCCATTCATATTGCTTTTTGAGAATTGCTAGCTTTACCAATTTGGGAGGCTCTAACTGAGTTAAGTTTATTCTTTAAGATGTTGACTTCCCCGAAACTAAAAAAGGCTAAGATGAGTACATTGGAGGATGAAATACTAGTAATACTATGCAAAATGGAGAAGATTTCCCCGCCCTCCTTTTTCGACTGTATGGAGCACTTGCCTATCCACTTACCTTACGAGGCAAGAGTAGCTGGACCAGTCCAATACAGGTGGATGTACCCATTTGAAAGGTACTTGCGTAAATTATAAGTAAGTTTTTCATTTGTTATATATTATCACAACATATTACATCATTTGAATATGATAATGTGCAGATATTTATGACATTTGAAGCTCAATGCGAAGAACAAGGTGCACGTTGGAGCATCAATCTGCAATGCATATCTCACTAAAGAGGCTTCAGATTTTGTGTCTCATTGTTTCGAGCCTAAGATACGCTGCAAATTTAGAGACCTACCTATAAAAAAAACGCATTGAAAACCTAGCGTCTAAAAAGAATTTAGCGGGATGGAACCATTGAATAAAAACATAAAAATAAGCATGTAAAAAATCTGTGTTATGTTGGGCTACAAATGGAGGAATATGGATGGAGTAAATGTAAATGCAAAAGCATCAAAACTTATGCATATTCGCATCTTAACTCTAGTAAGCCTAACTTACCATATGGTTACTTCTGTTATAATTTCATTCTTGTGATCTCATTCTTGTGATCCTCTATCTGTCTAAGGCATTCAATGAATTTAATTTCCTTGATAATAAAAATGATGGATGACTATTTGTTACAGAAAAGACATGAAACAGAAGCGCATGTTTTCTTAAAGTGTTTAATGTATTTTATTCTAATAACATATTGGGCCAACTCAAAGGGAAAAGTATCTCAAATAGATTGTCTCTTTAAAGAATTTGTGAATAAACAATCCTTTGGATTAAAAAACACAACTATGATATATTAACAAAAAAATCTAAAAATAAAATTTTCTGAAAAAATACCCGTGTTAATATTCCCAAGCACAATACACAACACATATTTTTTAGGTTTTCAAGTGCAGAAAGTACAACTTGTAAATAGAATGCATTAACTTTTTTTTCACAAAGGCACAACCATTCATCGATGTACCGATTTATTGATTAATTAAACTCATGAACGTAACATAAATTGCACATATAAACTAATTAGGGTAAAATAGAATGCATTAGTTCGAGCCACCAAAGAGTTTCTTCAATTTGCGAATTTGAGAAGCATCTAACAAACTTATCCTTTTAATCACTTCAGTAGGAAGATCATTCCCTCCTAAAGAAGTTACAACATTTTCGAACCCAGGATTTGCACTGTTTAAACTTGAAAAAGCCACTGCGGGAACACTAGCCACATTAGCCTGAAAATGTAGCAAACTAGCTGGGAATACCATTATATCCCCTTTGTTTAATGTTTTATAGTATGCAGTGTTATCTGACCCAATAAAACCAGTTAATATTGAGCCTTCCATCAATAATAGTATTTCAGTCGCTCTATGTGAATGTAATGGAACAACTCCCCCTACACCAATATCTAACCTCCCTATACCGATTCCTAGGCCATTTAAAGCTGGGAATGAGAAATCAAATGCTAGATTTACACCAAGTTTAAATACGTTTGATGTATTGCCGGGGACACCCAAACCAGAGAAAACAAAGTCATCTACAGTAAGGTTAGCAGGATTTTTACAAGGATAACCTGCAGGTGTTATTGGAGAATTATAATCAGCGACACAGAAATCAAGGATATTTGTGGTGAATGCCGAACTGAGGGAAACAAGAAGAGAGAAAATAAAAAGAATTTTCGTGAGGGCCATATTAATACTAATTACTTTTATTGTAGTGTATTAATAAGGATAATTGTGTATGCTTGGTTGTGCTTTGTGAGAAACTATATCTCCTTTTATACACAAACAGACCATTGAATTTTTCTTAGTGTTGCTTCACACGAAAGAATTAATGTTGGACTTCAAACATTAACAATTGGAGGATAATTTTATATTTAAAAGTACGTTTAAAATGAAATGTATCATTTTATGATTGATTATTTTCATTGACTAAATTAATGAACATAATTTAATTGATTTGAACTAATGGAGTAATATATAATTGATGGGCCAAAAATCTAAATTTTAATGACGGGTTGAAACCAATCATTATACTTACAAGAAAGATAAGAAAACTCTATTTTATATCACTGCATATATAGCTGTCTCCAGGTGAAATCAAAAATATTTTGATTTATTGAGTTTAAAATAGTACTCCATCCGTTTCTTATGCTATTATTTAGTTTTTCACAATTTTTCAATATAAAATTTATACTTTAATATCTCTAAATACATATAATAAAAAATAAAAAATAAAAAATTATTATTATACATTATAAATCTAATGAGATCTTACATAAATATATTTTATCTTTTAAATATGTGTCAAAAATATTAGTTAAATATTTTTTTTCTTGAATTGAAATATTCACAATGAAAAGAACGTTAGAAGAATGAAGGGGTATTTTTTAATAATCGTTAAGATTTGGTAAAGTAACATTATAACTTATAAGTTACGTTTACTAGATAAGATAGTTGTATATAGAACAACTGTAACGTCTTAAACTTATCAGTAGCTGTTTAAGTATGAGGTAATTTAGGAGAATCATGTATGTGGGTTACGAGGAAATTAAGTCACCGTTGTAATAGATGGTTAAAATCCACCTCTTTCGACTAGGATTAAAAAAATTCGGAAATTTCACGTGGTAATTCTGAGTCACGTGTTAATCAAATCTTTTAAAAGATTCACGCAGTAACCCTGAGGTTTACCAATGTGTTCCAAGGTGACCTTTTTGCACATAAAATGTTAGCAAACGTTAATTTCGAAGGTTTAAGGTTGATGTACGCGACTCACTTTTTCAAATTACATCGGTTTTAATCTTTTCCCCAAATCATAAACCCTAACTCTACCATCTTTCATCTAAATTACATTTTTTTACCGAAACTGAAATATAATACTTTAAATTGAGTTAGGACTTATGTTTTGGGTGAAAAGATTGAAACTGATTAAATTTGAAATGCTGACCTGCATAAATATATATACCTATATATATATATACATATATATATATATATATTATATATATATATATATATATATATATATATATATATATATATATATATATATATATATATATATATATATATATATATATATATATAAATATATACATATAATATATATAATATATACATGTAATATATATAATATATAATATATACATATTATATATTATATATATAATATATATATATATATATACATATATATATATATATATATATATATATATATATATATATATAGTATATATATATATATATATATTATAATTTATATATATATTATATATTATATATATATATATATATATATATATATAATATATATTATATATATTATATATATAATATAAAAATATCTTTCATTCTCTAGAAAATTAAAAAAAAAAAAAAAGGTGCCGAAATTACATGCTTGCAAAATTATTGTCCATATAATCCAATAATTATTCTTTCATTCTCAATAAAATTAAAGCAAATGACAAACCTCTTAGAACATGTCATTTGTTATTTTCCAACAAAAATAATAATATGTATAATATTGAAATTTTTTAAATTAGATTGAATAATTTTTATTATAAAAGATATGCATTGTTATATAAAATAGTTAATAGTTATAACCAAAAATATTACTTGTAATATAGTTGTCACAAATTCACTCATGTTATGTAAGATTTTAGAAAACATAATGAATTATACATATTATATCTTATAAAGTATTTTTGAAAACTTACTTTTAATACATAACATCATAATTAATGCAATAAAATCTTTTTAAAAGTCACACATTACATTTTAACATGTATTAATGTTCCATTTGACAAAGCTCTAAAATTAACATTTGGAATTTTCCAGTATTTTTTATAGTATTATTGTAAGATGATATGAGGTATGATTTAGGAAATTTACTTTTAAATTTTCATCATTAAATGGATTGCTTTAGAAAATCTCATGCATCTTTTGATTATTTTTCTAATAAAACTTCCTTCACACAACATTTTTTTAAAAAAAAACTCTTTGAAAAAACTTTAAATAAATAAATTTAAAAATTGTTTATACAAACAGTAATTGCACTATTTAGTATTTATTTCACTTGTTTAATGTATATTGGAATACATGCCCCAAAGTCAAACTTAGACGAAATCAAAGATAATAGAGAATACTAGCTTGTATCCCGTGCCAACCACGGAAAATTTAAAAAAAAATTAAATAATTTCTTAAACATAAACAAATTTAATTTAAATTATCATGTTATTAATTTGATATTTGTTAATTATAATAAATATAGAGAAAATAATATTTGACGTGTAAGAGACATTAAACGTATATCAATTTACATTTTCATATGAAGGTAATATAAGTATTA
Organism: Amaranthus cruentus; assembly: GCA_019425755.1. Taxonomy (NCBI): domain Eukaryota; kingdom Viridiplantae; phylum Streptophyta; class Magnoliopsida; order Caryophyllales; family Amaranthaceae; genus Amaranthus; species Amaranthus cruentus. The sequence continues at coordinate 8,368,393 of CM033455.1, forward strand.
TAGTAATTACAATTTAATCTTTTGAATATATATTTCTATGTGTATTTTTGGAAAATAAACAATTCAAATATTGAAGGTTTAAAATTGAGACTTAAAAATAAGATATTTTCCTTTGATTCTCATTCTTTAAAAGTAATTAAGATGTTCATTGAGACCTAAAAATAAGATATTAGGTAGATTGATATTCTCTTACTTGAATTATTTTAGCAAATCTTGATATTCGTGATTAACATCATTTAATGGGTCAAATTTTACTTATCTAATTTTTTATTGTCATAAGTAAAGAATTTTAACTATATATAAAACTATATTCGTGATTAGCATTTAATGGGTCAAATTTTACTTACTCAATTTTTTGCCATAAATAAAGATTTTTAATTACATATAAACTATATTTAATTGAATGTATTTTGGAGGGAAATGAGTTAATATGAAGGCGACACGTGTCCTTCTGAATAATGGCTTTAGTATATAGTATAGATTGAGTATAAAGAAAATTAATTGAGCAACAGAACTAGTAGTGTTTAAAATAGACACCGTGATTCAAGATTTATCCGACCTATTGACAAAAACAATATTAAGTAAAAATTAATATTGACATAAAATACGATTTTAAACCGACCCAAAATATTTAACCCGAAATGAAACCCAATGATCCGAATGAATACAGAGCTTAACTATATCTACTCACCCGATAATTTACCAGCGCGAGATGTCAATTGATGATTAGTTTAATAAATAATTAATATGTTTTTGATATGTACAATCTTTATATTCTTAATACTATTCTAGATGGGTAGTTTACCCGATGGGTTAACTATCCGGATGATGTGGGGTAAACATGGATACTTGGTACTAATATTAAAAGATGATGCTAAATTGAATGAGAGAATTTATTAATTACTCACGATAATGACATTAACTGAAAGATTTATAGTAGTGCATGGGAAGCACAAATTCATGACTATGTGTTTGTTTTCTCCGATGTATACATGTCGTAATTAGAGGTGTTCAACGGGCAGGCGGGTCGGGTCAAAATTTAAATGGGCCGGGGCGGGCCGGGTCATGTCAAATGATAAACGGGCCGAGCCGGGCCGGGGTCAAGCCCATTTAAATTTGACCCTCTTTGACCCTTTATAAAAAAGTTCATAGAATAGCTTTTTTTATTATACTTTATGGCCCATTGGGTCGACTTACTTATGTATATAATAATAATATTTTAAAAAATAAAAAAAAGTGGTTATTTTTTTTTCCGCAATTAATATTTATAATTATCCGACCCGGCCCGGCCCGGCCCTTTACACCATGGCCCGTTAATGACACGCCCCATTATTGACCCGACCTGCTAATGACCCGTCAAAATATGACCCGATCTTGACCCGTTGGGTCGACCCGCCCCATTGAACACCTCTGGTCGTAATACACTTACTGACTTACAGTTAAAATACAATCAAGATTATTGTATTGTTATATTAAAAATAAGATTCAAACAAAATGTAGTTTCAAAGCACTATTAATAGTTTCATTAATCACTAATAATGGAAGTTCTACGGCACTTGAAACAAATTAAATTAAATTTATTTTACTATTTTAATGCCACTACACCTGTCACCTCTCACATGCCATGTCATATGGGTTGATGTAGTCAACCCATTGAAAGTATGTTAAAATATTGGTTAATTCTACAGTTTTATTTGACAATTCTCGTGGACTTTCATTGTTCAACATTCTTTGCCAAGGTCTCATTCAAAGTACGACGACTATATAATATACTTCCACCCTTTCATTATACATAATTCATTTTCACTTTTTTATGTATTTCAATGCGTTATATTGTTTATTTATATATTTAATTATACAAATTTAAAATTATAAAAAGTTAATATCTTAAAAGTACGCAATTAGACGATTCAAACAAGATCCCACTTGAGTATATTTTTACTTACACATTAGTCGCAATATATAAATAAGCTTAAACGATGAATGGTGCACATAATCGAAATGTAGCAAGTATTTCAAAATGTAGGAAATATCACTTAAGCTCATCTGGTGCTCAATCCGAATAAAATTATACTTAGGACACATGTCACACTTTCATTAAATTTTTCCGCCTATTTTCTATCATTAACATGAAAATTTTTATACTTAACTTCATTGTAAAGAAAGCAATCAATCCATAAAATATATTAATAAAGAAACGACTAAGGTCATGTGTCACACTTTCATTAAAAATCTTCCTTCCTATTTTTCATCTTTGACATGAAAATTTTTGATACTTGACTTCATATTTAAGAAAGCAATTAACACATTAAAACATACAATATTTGTTGATTCGATTGAATATATGTGATATATTGATACACTATACTTTCTTATGTAAACCTATAATTTTTTTATCCCATATCGTAAAGAAAATTAAAACTTGGTTTATTAAACTGTTATAAAAAATGGAGTGAACCAACCAAGAAAAGGCAAAAATAAAATTAAACATGGAAATTTTTGATACTTGACTTCATATTTAATGAAGACACGACTTGGGACACGTGTGACACTCTCATTAAAAATTTCTCCCCCTATTTTCTATCGTTGACATGGAAATTTTTGATACTTGACTTCATATTTAACGAAGCAATTAACACATTAAAACATGTAATATATTTTGATTTGCTATAAGTATATGTGATCTGTTAACACACAATATTTTCCTATGTAAATTTATAATTTTATATGCCAAATCATAAGGAAAAATTTAAACTTGGTTCATTTAACCGTTAACAAACATGAAATGATCCAATAAAAAATAAAAAAAATAATATATTAATTATCTATTTTCATATACACAATCTTAAGTGTTATGCTCAAAAATTATATTATAGTAGTATGTTATATTCGTTTTATATATTTTATGATTCATTTAAAATTTTTAATAATCAATCTGCATTCATGATAAAAATCTACAAATTAAATTTAAATATAATATATTGATGAAAAATCTATAAATCTTTCAATGACGGAATCATGAAAAAAGAATAATTTTTAATAATAAATTAATAGACTGTACAATTGCACGTTAAAGTTGTAGTAATTAAAATTTGATAAAAACTATTAATAAACATTTCTTGGCCTACTTGGATTATTGATATCATCAATATAGCTTGATGATAATCAATCTGATAAATTTTTATTGATCGATGGTATTCTTTTTGTCTATTGTTTCACATATACGTTTTAGCATAACTGTATCAAAAATTATTTCTTACTTTGATAATTATATTATTATAACAAATGCAAAGAGTTAATGATTAAGTTTATATTTTAAAGGATTTAATATTCTACATGACATGTATGACAGAGTGTCAACTAGCATAATACACCAGAGGGTATGACAGAGTCTTTCTTAATTAAAGTGGGAATACATCAGAGATCAACAACAAGTTCTTTCATTTTTACAGTCTATGCAGGAAATCTCTAAGTCCATTTGGGAAACCATACTATGATGCATGCTTTTCCCCAACAATATAGTTTTGGCCCGTTACAATTAGACCGGATTTGTTGTATGGGACAAAATATTGGCCCGTGAAGAAGGTTTTCGAGCAAAAGACAGAAATGCGTATGCTAAGGTGGATTTGTGGTAATACTATAATGGATAGGATAAGAAACCAGGTGTTCAGGGAGAATTAAGCATTGTACCTGTATCCGCAAAGATGCGGTAGAACATGTTAAGATAATTTGGGCATGTACAGAGAAAGACATATGACGGCCCAGTACGAAGGATCGAATGTATCATAGTGGAGAGCAAGAGAAGTTGAGGAAGACCTAGGAGAACGTGGGAGGAACAAATTAAAAGTGACATGCGTGAAGTTCACCTCTTCAAGGACCTGACTAGAGATACGGGCAGTTGGTGGCGCCTTATCCACGTCTTAGATTACTAAACCCGTCCCTTTTACCCAGCGTTTGTTATTGCTCATTGCCTTTAATTATCGCTCTTTACCTCTTTCTTTACTTTTATCTTTATATTTAGTTATTTGTACGTCTTCTATTTATTCTATTTGTAAGTTGCAGCGTATACAAGCGGCTTGGCTTAATTAAGTGGGGGAGTAGCACCTTTGGTGCTTTGTGATAAAAAATTTTCGAGGAGATTAAAAGGTAAATTTTACCGCGTTACAATTAGGCCGACTTTGTTGTATGGCACAGAATATTGGCCCGTGAAGAAGGTTTTCGAGCAAAAGACAGAAATGCGTATGCTAAGGTGGATGTGGGGTAATATTATGATGGATAGGATAAGAAACCAGGTGTTCAGGGAGAATTAAGCATTGTAACATGTTAAGATAATTTGGGCATGTACAGAGAAAGACACATGACGCCCCAGTAAGAAGGATCGAACGTATCATAGTGGAGAGCAAGAGAAGTCGAGGAAGACCTAGGAGAATGTGGGAGGAACAAATTAAAAGTGACATGCGTGAAGTTCACCTCTCCAAGGACCTGACCAGAGATATGGGCAGTTGGTGGCGCCTTATCCACGTCTTAGATTACTAAACCCGTCCCTTTTACCCAGCGTTTGTTATTGCTCATTGCCTTTAATGATCGCGCTTTACCTCTTTCTTTACTTTTATCTTTATATTTAATTAATTGTACGTCTTCTATTTATTCTATTTGTAAGTTGCAGCGTATACAAGCAACTTGGCTTAATTAAGTGGTAAGCAGCACCTTTGGTGCTTTGTGATAAAAAATTTTCGAGGAGATTAAAAGGTAAATTTTACCGAGTTACAATTAGGCCGTCTTTGTTGTATGGCACAGAATATTGGCCCGTGAAGAAGGTTTTCGAGCAAAAGACAGAAATGCGTATGCTAAGGTGGATGTGGGGTAATACTATGATGGATAGGATAAGAAACCAGGTGTTCAGGGAGAATTAAGCATTGTAACATGTTAAGATAATTTGGGCATGTACAGAGAAAGACAGATGACGCCCCAGTAAGAAAGATCGAACGTATCATAGTGGAGAGCAAGAGAAGTCGACGGAGACCTAGGAGAACGTGGGAGGAACAAATTAAAAGTGACATGCGTGAAGTTCACCTCTCCAAGGACCTGACCAGAGATATGGGCAGTTGGTGGCGCCTTATCCATGTCTTAGATTACTAAATCCGTCCCTTTTACCTAGCGTTTGTTATTGCTCATTGCCTTTAATTATAGCTCTTTACCTCTTTCTTTACTTTTATCTTAAATAGTTATTTGTACGTCTTTTATTTATTCTATTTGTAAGTTGCAGGTTTCTCTCTCTCTGAAAACCTTTCCCGAGCCGAGGGACTCTTTGACTGCACTCTCCTCAATGGGTATGAGCTGTCGTCGTTCTTCCCTCTCCAGACCCTGACCATAGCTTTCTATGAGCGGGATACACTAGGTATGATGATGATGATGATGATGAGTAAATATTTATTGTACCCGTGGTTGACACGTGAATTTATCAAGTAAAATTAAACTTTAGAGCTAATATTTAAACACAAACTATTATGAAATCTTTTCTCATATTGTGACAAAAAACATATGGGCTAGGAACATTTTTCATTATTTATCTAAGAGTGATCAATTCTGACTTCAGAATGATCAATTTCAACTTCAAATATATATATATTAACCTTCAATCGATCAATTGTAACATTTTTAAAGTGCTCAATTCTAACGTTAAAGTGATCAATTCAAACCATAGATTTATCATTTGTATGTAAAGCGGATACTTATAATATTAATTTGAGTGGACAATACTAAACTATAGGGAAATTATAAGTCATCACATGTATAATAAATAATTCCAGCTCATAATCTTATACGAGCCAATATATACTTATAAAAATCAATTATAATCTGAAAGGGGTCCACCCTGAGTTCAAGTAATATATTATAAATTATCAACGTATAACATACTTAAACTTTTGTTAGTTTGTGCTATAAACTAGCAAAACAAAGTGTTTTCTTAGTAAATATTTATGAGTCATCAAATATTAAAGTGTTTTCTTGAATATATGAGATTTTATCATAAAAAGTAACTTTGTGTTATTAAATAGCTAGTTTGTACGCAATACTTCCTCCTTTTTCTTAATGAAGTTACCACAAAATTTTTTTACGAGAATTAAGGAAAATAGAATCTTTTAGATAGTGAATATACTATTTTATTAAATAATAATTTGATGGGGAAAAGTGGGGACCGTAAATATTAAAGAAATATTAAAAGAAAGGTATTAGAATAAAGATGGAGACCACAACTAAGAAAAAAATAATTTTATAAAATTAGAGGAAAACTTGTGAGAGCTATTAGAAATATAAAAATGTTAAAATGAAGTTAGTGAATTGTTGGGTTATTCCCTCCCACTTGGAGGAAGGCCCAAGTAATATATTAATTATGGGCTTTAAAATATTATGGGCTAATATTTAATAATAATAATAATAATAATAATAATAATAATAATAATAATAATAATAAAAAGAAAAGAAAAAAAAGGGAAAGCTATAAAAGGAAAAAGTAGGGCAACAACTTTTATGGGAATTGAGAAAACACATTACACGCACAAAAAACAGAAAAGACAGACGCAGGGTTCAGCGAAGAAAAGGTATCCCGCGTGACTTTACGGCGATCCGATCGAAGGCCGTTCGTGCTTCGATTTTCGTCAAATTTTGACACGGTGTTCCTGCCTACCCAATCTACATATTCAACGGTTGGATTGTCATTTGGTCCATTGTAAGTGGGTAATTTGTATTTTGCCCTAATTTACCCTAATTGTTATTTTACCATTTTTGAGTGATGTTTTAGGGTTGTTTGGTGTTTGTATTGCCTCTAGTATTGTCTAGAGAGGATTTTGGTTGTACCCATTAATTTTATTGGTGATTAGTGGAAGAGTGTGGTACCACTTACGGTCCCGTGGTTTTTTTCTAACATTGGGTTTTCCACATAAATATTGTGTGTGCTTTACTTTCCGTATTTTTACTTTATTGTGTTTCATTGTGGGATTATTATTGTTTGTTTGATTGGATTGGTTATTTTTGTTCCTCTAACAACACAAAGGGAGAAAGTGTGTATGTTATATCGCCACTTTTTCTCAACATAGTGGTATCAGAGCTTGGTTTATATTTTTTTGGGTGATATTCTTGTGTTGTTTTATGATGGATGATAAATCTAGTATGCACGGTATGATTTATTTGGACTCTACCTATTATGCTGTGTGGAAAACTAAGATGGAAGATATTCTTTATGTGAAAGATTTGTATGAACCAATCTTAAATGAGTCTATGCCCACTGGTCAAGATGAAAGTAAATGGAAAATTTTGAATCGGAAAGCGGTAGGAACCATTAGACAATTTGTTGATGTTAGTGTGCTCCAACATATTTCCAATGACACGAATGCTTATGAATTGTGGATGAAACTTGAGGCTATGTATGAGAGGAAGAACGCCTTAAGTAAAGCGTCATTGATGAGAAAATTGGTAAAGTTAGAATTTCACGATGGTAATAGCATGGTAGTACATTTGAATGATTTTCAAGGTTTGATTAATAAGTTGTCTGCAGTGAAAATGTCTTTAGATGATGAGTTGCAGGCACTATTGCTACTTTCTTCATTACCAGAGAGTTGGGACACACTATTTGTATCACTTAGCCATTCTGCTCCTGGTGGTAAGCTGACGATGGAGAGTGTCAAAGCTAGTCTGTTGAATGAAGAGACTAGGAGAAAGGAGATGGGTTCCTCCAATCATTCTGAAGCTCATTATGTTGCATAAGATTCTAATAGGGGAAGAAGAAATCGACCTTCTCGAGGTAGAGACTATTCCGGAGGCAAGTCTAAATCCAAGAGTAGAATTATCTGTCATTACTGCGACAAGCTGGGTCATATTAAGAGGTTCTGCAAAAAGATGAAAAGAGACAAGTCAAAAGATGGAAAGGGTGATTCCTATGATTCGAAGTCTGAAGATAAAAATACTACAGCTCTAGCAATCAGTGATGATGATTTGCTCTTCATTGGTGATAAAGAGTGTTTGAATGTAGCTGGTGATGACTGCAATTGGGTGATTGATTCGGGTGCTTCGTATCATCTTACTCCGCATCAAGACTACTTCTCGTCCTATACTAGTGGTGATTTTGGTAGTGTTAGAATGGGGAATGATGGGTCATCCAGGGTTCTTGGCAAAGGCACTATTCACTTGGAGAGTTCTACCGGTTGCAAGCTGATTTTGAGAAATGTTAGACACGTTCCTGATATCAGATTGAATCTCATTTCTATAGGTAGGCTTGGTGAAGAGGGTTACTTCAGCCACTTCAATGATGGTAAGTGGAAGCTCTGCAAGGGGAATCTTATAGCGGCCCGTGGTAAGAAGCAAGGTTCTTTTTATTTGATGCAGGCGAAGGTTTGCGCGGGTGAGGTAAATGTTGCAAATGAATGTTCTAGTGAGTTATGACATAATAGAGTTGGCCATATGAGTGAGCAAGGTATGCAGATGCTCTCTAACAAGCAATATCTCCCTGATGTTTCAGGTATGTCTCTTAAATCTTGTGTTTATTCTTTAGCTGGTAAACAACAAAGGGTTGTTTTTCATTCTCGCCCCCCATCTAGGAGAAAGTATCCTCTTGATCTTGTCCACACTGATGTATGTTCTATGGATGCTAAATCCCATAGTGGTGCTCTTTACTTTGTTTCTTTTATTGATGATTATTCTCAAAAAGTGTGGGTTACTGTGTTGAAAACCAAGGATCAGGTACTTTCTACTTTCAAGGAATTTTAGGCTAGAGTTGAGCGAGAAACAGGTAGAAAGCTCAAGGCTGTGAGAGCTGATAATGGTGGTGAGTACAGAGGCCCATTTGAAAGCTACTGCAAGAGTCAAGGCATCAACCTTGAGAAAACAGTTCCAAAGACACCTCAATTAAACGGAGTTGCAGAGAGGATGAACAGAACAATTGAAGAAAGAATCCGATGTATGCTCTCTCATGCAAAGTTGTCCAAGTCTTTCTGGGCAGAGGCATTGGTTACAGCTATGTACTTGATTAACCTTTCACCTTCAAATCCTCTTGATGGTGATGTTCCTCAGAAAGTTTGGATTGGTAAAGATGTCTCCTACAAGCACTTGAGGGTGTTTGGATGTCGTGCTTTTGTTCACATTCTTAGAGATGAGAGATCCAAGTTAGATAAGAAGACAAAGCAGTGAATATATTTGGGGTACTCTGAAGATGCTCTTGGGTACAAGTTATGGGGTCCAGTAGATAGGAAAGTTCTCAGAAGCAGAGATGTTGTGTTCTTTGAAGATCAGACTATTGAAGATATTGAAAAGCCAAAGCAACAAACATCCTCTCATACTCCAATCACTTTTAATCCAGTCTTACCACAGATGACTTCTAGAGTTGAAGGGGGAGATATTCAACATGATGATGACAATATTGGCGATGATGGTCATGATGATCAACCTGAAGTTGAGCCACCAATTGTTGAACCGCAACCACAGCTTGATGATGTGAGAAGATCTACCAGAGGACCACATCCTTCTATGAGGTATCCTACTACAGAGTATATGTTACTAACTGATGGGGGAGAGCCAGAAGATTTTCAGGAGGCTATGTCGCATGAGAAAAGTAAGGAGTGGTACAATGCCATGCAAGATGAGATGAATTCCTTGCATGAGAATCACACTTATGATCTGGTAAAGTTTCCTAACGGCAAACGAGCACTCAAGAATAAGTGGGTGTTTAAGTTGAAGGCCGGAGAAGATGATCAACCACCTAGGTTCAAGGCTAGGATTGTAGTGCGAGGCTATGAGCAGAAGAAAGGGATTGATTTTGATGAGATTTTCTCTCCAGTGGTGAAGATGTCTTCAATTAGAGTTGTACTTAGTTTGGCTGCCAACATGAATTTGGAAATTGAGCAACTTGATGTGAAGACTGCTTTCCTCCATGGTGACCTAAAGGAGGAAATTTACATGGAGCAACCTGAAGGCTTCGAGGTCAAGGGAAAGGAGAAACTTGTGTGCCGCTTAAAGAAGAGTTTGTATGGTCTTAAGCAGGCGCCTCGGCAATGGTATAAGAAATTTGAGTCATTCATGGTTGATAATGACTTCCACAAGACATATGCTGATCATTGCGTGTTTGTGAAGAATTTTGCTGAAGGTGACTTTCTCATTCTCTTGTTATATGTTGATGATATGTTGATTGTTGGTCGTGATTCCAATAAGATTGCTGACTTAAAGGCTAGTTTGAGCAAGTCCTTTGCTATGAAGGACCTTGGCCATGCAAAACAAATTTTAGGCATGCGTATTTCTCGTGATAGGAAAAATAAGAAATTGTGGATATCACAAGAGAAATACATTGAAATGGTGCTGAAAAGGTTCCATATGAACAATGCTAAGCCTATGTGTTCTCCACTGCTAGTGCATATGAAATTGAGTTCCGAACAATGTCCTATAACAGATGAAAAAAAGAAGAAGATGAAAAATGTGCCTTATTCATCCGCCGTAGGTAGTTTGATGTATACTATGGTATGTACTAGGCCTGATATAGCTCATGCTGTTGGGGTAGTTAGTAGGTTTATGTCTAATCCTGGAAAGGAGCATTGGGCAACAGTTAAGTGGATTCTAAGGTATCTTAGGGGTACTTCTAGAGTTAGTTTAAGTTTTGGTCCTGGCGAACCTGTGTTGGATGGTTACACAAATGCTGATATGTCAGGTGATATTGATTCTAGTAAGTCTACTTCTGGTTACATGATGACATTTGCAGGGGGAGCTGTTTCTTGGCAATCTAAATTGCAAAAATGTGTTGCTCTATCGACTACTGAGTCAGAGTATGTGGCAGCTGTTGAAGTTGGTAAAGAGTTAGTGTGGATGAGGGACTTCCTTGAGGAGTTGGGCTTGGAGCAAGACGATTACTTGTTATATTGTGATTGTCAGAGTGCCATTTACCTAGCTAAGAATGCTACCTATTATGGTCGAACGAAACATATACGAAGGAGGTATCATTGGATTCGAGATCAGATAGAAGAGAAAACTTTTGAGCTTGTGAAGATCAGTACTCATGAAAATGGATCGGATATGTTGACTAAGATCCTACCAAGAGACAAGTTAGAAGTGTGTCGTTCGAAAGCGGGGCTTGTCATACCCCCCAAATTGGAGTGAGGGGGAGATTTGTTGGCTTATTCCCTCCCACTTGGAGGAAGGCCCAAGTAATATATTAATTATGGGCTTTAAAATATTATGGGCTAATATTTAATAATAATAGTAATAAAAAGAAAAAAAAAGGGAAAGCTATAAAAGGAAAAAGTAAGGCAGCAACTTTTATGGGAATTGAGAAAACACATTACACGCACAAAGAAACAAAACCAGAAAGTGGTGCGCGGCAGAGAAAGAAGAAACGGTACACACAGACGTTGCGTCGATCCGATCGAAGACCATTCGTGCTCCGATTTTCGTCAAATTTTGACACGGTGTTCCTGCCTACCCAATCTACATATTCAACGGTTGGATTGTCATTTGGTTCATTGTAAGTGGGTAATTTGTATTTTTCCCTAATTTACCCTAATTGTTATTTTACCACTTTTGAGTGATGTTTTAGACTTGTTTGGTGTTTGTATTGCCTCTAGTATTGTCTAGAGAGGATTTTGGTTGTACCCATTAATTTTATTGGTGAGTAGTGGAAGAGTGTGGTACCACTTACGGTCCCGTGGTTTTTTTCCCGCATTGGGTTTCCCACGTAAATATTGTGTGTGCTTTACTTTCCGTATTTTTTCTTTATTATGCTTGATTGTGGGATTAGTATTGTTTGTTTGATTGGATTGGTTATTTTTGTTCTTCTTACAACACAAAGGGAGAAAGTGTGTGTGTTATATCGCCACTTTTCTCAACATGAATGATATGTGGAGACTATAAGCAATATTAAAATATTAAAATAAGAATGAAAAAGGCTATTTTTGTCCATTATTTATGATACAAATAGAAAGATTCTTTATGAAAATAACAAATAAGACACCCAAAACTGACAAATGAAAACTTCTGTAATGAACGTAAGTTGTATTTCTTAGTCTACGATTTTGATCGAAGTTAGTGTAAAGAGTTTTAAGAATACTTTTAGTAAACTTTAACTTTCAAAATGTGTGAGAAAAACTAACTTTTTGTGAACTTATCAAATATTACTTAAACAAGCAATATTAATTTTATGAACTTCTTGATTTTTTTGTGAGCTTATTCAAAACAATAAAGTTGTACTTATTTTATAGCTATTTGATTTTTGAAATGAATAATGTTTTATAGTATAATGAAGAATACAAAGAAGGAATATAGTGGTGTTAATTAGATTATTATTACGTGTATATCTATTATTGAGATGGTTAAGGATCTATTTTAACAGGCGCGACAATTCTGATGCATAATTAACCTTAATAATTATATTTATAATAAATAATGTCAAAGTCTGAAATGACGAATTGCTAAAATCCATCTAATTTCAAAAACGTTCAAAACACAAGTTTAATATTATGATAAAGTGAATAACACATAATGTCTTCTCAAAACATAAGAGAAGTATATAAATACACCATAATCATGAAGTCATCAAGTAAAATAAAATGCAGCTAAGTCCTCTATAAAGTAAATAAATGTCAGGATCTCTCTTGAGCGACCGTCTTTTCTAAAGACTGCTCTCAAGAGCCCTACCCACTTTGCTTATTTAGTAAATATCTTAATTTTTAAAAAACTGTTGTTTAGAAAAAAAATTGTTTTTAAAAAAAATGTTGTTATAAAAAATATATTTGGGTTATAACAGAATATATTTGTGGTTATAATATAAGATATTTGGGTAATAACTCAATATATTTGGAATTAAAACTTAATATATTTGAGGTTTTATTACATAATATATTCGTTTGTATTATTATAATATCAATTTTGTAGTTTTATATCACAAATATATACTGTTATAAACCCAAATCTATTACATTATAACCGCAATAATATACTTTGTTATAAGTCCAAATATATTATGTTATAACATCAAATATATTATGGGTATAACCCCAAATATATTATGTTATAATTAGAAATATATTATGTTAATACTCCCAATATATTATGTTATAACCCCAATTGCTTTTATTAATTTCTCCCAAACAATAGACATTGTTGTTTTCTTCAAAATCAGTAAATACCCCATTAATGAAACTTAATTTAAATGAAAATTCGAAAATTGTAAATCCAACTAATATGGAGTATATAATACAATCAACCTGAAAAAAATGAAAATGAAAGCTTTAAAAACGAAAAAGGATCAAGTATAAATAAATAACTTTGATGATTTTGGAAATGTTGAAGAAGATAAATAAAGAATAAACAACAATGGAGTTTGAGAGAGAAAGATGGAGATTAAAAACCACAAATGGATTTTGAGATAGGGAGATGGAGATTAAGAATCACAAAAGGAGTTTGAGAGAGGAAGATAAGTAGTTTTGTTAGGAAAGAGAAAAAGGAAAACTGAAAATGGAAGTTAAAAAACATTGTTTAGAAAGTTTAATTTTTTTTATAATTTAAAAATTTAGTTGGTCCAAACTTAAGACGTTTTGTGTAAAGACGGTCTCAACTCTTAAGTAAGAATTTGTGAATAAATGTTGCTGCCTGGATTGAAACCTGAGCTATATTACGAATGACAACCATTTGAATAGGATCAATGATAAAGCTCAGTACGATTTTTTAACAAAATTATAATACGATAATATATTATGCTTACGAGATAGTAATCAAAACAAAAATTAAGATGGGTAATACTCTTTACTCTTTTATTTATCAAGCCATTAAGTTACCATGTGTTCAATACTTACAGAGGTTCATTACTACTATTAGTGCTTTTTAACAAGTTCAATTAACACTCGTAACAGTACCATCATAGAAAACACACACACATGTGTGTATGTGTGTGTAAGGGCCTAATTAGGTTTGGGCTGTAATCATCATCATCATCATCATCATCCTACTCAGTGTATCCCGCACATAGAAAGATATGGACAGGGTCTGGGGAGGGAAGGACGGCGGCAACTCATACCTATAAAGAAGAGCGCGAGCAAAAAAAGAGTCTCTCGGCTGGACAACAAAAGAGAAGCCCCTGCGTCTTGGGGATAAAACGCAATATATACTATAAAAACGTAATATAATAAAACTAAAAGAGAACAATACAACCAATATAACTAAAAGAAACGGGACAAGCAAGAGTACATGAACCCCAAAAGGAACCCTAAAAGAAATCAGAAGTCTAAGACATGGATAAGATACCTCCAACTACCCCTATCCCTAGTCACTTCCTTAGAAAGGTTTAACTCATGCAAGTCAACTTTTATTTGCTCGACCCAAGTTCTCCTAGGTATTCCTCTACCCCTCTTACTCTCTACTATGATGCATTCAACCTTTCTCACAGGGGCATCGAAAGTCTTTCTGTACACGTGACCAAACCATCTCAATCTGTTTTCGCACATTTTCTTAGAAATATGGGCAACCCCTAGTTTAACCCTAAACTCTTGGTTCCTAATTTGGTCCATCAAAGTGCGCCCGCACATCCATCTCGGCATACGCATTTCTGTGACTTTCATCTTATGTTCTAAACTCTTCTTTACAGGCCAACATACAGTCCCATATAACAAAGCGAGTCTTATTGCCACCCGGTAGAATTTTCCCTTTAGCTTACTTTGGCACTTCCTATCACAAAGTACCGCAGTCGCTGCTTACCACTTAATCCAACCCGCCTGGATACGATGATTCACATCTTCGTCAATCTCTCCATCCCTTTGAATGATCGATCCCAAATATTTATACTTGGTCGTACTTTTAACAACTTCTTCACCAATGGAAACTACTGGCTCGCCTACCGGTGATGTCCCACTAAAGTCACAACACAAGTACTCGGTCTTCGTGCGACTAATGCGCAACCCCTTACCTTCTAAAGCTTCTCTCCATTCATCCAATTTATTACAAACCTCCTCTTTGGTTTCTGCCACCGGTATTATGGTACTTTCAATACTGTAATGCTAACCCTAAATACGATGGGAGTCATCGCTACTCTCAATATTGTTATGCTTGAGAATTCACAAGATAAGTTTTTTTCAGACCACTTGTCTAACACTGCATTTTACGTGGCAACAAACACGGTCGCCGAGATTTACATGCATGGTCATGCTTCGAGATTACCTTACTATTCGACTCATACAACCAAGATCATGTAATTTTAAACAAGAGTTCTTATCATTATAATACAATTTTACAAGTTAACTATAGATGGAAAAGGGTTGTCTTCAATTCTTGTGCACCATGATACGGGTCCAAGCGTCCAATGTTCAAAGTAGGCTGCATACCATACTTCAGAGGAAGATGATTCTTGGGCATTAGGTTGTTCTTTTTTAGGGAAGGGAGTATGTGTTTCTGAGGTGAACACACACTAAATCTCCCACTTGAAACTTTCTTTGCTCCTTAAATCCTTTATTTGCTTTACTTTTGTTTATGATGTTGGAGTTGATTATATTTTCTTTGCCTTTCTTATGTATCTTCGAGAATGCTTCAACTACTTGCTTGGCGTTCACATGCAGCTTCTCCTATTTAGGAACATTAATTAGCCAGAGATATAGGAAGTAAAGGATATATACCATATACACATTTAAAAGGAGACTATCTAATGGCTGAACTAGGGCAATTGTTGTAGGCAAATTCAGCTTGGCTAGGCTTAATTCCCTAGTGCCTAAGGTTCTAACTTATTAAGGCTATTAGGAAAAAGTCTAAAGTCTTACCGTTACTTTTGTTTGCCCATCAGTTAGAGGGTGATGAGAGGTGATAAACAATAGTTAAGTCCCAAGTAATTTCCAAAGAGTACCCAAAAAATAACTCAGAAACTTATTGTCTCTATCAGAAGTAATGAGTTTAAGTATACCACGTAGCCTCATTGCCTCACTAAAGTAAAGATTCACCCCATGATTAGCACTATCTACCTTTTTACAAGCAACGAAGTCTAAAATGTTAGAGAACACTAGTGGAAAAAAGCTATTGGTTGCGGTTCCTAATAAACGCAACAGATAATAGAAGAAAAATAAGGCCAAAAAAAATAGCACATAGGCTGCGGTCATTGACAAAACCGCAGCAAATAATCAAAAAAAAATATTTTTAACCCTCAAAGACTGCGGTTCTTGTAATGACCGCAGCCAATAACATAAAAAAAAATTTAACCCTTATCCCTTAATATAGATATGAAATTCCGCCTCTTAACCTAAGCGCTTAGTTTTCTCTCTTAACCCTAATGAAATTCCGCCTCTCCCTCTCCCCATCACTGTTCTGAGCTCTCCCTCTCTTTCAATCTCAACCTCAGCTTCAATCTCAACCATCACTCCTCTTTCTCTCTCCTTCAACCTCCCTCTTTTCTTTTTATTGAAGTAACTGGTGAAGATTCACGGATGAAGGTGAAGAAGCTTCTAAACTTCAAAGTGATTTCGATTCAAGATGAAGGTGAAGATTCAAGGTGAAGGTGAAGAAGCTTCTAGATTTCGATTTTTATTGATTTATGTTTGTAGAGATTTCGATCTAGATTTATTGATGTATGTTTGCAGAGATTTTGATCTAGATTTCGATCTATGTTTGTAGAGATTTCGATCTAGATTAATTTTGATCTAGATTTATGTTTGCAGAGATTTCGTTTTTTATTGATGTATTTTGTTTCGTTTATTACTGTATTTCGTTTGAAACAAAAAAGAAAAGGAAAAGCTTTTGTTTGCAGAGATTTATTACTGTATTTCGTTTTTTATTTATCTAGATTTATTGATTTATGTTTCGTTTTTTATAGATTTTTTTTTCTGTTATTCGAAAGCACAATTGTTTCTTTTTGTTCTTTTATGTTTCCTTATATGATATTGCAGAGATTTATGTTTCATTCTTCAATTGGAGTTGATGACTTTGCAATCAAACAAGTAGTTCAATGTATTAAACGAAAAAAAAATTAAAAAAAAAAGCCCTGAAAGGCTGTGGTTCTTGCAATGACCGCAGCCAATAATCAAGTTTTTTTTTGTTCTAAAAATGGGGTATAGGCTGCGGTTTTTAGGACCGCAGCCAATAATATTTTCTTATCTGCTGCTATTCCTAATACTACGAGTCAAAATCGCAGCCTATATTGGCAAAAAAACCGCAGCCAATAGCATTTTTTCCACTAGTGGAACATGTCCACCATCACCATAATGAAATCCCTCCCTGTTTGAGTCCTGGGCAAAGTTGTTGAAATCACGATTCTACTTAGAATCGTTTAAAAAAGTAGAATCGAATCGATATAATCGAATCATAGAATTGTACGATTCTAAAAATAAAGTTTCTTTGACTTTATTTTTAAGAATATAACGAAAAGTTGTTAATAATTAGTATAAATCTTCATACCGATTAAAAAATTTGTTTTTTTAAGTTTTCATGATGGAACATTTGATATTTATGTGTATATGTGAAAGAAATTAGTAAAAGATGGTACATAAGAAAAATTAAAAATAATTTATACCAAATTAGTAGAATCGGATCGTGTTATGATTCCAGCTCTATAAATTTATTACAACTAGAATCGTAAGATTTTACAACTTTTAGATTCTACTTTAGATTCAAATCACTCGCTTGTTTTTGGATTGTAAAATCGTAGAATTGTAGATTAGAACTGCGATTTTTACAACAATGGTCCTAGGTAAGGGCAGAATAAAGTCCACATTTACATGTTCCCTAAGGGGAATTGGCCAATGGCAAGGGCTTGTACTACCCCTTGCAGAACGTTAATTTCTTACCGTAAGGCAAGTCACACATTTGAGGATGAGCTTTCCTATAGTGCCTAGCATTTTTGGAAAAAAAAAGTGGTGTGCTATCATGTCTACGGTGTTTCTAAACCAAATTGTCCACTCATGGTTCCTCCATGAACTTCCTTACTGAGTAAAAACCTCAGAGAAAATGGGCAATGCATAATCTCTTATACTGGAATAAGAAACCTTGTTTCATGTAGAAGGGACCATTTGGGGACCTAAGGCATTTTAGGTACAAATCCAAAAAGTTTAGGTTAGTGGGGTGTAGCTCCTTAATCAATTCAAATCCTTGCACCTTAGTTTCTAGTAAGTGATGCCTTCTATATAAAGCATGAACAATGAAATTGGCTTTATGTGACTTGTATTTTGCTGAAAAGTTGAAGGTCCGCATGAATTCTACCCACATCTCATGTCTAGCGTTCAATTTGTGTTGCCCATTGATGTGCCTTAAGAAGTAATATTTTCAGTGTAAAACAAAGGGTTGTAATTTCAAATAAGGTGACCAGTGCTATAGGGCCCTAACCATGGCATAAATTTCCGAATCAATGGTGGAGTCGTTTAACCTACTCTCATTTAATGACAAATTGAAGTAGGCCACTGGTCTTCCCTTTTGGATTAAAATAGCTCTAATGCCCTTACCACTAGCATCACACTCAACCTCAAATGGTATTAAGTAGTCAAATAATTGAAGGATTGGGGCACTGCACATCTTAAGCTCAATCTTAGAAGGGTCATCCTTGATCTCTTCAATACCAATGGTAAATCCAAGAAAAGTTATGTCCTTTAACATGAAGCCACACTTCTCTAGTTTACCAAATGCCATCACACTTAGTACCATAACAAAACCTATTAGAATCTAGTTAAAATTCCATGTGGGAATATGTTTGTGTTGAAGCAAACCATTTTGTATTGAAAGTTTAACTTTCACCTTCTAACACACTGAACATAAACTGACAAATTCAACAATTTCTCTCTTCATACTTGACCACTATAACTCACTTTTAAATGCTTATAAAGTTTGCCATACCCATTATGTACCAGATAAGGATTATTATGTTCTTCCTTAAGAATTTTTTTTCTTTAACTCTTCATCAGCAGGTACACACCAATGACTGATATGTATACTATATACTCAAGCCGGAACTAATTTCAAAATTCCCAAACCGAACCTAAGCTTTAGCTTGATGGTTCTTCTCTGGCTTTGGACCTCTTTTTTGGTTATCCGTTATTTCCTTATACAACTTAGACTTCAAGCACAATACTCAACTATGTTTTGACAAAATTATATATGAAGCAATTCCAAGATATGCTTTTAAAGTTTCATGCATAATCCACAAGGCAAGATTCCAACAAAGTTTAAGGAATATTTCTGCATCACACTTCAAGAATCAACAACCTTATTAGGTTTTATAGTCAAGAGAAAAATCATATTCCCTTAATTAGTTTTAGCCATCTCCTTTGTCTCATGTTAAATTCACGATGTGAAAAGATGTATCTTTTATGGTTGGTGAGCATCTTACACAAAGCGGCATACAAATAATGTCTCCATATCATTAATGCAAACACAATCGTAGACAACTCGAGATCGTGAGTAGGATAATTCCTCTCGTGATTCTTTAAGTGTCTCGAGGCATAAGTAATAATTATCCTTTGCTACACTAAGACGCATCCTAATCTATCCTATGATGCATCCACTATATGTCTCAAACTTTAAGACCCTTTACACTGGAATACCCAGTAAATATTCTTAAAATTCATAGAATTAATCTTAAAGAAAGGAGTAATAACCAATGAAAGCAATAAAATCAACTATAGAACAATAGCTAACATATACTAGATGTTAAAGAAAATCTCAACAAGAAATACCAAAAGAATAGGAAAACATGAATAGCAATAAATATTAAAACTACTAACAAGCATTAAATGAATTTTGATTGAAGAGGTTGATAAAAAAGCAAGTAAACTAAGCTAAGGTTTAATGACAAAGCAAAGTAAAGCTTAAGAGAAATCTACTCTAGAAAATTATTTAGGTTAATGAAGTAGTGTCTTGAATTCTATAGAATTTGGGTATATATACCCCCAAAAACTAAGGTGTCTCAAAATTCCCAAAATGGCCTTCAAAACTTGATTGAAAAGAAAACTGATGCACACAAAAAGGTCCATTCGTCCGAATGCTTGGCACCATTTGCCCAAATGGTTGCTCCTCGCCCGAATGCTTCTTCATTTGGCATAAACAGAAGATTTTGAGCAACTTTGATGTTTTAGGCGCCATTTTTCCGAATGAATCCCAATCGCCCGATGTTTCTTTTTTCGTCCAGAAAATGTGGCAAATCTATCAGCTGAGGACTTGACTACCATTCGCCCAAATGGAAGGAGGCATCCGGTCGACTAACCTGCAGTTTTCTTCTTTGAGGGCTACAACAGCTTCTTAAAGCTACGAACTTTGTCAGGACTACGGGATGGCCTTGATTTGTCATGAAAAAGCTCCGAGATAGGTGTCTAAGCTTTGAACTCACGCCAATCAACCTTGAATTCTCAAAAAATCACCTAAAACAATCTCAAAACACTAGAAGAAAAGACCAAGGAGAACTCATGCGTGGAAGATATAAATCAATACAAAAGAACAAGACTTGACACAAAAATGGGGTTATAAACATAACTCTTAAACGAGCACATCATTACCTTTATCACATAATTAAGAAACACTTAAAAAGTTAAATTTCAAGTCATCAACCAATTAAACATTATCAATGGATTTTCAAGAATCCTTACCAACCTTACTTATGCCTAAGATCTTGCATTTAGCTTTATAGCTTTCAGAAAAAAAAAGCTTTACCTCTCATATGTCTCGAACATTCGCTAGCCAAGATCCATTTTTATTTCAGCTATAGAACAAAAATTTACTTTTCTCAACCTTTCTTCACGGAACATATAACACCCCAACATATAATTTAGTTTATCGTAACATGTTGTTTCGTAACAAACGTAAATTACTTTTAGCTGATAATATTATTTTCAAAATTGGAAAAATTATTATAATAGTCTCATATTCCCATTTAGTTTAGGGGCTAACAAAATTTATTTTTAGTAGACAATAAATAAAACTAATTAACTAAATTGGTTTTGAATAATAAGTGGATTATTTAGTATATAAATTAAAAGTTCAAAAAAATAATTAGGCATCATAATTAAAATTAAGGTAATGGTTTTAATTACATAATGAAAACCATATTTTAAATTAATGTTAGTTTTCGAAATGTTAGGAGTATTGTTAACACGGTTGTACATTTGAGCATAATAACACTTTTATTAGTAACTTTTGACCAAGAGTTAGTAATAGGGTTTACTTTTGTTGACTATGTAAATTTTACAGTTGACTTTAATCCCTAACTCAGACATTACTCAAAACAATAATTTTGGTTTTTAGGAAAAATAATTGTAATTTATGGGTTGAAAATATTACTCTCTCCGTTTTCATTTGTTCTTCCCATTTGGAATATGGGAAGAAATCAAGATAAATTATAATTACACAATAGATGCTATGAGAGATAAGTAAAATAATATAAAAAATAATGATTCTATTGATTAAAGTGTAAGTGTAATAATATCATTAAATTTCATTGGGTGCATGTAAAGTAAATGCTTCGGAAATTAAAATGTAAATTAATTTCTATAGATTAGAGTGTAAGTGTAATAATTTCCTTCTATTTTATTGGTTCCCAAATTAGAAAGATTCTAAATGGGAAGAACTTTTAAAAATTTCTAAATGGGAAAAGTGAGAAGAACATATGAAAACGGAGGGAGTATATTTTAAAAATAAATGCATTTGAGCATATTTAAGTATTTTGAGTTTGATTTTTGAGTGTAAGACCTATTTTGAAATCTGAAAATATCTTGATGGTGATTTTATGATTAAAGTTTAATTTAATATTTTGTATGAGTAAAGAACCATAACAGTATGATGCCTCTTTAGGCATCTCTAAATGGTTAAAACAAGCTACCAATTATACATATATAAATGTAAACCTGGGTTAATTGTGTTCGTCCTGGTACCCAGTGGTGTAAGACAAAGGAAGCATCCACTACTAGGGAGAATTGGTCATTCTTATCTATTTAAAATATATTAAGGTTTGCCCGACAAACTTAAGGAGGCGTTAGTATAAGGCCATCTTGTGGACATATAACACCGGCGTTCGTTCGTTCTCCACTTGTAGATTATGTTTTGAAGTTTATGATGACTTAAATTATGATTGAATGCTTTAAAAGTATAAACTATATGTGATTAGAACTTTATTTACCTGCTACCTTAGTAGTAAAAGCTTATATTACTTAAATAATATCCTTAAAATAGATATTTAATGATATATAGTGACTTCTACCTATGAGCAACAAGTTGAATTTACGAAAATTTCAATGACTAACTTTGATTTGGCAAGAGCGTTTATCTCCATTTTCTTGAAATCTTCTTTCTCATATTCAGTGATAGGTTTTGGAACAGTGTCGTTATTAGAGTTGGTAGTTGTTACCTCAAAGTCTCTAATTTCGATAACTCTCCAAACTTGATAATTTACGGCTTTAATGAAGATCTCCATCCTATTCTTCCAATATGTGTAGAACTTACCATCGAGCATGGGTGGTCTTTGAGTAGAGTACCCTTCTTCCATACGTTCATTCATCTTCAATATCTCTAAAACACTAGGATATTGCTCTCAGGGTTTCCTGATCAAATGATAAACAAGGCTCTGATACCAATTGTAGAAACACTTAGAGACGACGAATGCAACAAGAGGGGGGTGAATTTTTATATTGTACGTTTAAGTATTTTAGCCTTGTTTTTGCAGAATATAAAATGAATAACAAATACTTAAACTTAAAGCAATAAAGATAAATGGAGACAATAATGATTTTAAGTGGAAACTTTCCAGGCCTAATAGAAGGAAAACCACGACCACTCGGGATTTTAAACTTCTCTTACTAAGTTTTAGGCAATCAATTACAATTACATAAAAACAATTCTCAACTAGGCCACTTCTCTTATCTTTCTCTTTCTCCTTCTCTTTCTCTTTCTCTTTGCCACGCTTCAACGGAAGCTTCTCTTCTCCCCTAGACTTTCCTTATGTCTAGTTACAACAATTTCTCTCAAAAACCCATCAAAATAATTTCTCGAAAAAAGGATAAAAACTAAGAAATTGTATAATAAAAATATTCCAAGTTAATTGGCAAATGAAAGAGTGAAATATTTTTCTTACTTGGTGATCTCTTGATTTTTTAGATTTGGGCACACACCTAAAACCGGTTGAAAAAGTCTCCATTTTATATGGGACCAACCGTAGGTTTTTCAAAGCCCTAACTTCCCCATATTTCCCTTATTCAAAAAATGTAGGAAAGTGAAAAAATAAGAATGGAAGTTATGAGAAAAAGCCACGATTAACTCTTACTAAAAATAGCTAATTAGGTTTGATTAGATTAAACTCTAATCAACTTTCTATTTTAATGGAGACATATAAGAAGACATATAAATGGAAAATTAGCTAAAAATAATCCCAACTATCACCCGTTGGCCAAAAATAATCCCAACTATCAATAATTTTTTAATAATCCTAACTATTCTCATAATTTGTTGAAAACATACCTACCTTCCTTTTAACCGGTTGTAACAGGTAACATTTCCACTTTTTTCTTTCTTTTTTGATTAATAGATGAAGGGGAAGATTTAATTTTGAACAATTTAGTAAAAAAAAGAAAAAAATGTGGAAAAGTGACCTATTCCAGCCGATAACAAGGGGGTGGGTTTGTTTTCAACAAATTATGAGAATAGTTGGGATTATTAAAAAATAATTGATAGTTGGGATCATTTGTTGCCAACGGGTGATAGTTGGGATTATTTTGAGCAAATTTTCCTTAATAAATTGTGCAATATCTTAATTTTTAACCGTACATATCAACTAAAAATAGAAAATAATTCCTGCGTAATTTAGCTAACGCTTTTCTCCAAGCCTGCGTCTTGGGAACATTGTACTGTCTCCATCAGCGAATTTCATCAGACCATCAAACTTGGAACTGTAGACCTCCTACCTACTTTAAACGTCCTAAGTGATCTTCTATATCTGATTCTTTTGACAGCTTTGACTCGTACAATATTCTTTGACCAAGTCTTTTAGGTTCCATCAACGATTTTAATAAATCGGATATATAACCTACAAAACAATCTCTAAAACATATTTGTTTATTTAAAGTGAAGTCATCATCAAAACCTAATAGGGCCAACACCGCCTTTGGAATCCCGCATGCCCGACGAAAGACCTAACCCTTGTGACCGTGATAGGTACGGGAAGGTTTCTTATAACATCAATCTTGGCTGGATCAACTTCGATGCCACGAGAAGACACTTTATTGCCAATAAAGATTCTATCTTGCACCATGAAGTGGCACTTCTCCCAATTCAAGACGAGACTTGCCTCTTGACACCTTCCCAAAACCTTTTCAACATGAACTAAACAAGTGTGAAAACAAGAGCCTCCCACAGAAAAATCATCTATGAAGACCTCCATGAAGTCTTCCAGCATATCAAAATAGATAAAAGACATGAACCTTTGGAAGGTAGATGGTACATCACACATTCCAAAGGGCATCCTTTTATAAGCAAATGTCCCGAATGGGCAAGTAAATGTTGTCTTTTGTTGGTGATCTAAGTGAATGGGTATTTGAAAGATCCTTACTTATGGCTTTGTTGAGCCTGCGGTAACCTCTCAAGTATTTGATCAATGAAGGGCAAAGGGAAATGATCCTTCCTCGTGGCTTTGTTGAGCCTGCGGTAGCAATGTAACTCTCTACCTAGTGGTAGTCCTAGTGGGGATCATTTTGCCTTTGTCATTCTCAATGATGGTCATTTCTCCCTTCTTGGGAACCACATGAACAAGGCTAACCCATTTACTATCAAAGATGGAGTAGATGACGCTAGCTTTGAGGAGTTGAAGAATTTGTACCTTAACTAACTCTTTCATGTTGGGAATCAACCTCCTTTGAGGTTCAATGGAAGAGATGTGCTTATCATCTAAAGGGATCCTATTCATAACAAGTCTTGGACTAATCCCTTTGATGTCGTCAAGTGAGTACCAGATGACACTTCAATGTATGTTAAGTAAAGCAAGCTATTTTTCCAAAGAATTGTCAGCAAGCTTAGAACTCACTATGACGGGCTTGGTTTCATCCGCATCTAAATATGCATATTTAAGACTAGGGGGTAGGGGTTTCAAACTTACCTTACAGGGAGGCATAGAACTCTCCCCCTCATCATCAGTACTCTCCGTAGCACAAATTTGCTTAAGCTCATTTTCTTTGCTTGTCCATCCCTCAGTCTCATCCTCATGATTCTTCTCGCAAATACTCCTTACAAACTCCCTCATCCAAACGTGAAAATCCATCCTCTCTCGAGTAGATAATACTAACTTCCTTTTAGAACTCTTCAAAGTCCCTATCAATGCTATCAATCCAGTTCACTTGCTCCACCACAGGTTACCTAATGAATAAGGAATTTTAAAAACTATCTTCCTTTAAGCAACCTCCACAGTTATGGTATCATCATGATAATTTATCATGGCTCTAATGGTTTTCAGAACGGCCATCCCTAGAATGAGTGAAGTATAATGGTTTTCTTCCATATCCATGACCACAAAATCGCAAGGAACCACAAGATTTATTACTTGAATAGGCATATCACCAAGTTCTCCACATGGCACCTTTATTCTCCTATCCGCCAATTGGATTGTCTTCCTTAAGGGTCTTACTCTAAAGGGTAGCCTCTTGGTGACAGATAGTGGCATCAAGCTAATGAAGACTCTTAGATCGACATGTGCTTCTTTAAGCTCCAAAATTTCCCAATTTCACTAGTAGATTGTAAGGAGAAGGATCTCTCGCTTCTGTAGGCAACTTCCCTTGTAGAATGTAGGTAACTTGATAGGGAAGTTTTATCACCTCTTGTTCAAGCTTTTTCTTGTTGGAGAGTAAATCCTTCAAGAATTCGGCGTATTTGCGCATTTATGCCATTGCATCCAAAAATGGGATCCTCATTTCCATCTTCTGTAGGTGCTCTAGGAATTTCTTGACTTTTTCATCTAGTTGCTTCTCCACCATCTTATAAAGGAAAGGGAGTGGAGGAGCATACAATCGCTCAATCCTTTTCCAATCTTCAATCCTCACTTTTCTTTCCTCTCCAAGTTCATTTGTTCTCTCACCTTCATTTTCTCTTTTTCAACAATGTCTTTCTCAAACTGTTCTCTCAAGTCATCTTCTTTCAGCTCTTCTTCATGTTCCCTATCATATCCAATTACTCTCCCATTATCTTCGACCATAATTAATGGCCCTTGGTACTGAGTTCTCGATCTGAGATAGATGGCCTTAACGGTGTGTTGGTTTGGATTGGGGTTTTAAGGTGGAGGTTAAGGTTGTGTGGTTAGGTTAGGTTGAGAAAGAGGTGGAAATAGCAATGATGGAGAAGGTGTTTCCATTTAAGCAAGTTGAGACTCAAACAACTTTTGTTGTGTCTGGAGTTGTTGCTTCTATTGAATGAGTGTTTGGTTGATCTGAATAAGATTTTTATTTTGCTGAACAAAAGAGGTTATTTGAGTTGCTAAGTAATCATTACTTGCCGCTTGACCTTAATGTGATTGAGGGTTCACTGATAAAGATTGTTTAGATGGGAAAGGAAGATTTACATTGGCTCTAAGTCCTTGATGAAATCCCGGGGGTCTAATCAAGCTAGATCCAAGCCCCCTTCCACCTTGGTTCTCGTAGAAGTTTTGGTTGTTGTACCCACCTTGACCACTTTGGTTGTACCCCAGATTGAAGTTTCCTTAGGTTGGGTTTGAGTTGAAGAGAAACTATAAGATTGGTTTTTGAACGATGGTTGCACATATCCTGCCCTTTGTCCTTACCCACCATGATTAAACACCACAACATGCTCTGGGTGGTACCCATATCCATCGTAATTCATCACCGGAGCTTCTTTGTTGTAAGACCAATATCCCATCGTCGCTACATGTTTGGAAAGCGTACCCTAGCAATACAAAGTATCGTGGTTGGTTCCGCCGCGAATAGCACAAGCAAAGTGCTTTTCATGAGTAGATGAAACATTTGAGTTACTAGTGGCGAGGTTTAACTTCGATAGGTTTTTGTCTATGATTGCCTCAATTTTGGCACCGATGGTGTCCATATTACTTATATCAAGCATAACTTTAATTAGCCCTTTGCTTCTTGCTCCTCCCCTAGAACTGTTCTTAGCAACTTCCTCGATCTTAGCTCTCACTTGATTGCAAGGGATTTTAGAAATTTGACCGCCTAGTGCCGAATCTAGAAGTGCTTTGGTGGAGTCATTTAGTCCAACAGAGAGTAATGTATTGAGGTGGTTCTCTCCATATACATGGTGGGGCAAGCCCTTATCATCCTTTTGAACCTACTCCAAGTTGCCGTTAGGTTTTCCTCATCTTGTGTGAAGACGTCGATTCTCTTACGCTAATCTTGAGTTCTCACAGTGGGGTAGAATCTCTCCAAGATGGCGGTTTTCAACTAGGCACAGGTAGTAATGGAGTTTGGCTCTACGCACTTGTACCAATCTTTGGCATCACCAGTCAAACTCACATGGAAGATATGCAATCTGACATAGTCTGGACTGTTAGGGCACGTGGGGATGAGCCCAAAAGTGTCAAAGAATGCCTTAAGAAGTTAGAGCGGGCATTCATTCTTTAACCCACTAAACGGACTCTCCTTCACTATGCTTGTTTATTGATGGTGGATTTAGAAGGGGGTTGTAAGAACAGGAAGCACCACCCCTCCTTGGAACTCTTGGGACCCAGGTGTCCCAAATTTGCCGATCAATTGATGTTTGTCAGCCATTTCAGCAGCGGGAGGGTTAAAAGGGAGTTGCGGAGTTGGCCTTCCTATACGTTGGACCTCAGGATTAAAGTGCACTAACGGTTGAGTTGACTTGCGTGTGCTATATTGCATGCAAACAATACTGCAAACCAAACGTGAGTACTAACAAGCAAAGAATAAACAATAAAAATAAAAGGCTCTTTATTAAGATCTAGACAAGTCTAACTATAACACCTTGTCCTCGACAACGTCGTCATTTTGATAACTAATTTTTAGTGTCGTATGCTAAAAGTCGGGTTATGCAAACAAGATTTATAACAGTCGAAATACTACACAAGTATCACGAAATTAGGGGGTCGAACCGCAAGGACAAGATAAAGTTAAACTCTATATCTTAACATAGGGGTTTTTCAGGGGTTTGGTGAAAATCACTAAGCTAGAACTAAGATGATCAATAAAGACTACAATAGACGTAAATCAAGGGAGAGGAAAAGGGAGTGATTAGTTTCACTATAGAGAAGTAACCCTATCGTTCATGTTTTAACGCTTGGAGTTATGAAACCTTAATCACCAAGGGATTCGAACAATGAGAGGAAGTTGATGGCTTTAAGATCACCTGAACGACCTATAATCGCCCTATGTCTCCTTAGGAGTTGTAAGACGAGATTCAAGTTGAATCACTAAGTTAATTAAAGAGATTTTGACTCAAACCTAACTCATGAACTTGGGTTCAACCTTTAGGATTTCGCAAATCAAACCCTAAGAGAACTACTCACACATCATAGATGAAGAATTAAGAATAACAACTAATGAAATATTGAATGGCTCCTAAAACGTTATGCCACATTTTATTACTAACTTTAAAGGATCGCGTTGTCGGAACCCTAAATAAGAGAATATCAGAATTTGGTATGGTTATGACGAAATTATTGAAATTAGTGTCAGCTCTGAAAATGAGAAAAATGCATCAGAAGGTAGAAGTAATATTTCTTTGTCAAGTGAAGGATTTGGACTCTTGAGAAGAAACTAAAAATTGTCATAATAGTTTTGAATCAAGAATAGGAATAGCCGGGAAATCAGGACCAACAAGGTGTTCCCAATCCAGCTGTTCCTAGAGATGAACATAATGAGCAAATTAAACTGAAGCAGATTAGAATGTCAATCAAGTCAATGAGCCTGTTTCGACAACTGATCCTACAAGAGAATTTGTGCCTAAGTCGTGGAAACATCAAACGTCACATCCAGTTGACTTGATCATCAATGACATAAACAATGGCACACAGACCAGATCCCAATTAAGAAACTTCTGTGCACACTTTGCATTTCTCTCAATATTGGAACCCAAAAATCATGAAGAAGCATTACAAGATTCTTATTGGGTTGTTGCAATTCAATGAGTTGAATGAATTTGAAAGAAATAAAGTGTGGCACTTAGAACCAAAATCCAAGCACAAGAAAATAATTGGACAAAAGTGGGTGTTTAGGAACAAATTGGACGAGCATGGAATCATAGTGAGAAACCAAACAAGACTCGTGGTTAAAGGGTACAATCAACAGGAAGGGATTGATTATACAGAGACATTTGCTCCCGTAGCGAGGTTAGAGACTATCAGAATTCTAATTTCCATTGCTGCTTTTATGAATTTTAAGTTATATCAAATAGATGTGAAATGTGCTTTCTTGAATGGTTTTCTTGATGAAGAAATCTTTGTGGAACAACCCCCTGTCTTCCAAAATCGATCCTTCATAGATCATGTCTATAAGCTTGATAAGGCTCTTTATGGGCTAAAATAAGCTCCTAGGCAATGGTATGAAAGGTTGTCCAAGTTTTTGATTGAAAATGATTTTATTAGAGACAAAATTGATAAAATCTTATTTTTTAAGAATAAAAGTTCTGATATTTTAGTTGTGCAAATTTATGTTGATGATATTAGTTTTGGAGCCACTAACGAATTGCTATGTAAAGAATGTGATAACCTTGTGAGTGATGAATTGGAAATGAGTATAATGGGAGAATTAATTTCTTCCTTGGTTTGCAAATTAAACTAACGACTAATGGTATTTTTATCCATCAACAAAAATATATT
Organism: Amaranthus cruentus; assembly: GCA_019425755.1. Taxonomy (NCBI): domain Eukaryota; kingdom Viridiplantae; phylum Streptophyta; class Magnoliopsida; order Caryophyllales; family Amaranthaceae; genus Amaranthus; species Amaranthus cruentus. The sequence goes on from CM033455.1 coordinate 8,398,151, forward strand.
TAAGAACTTGTTAAGAAATATGGTTTAGACAATTCTAAAAGAAACCACACACCTATGACTACTAATGTAAGATTAGATGAAGATTCAAATGCTATTCATGTTGACCAAACTACTAGTAGACCAGATATTTTATTTAGTGTTGGTTTGTGGGCTAGATTTCAATCAAATCCCAATGAATCACATCACACCGCAGTGAAAAGAATTCTGAGATATTTAAAAGGAACAGATAACTTGTCCCCATTTTTTCTTAAAAGTGATGTCTATGACTTGAAAGGTTATAGTGATGCAGATTATCCAGGAGATCTAATAGTGTACTTGATTTGAGTGAGTGTTAGAGTGTGGAAGTGATGTGACGTGAGGGAGTGGGTTATAAAGTTATGGAGGGACGTTTACTCAAAGGTTTGTAACAGTCCATTTGATTAATTTATTACGTGTGAACAAGGAGTGTAACGAAAAGTTCGCTGGTATATTCGTTGAATTTGGCGGTTAATAACGGTTTTTCGAAATAACTCGATGATCTGACTCTCTCTATAATTTAAGTTGACCAACCGAAAAGAAACAAAGAAATAAAATGCTAGAATTTGTGGAAAATGAAAAATATATAAAAATATTGAAAATAAGAAATAAAATTAAAGTGTCCTCGTTTTTTTTTCTTATTTGTTTATTTATTTTTATAATATTTTCGTTTTTAATATGAGGACAATAACACATAAGACAAACACATGCTACTTTGGTCTAATCAGTTTAAACATGCAATCAAGAAAGCATTCATGGCAAGTACTTTAAATAGTTGCGTACCTGTACCTTGCAATAATTGATTTCTCAATCACGATTTTTGTGGGAGATTTAACCCTTTCAGTTTTTGATGTTGCTTCGAGGTGGAGTGCTTGCATTAAACTTTAGTGGAGCTTCATCATTCCAAGTTCCAACCTCATCTTCTCATATTGTTCCCTTGAATGTGGTTTAGTCATAATATCTGCAACTTGCTCATTTGTATTGACATGCTTAACAATTATATTTTTATGCTCAACATTATCCTTACAGAAATAATGTCGTATATGTATAAGCTTAACCCTAAAATGATGCACCGGATCTTTAGATATGCATATAGCACTAGTATTATCGCAATAAATAGGAACACATTCAAATTTAATACCAAAATCTCTTAGCTGCTGTTTTATCCAAAGGATTTGGGAACAGCAAGCTGCTGCTGCCATATATTCTGCTTCAGCAGTAGATAGTGCAACGATGTTCTGTTTCGTTGAACACCAAGATACTAAACATGAGCCAAGAAATTTTACCATACCTAAAGTACTTTTTCTGTTAATAAAATCTCCTGCATAATCTGCATCACTATAACCTTTCAAATCATAGACATCACTCTTAGGATAAAATAGGGACAAGTCATATGTTCCCTTTAAATATCTCAGAATTCTTTTCACTGCGATGTGATGTGATTCCTTGGGATTTGATGGAAATCTAGCACATAAACCAACACTAAAAAAAATATCTATCCTACTAGCATTTAAATATAATAAAGATCCTATCATGCCTCTATACATAGTTTGGTCAACATTAATACCATTTGAATCTTCATCTAGTCTTACATTAGTAGCCATAGGTGTGTGGTTTGGTTTAGCATAATCTAAACCATATTTCTTTAGAAATTCTTTAATATATTTTTGTTGATGGATAAAAATACCATTAGCCGTTTATTTAATTTGCAAACTAAGGAAGAAATTTAATTCTCCCATCATACTCATTTCAAATTCAGCACTCATAAGGTTAGCAAATTCTTTACATAGTGATTCGTTAGTGGCTCCAAAAATAATATCATCATTATAAATTTGCACAAGTAAAATATCAGAACCTCTATTCTTAAAGAATAAGGTTTTATCAATTTTGCCTCTAATAAAATCATTTTCAATCAAAAACTTAGACAATCTTTCATACCATTGCCTAGGAGCTTGTTTTAGCCCATAAAGAGCTTTATCAAGCTTATAGACATGATATAGAAAAGATGGATTTTTAAAGCCACGTGGCTGTTCCACAAAGATTTCTTCATCAAAAAAACCATTCAAGAAAGCACATTTCACATCCATTTGGTATAACTTAAAATTCATAGAAGCAGTAAAGAAAATTGAAATTCTGATAGCCTCTAACCTTGTTACAGGAGCAAATGTCTCTATATAATCAATCCCTTCTTGTTGATTGTATTCTTTAATCACGAGCCTTGCTTTGTTTCTTACTATTATTCCATGCGCGTCTAATTTGTTTCTAAAAACCCACTTTAGTCCAATTAACTTTTTGTTCTTGGGTTTCGGTTCTAAGTGCCACAATTTATTTCTTTCAAATTCATTCAATTCATCTTGCATAACAACAACCCAATCGGAATCTCGTAATGCTTCGTGATTTTTGGGTTCCAATGTTGAGAAGAATGCAAAGTGTGCACAAAAGTTTCTTAGTCGGGATCTGGTCTGTGTGCCCTTGTTTATGTCACTTTTCATCAAGTCAAGTGGATGTGACTTTTGATGTTTCCACGGCTTTGGCACAAATTCTCTTGTAGGAACATTTGTGGAAACAGACTTATTGACTTGATTGACATTCTGTTCTCCTTCAGTTTTCTCATTCCGTTCATTTCTAGGAACAACTGCATTGGGAACACCTTGTTGGACTTGGTTTCCTGGTTGTTCCTGTTCTTGATTAGGCTCTTATGTTTCTTCTTGAACCTATTGTTCTAGGATCTTGCTCTTTATATATATCTTCTTCATCTTCCCAGTTAGCAAGACCTATTTTAAAATTACCTGTATCTTGTTCACTTGTGAGAAAGTTAGTTTCATCAAAAATAATGTGAACAGATTCTTCAACACACATAGTTCTTTTATTATATACTATGTACGATTTACTATGAGATGAATAGCTAAGAAATACTACATCATCACTTCTTTCATCAACCTTTCCTATATTACGTTTTCCATTAACATGAATAAAACATCTACATCCAAACACACGAAAATAGGAAATATTCGGTTTAACACCTTTAAACAATTCATAATGTGTTTAGAAGTGATAGGTATAATCAACACACGGTTTAAATAACGCATGCAGTATTAACAGCGTCGGCCCAAACATTTCTAGGTAGACCACTAGCAATTAACATAGTTCTAGCCATTTCCTCTAATGTTGTGGTGTCCTTGGTGTGGAAAAGTTATGACTTATACCATGCTCATTACAATAATCCATAAAGCTTGAATTTTCAAATTCTTTACCATGATCTGATCTAATGTGGGCAAGTTGACAATTACTAGATTTTTGTATCTTATTAGCAAAATAAAAAAATTCATTGAAAGCCTCATCTTTGCTAACTAAAAATATAGTCCAAGTAAATCTACTATAATCATCAACAATAACAAATACATAACCTTTGCCCATACGAATTTGGATACTCATTGGTCCACAAAGATCCATATGAATTAATTCAAGTGGCTTTTAGGTGGTCACGACATTCTTTGGTTTAAAGGACGACCTAACATGTTTTCCTTTGGCACAAGGATCACAAACTTTATCTTTTTGGAATTTTAGGAACGACAATCCTCTTACTAGGTCTTTTGATCTTAAGGTATTCAGCAAAACGAACTAATTGTTAAAAGGAGGAACCTAGTCATCCTTGGGTTCCATGTCGATTATGCATGAATCATATTTTTTAATCCAAATGCGGTCGACTTAAATTTGGTTCGCTTTGTTGAGCTATTCCTTTTTTATACATTGAGATTTTGGGTGCCCGGTTTTGCCACAAAAGGAACAGACTTGCTACTAGGGAGATCAACATAGACCTTTTTCTTTGTATTATTCTTATTGTAACCTAGGCCTTCAGTACTTTTAGTTTTAGCCTTTAGAATCCATTTGGGAACATCATTGACTTTCCCTTTTCCTCTTGAATTTATTTCAAGTTTCAATTTCTCATTTTCAATTTTAGTGGATTCTAGGTCTAATTTTGACTTTTGAAATTCGATACTAAAGTCACGAATAGATAGATAATTTAAGTCCTTGTTTAATCCTAGCAATTTATATTGATTCAATTCAACATTAAAAATAATATATTCTTCTTTTACCTTTTCCAATGCTTCCTTTAACATAACATTATTATATAATAAATTAAAGAACCTATTTTGTACGTCTGACATAAAGGAATGCAGGTAAGAAACATGGTCTTTACTCGTTTTAAGGTCTTTTTCAATATTGAGACAGGTTGCAGTTTTTTCATCTATGTTTTCTTGGGTCTCCATAGGCAATATCAATTAGTTTATATTTATCCCATTTGAATAGGTAGTTAGGAACTGAATTAGAAGACAATACCTGTTTTCTTTGGACTTTTCGTCATGAGTGGCCATGAGGACTTCTGTTTCTGCTTCGCTCTTGGATTCTTCCCATGAAGCAATCATCGCTTTGTGTAAGTTAGTCTTGTTGAAATTTCCTTTCATCGGTTGTCAACCTGTTTCCCTTGCCTTCCCTTTACCTTTCTCATTTTTCCATTGAGGGAAACCTTTGATGAAGTGATCAGTAATTACACATTTATGGCATTCGTAGTTGGTTTTTGTATTTGCAGATCCTCTTTCTTTGTTGTTTCTTTGATTGGCATATCTGTTGTTCCTAAAGAACTTTTTGAATTTTCGAACCAACATGGCAACCTCCTCTTCATCACATTCTGACTCTTCTTGATCATTCACTGCCAGAGCCAAGCCTTTGTTTCGGGAACTGTCAGCTGTTCCCAAATGTAATTCATGAGTCATGAGGGAACCAGCCAACTCTTCTAGATAGAATTTTGGTGTATGGCTGTTACTTTGGCTCTCAAGCATTCATCTTGAGGGAGACTCCTTAGAATTTTCCTGACCTGTTCATCGGCGGGAATAAGCCTTCTAATAGAGCCAAGTTCATTCGTAATATTGGTGAACCTTGTGAACATCTCTTGGATGCTTTCTCTAGGTTCCATAACAAACCTTTCGTATTTGGACATCAACAAGTCAATCTTGGAGCGGTTTACTTCACTTGTTCCTTCGTGGGTAACTTCAAGCAGATTCCAAATCTGCTTGGCAGTTTTGTACCCCATAAATCGGCTATGCTCGTTTGGACCAAGACCACAGTGAAGTATTTCTTTCAAATTCATTCAACTTATTGAATAGCAACAACCCAATCAGAATCTTGTAATGCTTCTTCATGATTTTTGGGTTCCAATATTGAGAGAAATGCAAAGTGTGCACAGAAGTTTCTTAATTGGGATCTGGTCTGTGTGCCATTGTTTATGTCATTGATGATCAAGTCAACTGGATGTGACGTTTGATGTTTCCACGACTTAGGCACAAATTCTCTTGTAGGATCAGTTGTCGAAACAGGCTCATTGACTTGATTGACATTCTAATCTGCTTCAGTTTAATTTGCTCATTATGTTCATCTCTAGGAACAGCTGGATTGGGAACACCTTGTTGGTCCTGATTTCCCGGCTATTCCTATTCTTGATTAGGAACTTTTGCTTCTTCTTGAACCTGTTGTTCTCCAATTGTTCAAGGATTTTGCTCTCTATGTATATTTTCATCACCTTCCAAAATAGCAAGACCTATTTAAAAATTACATGTATCTTGTTCACTTGTCATAAAGTTAGTCTCATCAAAAATAATGTGAACAGATTCTTCAACACTCATATTTCTTTTATTATGTACTCTATAAGCTTTACTATGAGACGAATAGCCAAAAATACTACTTCATCACTTCTTTCTTCAAACTTTCCTATATTTCTTTTCCATTAACATGAACAAAACATCTATATCCAAATACACGAAAATAGAAAATATTCGGTTTTATACCTTGAATAGTTTGTAAGGTGTCTTAGAATTGATAGGTCTAATCAAAACACGATTAAAAATATAACATGCAGTATTAATAGCCTCGGCCCAAAAATTTCTAGGGAGACAACTAGTAATTAACATGGTTCTAGCCATTGTTACCTGGGACGGCATTTGGTTTGGAACGAGGAACGGGAACGGGAACACGGAACGTAACCTAGATTGACTCGGGAACGATTGGGTACAAGATACAGTATGTAAAAATATATATTTGAAAAAAAATTAAATAAAAATGATTATTTTGGTTTTGAGAAATCATTCTCAAGTTGAATTTTTTCAAATTTCTAGGTTTTAACTCGTTTGTTTCTCTCTTCTTTTTCTTTGATTTGTAAATGAAGGCCAAAATACCTTCTAAAATGTTCTTCTACACCGGGACGTCAACTTTAGCGATTTGGAACGCGTTTCGTGGTGATTGAGGACGAACGTTCTCGGATCGCAGAACGTGGCTATGTTCCACGTTCCATGTAACTATGGTTCTAGCCATTTCCTCTAATGTTTTATTTTTACATTCTAACACACCATTTTGTTGTGGTGTTAAAGTCTAAAATTCTTGAATTATGTGTCGTTCAATTTTGCTGTTGAAAATCTAATCATCTATATAGACATTCAAGTTCACGCACCTCTGAGAGACCAAGATAAGATCTATGAGCCTTTTGTAATTAGCTTTAGTGTTTTTCAGCCCAAAGGGCATCATGACATAGCAAAACACTCGAGCTGAACAGATCCATGGTGAGGTTTTACCAAAATGAAAGTTGCAAAACTTTGTTTCCACTTCTAAGGATAAATGTGAGATTTAAGATTTAAATTTATTTCATTTTAATATGCAAGCAATACATAGCTTGATCGTTGAGTGGTCGTTTTAAATTATGTGATCTTAGATTAAATCAAATTAGATTAAAATCGTCAAATGGTGGTTTTTAGAGCAAATATAATTAAAAAATTATAACCTTTTATTATAGATTGTCATTAACTTGCTCTCAGTTCACTGACGAGGTTTGGGAGGGGGAGGGAATGCATATAACTAAACAAGGTGTTTTTTTATATTTACTGTCTATTTGTTATTTAAATTAAATATTGATAATTTTAAAGAAAAGTAATATAATTTTTATAGAACTATCTCTTTACAAGTTTAATTGTTATGTTTATTCTCTTCTATAACAATTTCATTTTTTTACTTAAAATTTATTCCTATACACTACTATTTGAAAACATGGTATTAGGTAGGGGTGTTCATTACCGGGTACCCAGCTAATCCGGTACCCGAATAGCCGGGTACCTTTTTAAACGGCCCATGACCCGGCCCATATAATGCGGGTATCCGGATAAGACGGGTGGGGACACCGGGTATCCGGTTGTTGTTTTTTGATTATTTTCCAGATTTAATTATAATTTTAAAAAAAAAATTTATGGGCTGTTTTAGGCTAACTTAATCAGAATTTTACTAATGTTCTATTTCAAACTAGCATACTCCTTTTATGTAATCAATTTCGACAGTTTTATTTTCCAAATTGATTACATAAAATTGTACTGGAAAGTAATCAATTACATTCCAAATTTATTTTCCAAACTGAAAAACTGTAATGGAAATTTTTTATTTAATCAATTTCATTCTACACTGATACTGAAAGTGAGTGATGGTTGAGAGTGAGAAAGGGCTGAGTGTTGAGTGAGATTGATGAATTAGAAAGAATGGAAGATGAAACCCTAAAAAAATGAATAAGGAAGAAAGGGCTTCGAGTGCTGCGCCTGGAGCTGGAAATTGGAATGGAAGGCTACTAAAGGTATGAGAAAACCCTTAAAAAAATGAATATATAGACTAACTTTGTAACCGGGTAATTAACGGGTACCCGGATTAGTTTTAAATCGGCCCATGCCCGACCCAGACTTTTCAACTTTTTTGGGTTTTGACCCGTCATTTATGTGCCGGGTCGGCGAGTCGGCTCGTGCGGGCCGGGTAATTTTGAACACCCTTAGTATTAGGAGGTAATAGATAGTTAACAAAAAAAACTTTTTATGATAAAACTCTGCTTACCCTGGGAAATAAATAACACGCATCATGAAAATTTATACTACACGTCATTTTCATTATCATGAATAGTATCAATAACCAAACGGGCTATTTTTCAACAAAAATGTTGTGTGGTTGAAGTTCAAAATATATGGCTTTCCTTGAAAACCTTGATGAGTCGTTTATGAAAGCAAGATCCAAATAGTTCAAAGTGTTTGATACACATCATGTACTATTTCTTTGCAATGAAGCTCAAGAGATCCAATGAATCCATTTTAATAAAAGTACATGATTTGTTTTGAGGATATCTATCAAGTATAAATTTTTATATCTGAATACCAAACGATATTTAGTTTACTATTCTACCCTCCTTACAGCTCAATAGTTTGCATCTCTTTGCCATCCTCTCGCTTCTCCAAGGAGATACACTTATACCTTCTAGCACAAATCACATAAAATCCGAGATTTAGGGTTGTTAATGCAGCCGAGAGGAAGAAAAACCGGTCTAAATGCCCATCGTTCAAATTGGGAGGTACCCAACCAGGCCTTCCATTCTTTGTTGTGAAATGCATTACAACTGACAAAATGAAGCTACATAAGTAGCTTCCCATGGCTGATGAAGACATCGATAATCCAAGCCCGAGACTCTTTAGACTATCCGGTGTTTGTGAAGAGAAGAACTCCCATTGCGCGACATACACAAACGCCTCAGCTATACCAACAAGAACATACTGTGGAGTTTGCCAAAATATGCTTAATGGACTTATATCTTCCCCACTTAATACTGCATATTTCCTCCTTTGTTGCTCTAATAACCCTGCTATTATTATTGCTACCACTGCGATTGATAGTCCGATACCAATCCTTTGTAACTCGCTCGGAGGCTTTGGCTTCTTTTTTGTGAGCTTTACATAGACTGGGACTATCAGTTTGTCATATAAGATTATAAAGGCGGACGTGCTTATTATGTCAAAGGCTGTCATACTTGCCGGGGGGAAGTGGAAAGCTCCTATGGCGGTGTTCATCGTGGCTCCTTGCTCGATAAATAGAGACATCATTTGGATGAAAACTACTGAGGACAGTATTGTGCATAGCCATATGGGTAATAGTCTTAAGATGCATTTTACTTCTTCGACTTGAGTGACAGTGCATATTCTCCATGGGTTCGTTGGGGATGTCTTTTCCGATGCAGAGGTTGTGTCCATTGGTGTGATGATTGCTGCTCTATCGAGAAATCTGTTGTGTAGAAACAATAGTTAAGACGCGTTTTACTAAAACTAGTTAGACAGTCAACTGAAATCTTATTTGATTCGTTTTAATGTAAATTTTGTTAGCATAACTTACTTAAAGCCATTCGAGTGGGGTAACTTTCGAGCACCATGAATCTCGCTATCTTTTCCTTGAACTTCATACAGTCCTAGACCATGTTGAGGAACCTCAAGGTTCATTTTCCTAAAGGAAGCCATAATAACTTGCAAGAACCTAGAGATGGGATTACCACTAGGCTTAAAATGTCTATATCTCATGGTTCCACAAAACAGAAAAATCAGAGCAAGAATTGCACAAGCAGTAGAAATCCAATAACCAAGCACCCAATCTCCCATAGTTTGAATGTAAACCAAAATTGTTTCTCCAATTAAAGAACCCATGTTTAAGGCTACATAGAAGTAGCTAAAAAACGAGGTTTTTGATCGACTTTCTTCAGGATCTTGTTCATCGAATTGATCTGCTCCAAACGTAGCAAGTGCAGGTTCAGATGCACCATTACCCAGGGCAACTAAGTAGATTGATATGAAGAATATGGCGGTCTCGGATTTCGAGTGAGGATCACATTGTTGTTCTAATGTTCCACAACCACTAGGCTTTAGTAGGAAATGTTGGGTTGTGAAAGAACTTGCAATTAAACCCTGCGTAGATTACAAACACCAATTAACTTCAAGTTTTTCAAAGTTTTAGTCAAGTGATGAATTGTTTAATTTGAACAATAAGGATAGATAAGTACTAGAATTGTTTCCATGTCAATGGAGTAATGGACAATGTAATTTGTTAATGGTTCATACTTATGGCATATGATACGCTAAAACAAGTACTCGTCTCATTGGCTTCTTATTCTTACTTTAATCATACTCATTTTGTGAATATCTTGTCTATTGCTTGGCTTAACAAATTTTGTACTAGGTGAAGTGTTTATAGCTTAGCTCAAATTAAAAATAATATTTTTAAATTTGATCGAATAACATAGGATTATGACGATTTAGGGTGAACTATGGTAGTGGTAGAGTTGATAGGGAACGGTGGTGAATAGGGCTGAATTTTTTTTTTCTATAGTTTTATTTTTCAATTTTTAATTAAGTTCAAGAATTAATACAAACAAGAAAAGTGCCAATTAATAAATTTTCTTTGGTTTTCTTGTAAAAATCAAGTTACCTAAACCGGGTTGTGCTTTAAAAGAAAATTAGGTGTAAGGTCGAATTTTTGAAATATAAACGAATGATCACTACAACAAATTTAACTTTTCACGACACTAGATTTAATGGCATTAAAAAAATGTCATTGATTCATATTTTTAGTGTAATATTTATTAGTTTTTTTAAAGTTCCACTAAAATGATTTAACAACACTTTATTTGGTTTTTAGTGGCATATGTAATTATTACTATAATCTATATTGGCATCTATACTAATATACTAAAAGAGAAACCAAAGAAAATCTTCAACGACACGTGTCAAGATGTGATTAAGAGTTTTTCCGCCTAAATGAATTTTCAGAATTATCAATTATATCATTATTATATATTATTCTAGGAAATAATCAAAGAAAATAAAAGCAATAATGGCCTAAATATTATTAATTTTCCAAAGAGCCACTATTTAAAAGATAAAGAACATATACAAGGAAATAATCAAAGCTTATCCATATATATAATGACCCGGGTTATGGTCAATTATTCAATTAAATAAATTATTCGAAATTTAAGATTAACATTCTAAATATATTCCAAAAAATTTATTGTCAATATGGATAATCTATCTATCTATCTATTTGTACTAATATACTAAAGGACAAAACAAAGAAAATCATCAATGCCACGTGTCAAGCTGTGATTATAAAGTTTTTCGCCTAAATGAATTTTTAGAATTATCAATTATATCATTATATTATTATAGGAAATAATCAAAGACAATAAAAGCAATAATGGCCTATATATTCTTCATTTTCCAAAGAGCCACTATTTAAAAGATAAAAAACATATAAAAGGAAATAATTAAAGATTATCCACATATATAACGACCCGGGTTATGGTCAATTAGTCAATTAAAGAAATTATTCGAAATTTAAGATTAATATTCTAAATATATTCTAAGAGCATTATCGTCAATATCGATTATATCCAGCAATATATTAAAGATTTACATTCTTAAAATTGTTACATTTAATGGATGGTTTGTACGTAAATGACATCATTACTTTCTTAAAAAAAATATTCTCAATTTTTCTTTAATGCAAAAACCAAATGGAACAGATAAGTAATTTACAAATTAGTCCTTCTTAATTTAGATAAGATACTCTCTTGGTTTCAAGTTATTTTCATAATCAATGTTTATGGGATTAAGAAAATTAGAGTTTAAAATATTGGATATATATTGTATGAAATAGTAAATTTAACGGAAAAAGAATGAACACCATAGGTATTAAAAATACTAAAATAAAGTTACTAGAAAAATATGGGGACATTGACAATTTTTAAGGAACGACATATGAAGTTGCTCTATCCTAAACCACCATATCCTATTGTATGATATCTTCATCTCAATTGATTTGCACCCTTACTATGAAACTTACTATGAAAGTATAAATGTTATTTTGATGTTGTTCAATGGCTCAAATCAATACACGAGATAAATATATTAGAGGATTTTATCAAAAGATAAATTGTATTTGTAGTTCATATTAAATAAAATTTGGTGGGAACTTTATTAAAACTTTAATGTTTGCTAAGTAAGTTAGATAATCCCTAATAGAAATTGAGAGTAAATAACTAAAAATAATATACAGGACGAATTTTGATATTATTAGCTAAATTTTTTTCCTCATACTTCACGGAAGTAATTGAAGTAAAATACAAATTATCATGCACATTTTTTGTCAATTGCATTTTGTCATTGTCATTTTGTCATAATTAATATTATTTATTTAAATTTTATATAATTATTTTTTTACAATCTATCCGTGCTTGGCACGGGTTTCAAACTAGTTTTTCCTATAGTGGTATTTATGAAAAATGTCAGTAGAACCTATGTCGCAAAAAGATTAAGTGTGGTTTTTAATTATGATGCTAAAATGTCTTATACATGTCATTAAATCCTCTATATATACTATTAGAAATTTCAAGTAGCGACATTTAAATTAAACATCACTAAATATATCCTACTAAAAGCAAATTATGTTATAGTGAAAAATGGATGATTCAAGGACATTGTATACAACACTATTACATGACTCTTACCTAGGGATGTAAATTCGGTTACTCGGTCGGGTTTTGGGTCGATTTCACCGGGTTCGGGTTTTTCTAAGTGATTTAGCGCGTTGAATTGGGTCGATTCGGTTACGGGTCCAATTGAGTACGGTTCTGTATCGGGTTAATACCACACTGGGTCGGTTTCGGTTTCGGGTCATATCCATTCCAGCTTGGATTTGTATCGGGTTTGGTTAATACAATTCAGATTCAAATCGGTTATATTGCAGGTCGAATCGAGTTCGATAAGACTATCGATCAGGTCATTTTGGTTTTAGGTTAACGTTAATTTGGTTTATCTTGGTTCGGGTTGACTTTGGATAAATTATAAGTATCATTTTTGAGTTGTGCTTTTAGTTATTCTTAGGATTCGGGTCGATTAAAATCCAATTCAATTAAGCTTTATGTCGAATGAAATTTATAATTATTATACAATTAATTTATGATGAAATTGTTTGTGATTGGAAAATGGAGAGTTGTAGTCGATTAATTAAGTTGTTAGTTAATAGACAAATTTGGTTTAACCTAAGATAAAGTCGATAAGATTTGATTGTGTGTCTGCATTTATTGTTTAATTTTAGCTAAATTAAACTTGATTCAATTCAATCAAACTTATGTTAACTGAATTAAATTTGATACGGTTAAATCAAATTATATCGCTTAATCACATTGTCGGGTTAATCTCGAGTATTGATTATGGGTCATTTTGGGTGGGATTACGTCGAGTACCTATCGGGTAAAAGAGGGGTTCGAGTTGTAACAGGTCGAATGCAAATCGAGTTCGGTTAACCACATTGTCGAGTCAATTTCAGATGTCGGTTGTTCTCAAGTCGGGTACCGGTCGGTTGTTGGTCTAAAATAATCCGGTACATGTCGGGTTACGGGTCAACATCAGATCGAGTTTCGATCGGTTACAGGTCACTACTGCACCTCGGTCAACCAACGGATCGAATACAGATCAATTTCAGGCGGCATTGCAGGTCGGGTCAATTTTTACATCCCTACTTTTACCTAAACATGATTTAAGTAGATGAACGTAATTTTATTTAGCCGTTTGCTAATAAAAACGACTTTTTAAACAGAGCCATGATTGTATTATTAAAAAGCACTACAAAGTAGAAAATAAAGATACTTAATACAATCAATTTGCTATACACTATCTGGGCGCATGCGTATATATGCATAACTATTACAATGCACTCATATAAAACTTTAAATATAATATACCTGCAACTAAATGCTCCATTTTTTATACTTATTATTAAAATATTAATTAATCAACAAAATCATATTCTGTATTAGGAATAAATTGCTTTATGAGCATGGGAAATTAAAGGAATTAAAGCAAAAATGTGCTGACATAAAAATAAATCAAAAAATAAAAAAAATAAAAAAAATAAAAAAAAAAAAACTCACAATGGTAAGAACAGCTTGAAAGATTAAGCAAGTGAGAAATCTGCCCAAATAAGAATCACTGAGAAAAGCACCAATCAATGAAAAAAGATAAACAGATCCCATCCACATGCTGAAGGTGTTTGCTGCCTCTGCATTTGTCTGTCTTAATACTGATTTTGAGAACAACACTAAGTTCACTTCCACTCCCACAAATGCTAGTGTGGCTAACACTTCGTTACCTATTATTTAACATATCTAAATTCTTAATACCATCTATTATTATTACAAAACATTATTGCTAATAAAATAAATGCTAAATGTTCAGCACCGGCCCTAAGGGTTGGCAAGCATGATTCCTTGTCAAAAAAGCAAAATTAATGGTTGTAGAAGGTCCATATAGGTTATAAATTGCAAAGGAAAAGAGCCCCAATGTGTCATTTTGCCCAGGGCCTCTATATCAAGGGTCCGCCCTGTAAATGTTCCGTTTAAAATAGTAATAAAAAAAATCCGGAATACATTATTATCTAAGACACTTCTCAGTAGTTTTTTCTTTGTTATTCAAGTATTAATAAATAATTGATGTGTATAAATTTACATAAGAGCAGAGTTGACTGCATACAAACTTTATAGAAAAATAATGTGTAATTCCTTAAAAACAACTTTTTATTTTTTAAATAATTATTATTTTAAATTTTATAATTTTTTAAAGAATGTAAATAAATTATGTAATGTAGTTCTAGAGATTATAACTTTGAAGTACTTCTAAAAAAACAAAAGTTATAATCTTGGAGTCTACAAATCAAATAATAAAGACTAGTAAATTTTATTTTTATACCTACAAAAAAACTAATTCAAAAAATATCTAAATCTAGACAAATTCTTTAATAATTAAGATCGTCTCATCGTGAGACATAAGATATGGATATATCCAATTTTGAATTTCTTAAAATTTAACAAAAAGACTGTTTTTACTTAGTTAACTCTCATGTCTTATAGTGAGGCGGTGTCATACAAGACTTATCATTAAATTTGATGTTAGTGTTCTAAATATAAGTAATTCTAATTATGTCTTAGGATCTCTATAGAAATGAGTTGTTTGATCATAAGGCTCCTTTTTCATGATATGTTTAAAGTGTATAATTTTCCCTTAAAGTTTCCAAAATAACTTTATTTTTATCATAATAATTAATATTGACCAACTAATTGTTTTCAATGTTGAACCCCAAAATCTCAATGTCTATCTTTTAAATCATGTTAAAAGTGGGAGTATAGGGCTTCCGCATGGTAATAAAATAAATTGTATAAAAGCACTAGATTAGCCATCAACAAGGAAGTGTCCATTAATTATAATTATTATGAGTTAATTGAATTCAAAGTGAAATTGTCCCATACCACTAAACAACATAATAATATGATTATGGACTAAACTATTTGCATATATAATCGATATTAATTATATATATATAGCGCATGTTGAAATTATGATGATCTATTGACAACTAAATAAGGTACATAGGGTCCATGAGACCAACCAAAAAGGTGATACTCCATTATAAGTTCTATGTTTATGAGTTAAATTCCGATTTCATTTTTGGACATTATATTTTAAATATATTAGATTACTATATATAATGAAAATTGTAAAATAAAAATATGAATTAAATCAGATCATACATAGGTTTTAAAAGTTGGGTTCAAATTAGATTGTTAATCGTGTTGATTAATTAATATATATTTTAATTTTCTAGAAGCTACTTGAACAAGATATAGTTTTGATAATGTTTTATTATCTAGTCCAGTTGTAAGTCTCTTAATCAGCTCAAAATGAGTTTTATTTTAGTTGGAATATGTAACGTCTCTTTCAAATAAAAATTGATAAATAAATCTAGCTCTTCCTCTTCTTTCGCCCTAAATAATAATTAATCAAAAAAATGATTAGCTAAAAATTTGTAAATGAATCTAGCTTCTCCTCTTCTCTCACCCCTAAACAAATATGTAATTAAGTAACTACTACGTAAACATTAGTATTTACAAACTTACTACGTAAACATTAGTATTTACAAACTTATTAAAATTAAATCATTGTGAAAGAACATATTAAATATACTCAGTAAAGGTCAAAGTTGTCAAGTGGGTAATAACTTATATCAAAGTTTCTAATTTGATTAATAATTCAACTTCTACATCCTTGATTTCACTAGAATAAATAATTTATAGTCACGATTGAACCAAAAACATAATAATTAAACTTTATTTTTAAGAACAATTAGAATCATAAAAATGAAATGGGTAAGAACGAGTCTACACCCTTGATTTCACTAGAATAAATAATTTATGGTCACGATTGAACCAAAAACATAATAATTAAACTTTATTTTTAGGAACAATTAGAATCATAAAAATGAAAAGGGTAAGAACGAGTCTACACCCTTGATTACACAGAAAAGTAACTATAATTTTTTAAAATGTCCTTACTTTATAACATAATACTCCCTCTGTTCCTTTTTGATCTTCCACTTTAGGTTTTTCACAAATATTAAGAAAGAAGGAATCTTTGTTGGTAGTGAGTATTATTTAATTAATTATATAGTAGTGGGAAGTAATGATTGTATTGAAATTATGAGAGAAAAAAATAATTAAATAGTAGTGTGAAGTAATAATTGTATTGGAAGTATGAGAGAGAAAATAATTAAATAGTAGTGTAAAGTAAGAAAAGTGGAGTTTTTATGTGTAAAAGTGAGATGAAAACTTTCCAAAAATAAAAAGTATTCTAAAGTGGAAGAACTTTTGAAACTACCCGTTATAGTAATGTGGAAGACCATAAAGGAACGGAGGGAGTATCATTTTTTATATACATAGTAACTAAACAAAATCAAAAAGAAAAATCTTTCTCATCCTCATTTTAAAATCCTTCTTATTTAATCATATCTATCTATCTATCTATCTATCTATCTATCTATCTATCTATCTATCTATCTATATATATATATATATATATATATATATATATATATATATATATATATATATATATATATATATATATATATATATATATATATATATATATATATATATATATATATATATATATATATATATATATATATATATATATATTAGGGAGGATCCAATAAGAAGGGTGTGAAATAGGAAGGATAGGAAGGGTAACTACGATTGATTGATTAAGATCTAACGATTGAAAACATTTGTCAACCTTGAGATCAGGTAACATATTTATGAAGAAGCTCACACATTAATTTAAAAGCATCACACTTTCAGTATCACATGTTTATACATAAAGTATCACATAATAATTAGAAAGCATCACACCTCTATCCTTCAGTTTCAAGCTAGCAAGATGGACCATTGATCAAGATCAATGGATGAAATTCCTTCCATCCTTCCTATTTTCACACCCTTCTTATTTGATCCTAAACCTTTTATATATATATATATATATATATATATATATATATATATATATATATATCCCAACCAACATACGATACATTAATTTCATCCATTAAATCTTAGAGCAATGGTCCATCTTGCACGCGTTTGAGAACAGAAAAAAAGTTGTGATGCTTTCTTAATGAATATATGATACATTCTGTATAATCATGTGTCGCTTAAAAGTGTGATGTTTTCTAAATTAATGTGTGATGCTTTCTTCATAAACATGTGTTACTAGATATTCTGCTATGACAAATTTTTTAGACCATTAGATCTTAATCAATCAACGGTAGCTACTCTTTCCTATCCTTCCTATTTTCACACCCCTTCTTATTGGATCTCTACTCTATATATATATATATATATATATATGTATCTATCTATCTATCTATCTATCTATCTATCTATTTATATATCTATATATATATATATATATATATATATATATATATATATATATATATATATATATATATATATATATATATATATATATATATATGATCAAATAAGAAGGATTTTTAAATAAAAAGAGTGAGAATGATTTTTGTTTGATTTTGTTTGGTTACTATGTTATAAAACAAGAACATTTTAAAAATTTTGTTATAGTTACTTTTGTGTATAACGTAGTGAAGTTTGTGGGGATTATAACATATGGAAAGAATATCTCCACATTCACTTCAATTTTCCAAATCTCTCACATAAATTTTTTCTACTTCATACTCTTGTATCTCGTACTCTCCTTTTTTAATAATCTTGATTTTTACGGTATCCTTTTAACTCACTTTATAAATTATACTCGAAACTTATTATTTACATTTCTAACACTTTTAAATTAGATCTATATTTAATTATTTTATTTTTAAAATTTTTATGGTCTCTTGAAAATACAGAAAGTAATTAAATAGTTTGAATCATTAACGAAAAAGGACCAATTGAACATAATTCGTCTATTTGGTCAAAGGATATGAAAAAAGTTTATCCTCTTCGATGTTGGTGCCAAATCTTGTTGTCGTTCGCATACAAAATCATGATTTTTATGAACTTAGCGTCACCGATAGAAAATAAAAAAAAAAAAAAAAACCTTGATTCAATAAGAACAGGAGACAAGTGAATTTGGTTCAGTTAATTCCTCTTGAACATGACTCATTAAATCATATTTTACGTTTTCTTTTTATTTACAATTGCATAATATTTTTATTATTAACGATCAACTCGAAACACTTTATTAGTTTTATCATATTAACATGGGTTATAACGTTGACATTAACCCTAGCTAGCTTCTCAACCCCACACTAGATAAAATTAATTCATCGGGCAGTCTCCTGAGAGATCGTCTCTTTGAAAGACACCTCTCAGGCCTAGTCCATTATAACTTAAGTCATACTTTTACTTTATAATTTCTTTTATGGCACTACAACATAACTTGCTTTTAGTGGGATATATTTAGCGACATTTAATTTAATTGTCTTTATTTCAAATTTCTTATAATGTATATAGAGGATTTAGTGACATTTATTAGAGCCTTTAGCGTCATATTAAAAAGTCACACTATAGCTTTTAGCGAAATAGGATCTAGTGACGTTTCTCACAAATGTCACTATAGATTATAGTGACAATTACATATGCCACTAAAGACCAAATTAAGTGTCGCTAAATCACTTTATGGTGGAACTTAATATAAAAACTAATAATTATTACACTAAAAATATGAATTTGTGACATTTTTCACTAAATTCAATGTCGCAAAAAGCTAAATTTGTTGTAGTGTGAATCGACCCAATCAGAGATGATGGTCTCTCAAATAGATTGTCTTTCACAAGAATTTGTGTTAAATTATTGACAATAGCATAACAAAATTGTGTAACAGTAGAACGAGTGTATTTGGTCCACAAAAACTATGGAAAAGTCTAAATCTATCTTATTCTTTTTTTTATTTATTTTTGAAATATTAACTAATATTGTAATGAGAGTATTTTAAAGAATGTATTTTTCTAAAAGTCAAAAAAAAATATTAATTTGTTGATACTCTCTAGCTGATATTTACCACAAGTATCTCATTTGCTTTTTGATGTTATTAACTCTTTTTCTTTATTTGTATTTTATTATTAATATATAAGTTAAAACACAGTCAAGTGAGATTTTGTTTAATTCGTCTTAATGCAAATATTATTCAAATCAAATTTCCATAATTTATAATTATGCACTATTAAAGATATTAAAAATTAAATAAGTGTATTAAATAAAGGGTATAAAACAAATGAAACACTTTTGGTGAATAGGAGGGAGTATTATATTTGCGTTAATGCGAAATAAATTTAAAGAGATAAAGAGTAGAATCAAAAATATAAATTCAAAACCATGATACTCTATTATAGAAAAGTTATCCAGAATAATCGATCTTTTTTATGACTTTCCTGTAATAATCTAATCTATTTATTGACCATGAATAATTCAAGTTTTAGAAAGTTTTTCTTTAGAGTAAACCTAGTAATCTGATGACTTACTATAGCAAGTTTCATTTTTCTTTATTTCATTTATTATTTATAATTTTTTATGTAAATTTTTTTTCTATTTTATATTAATTTTCAATTTACATTTTTGGTAAAAATATTAGATTATTTTAAATAATTTTTTGTTTATTATATAAATATACCAAAATTAGGGCAGTCTCAAACACAGTTTTTGTTATAAAAGATTATTATATTATAAAGGAGGGTTTAACAATAAAAAGTATTACCTAAGAGTAACATCCCTGTTTTCCACCCACCAGTTTTTGTTTTATTTGCAGGCCTTCCATGTCGATCAAGTGTACCATCTTTGGTGTAAGAATTCCAAGTTTTTGAACTACTACTGCTGTTGTCATTTCCCTGTAATTGATTCAACGTACTTAATTAAATTCCATATGCTTTTTTCATCCAACAAATAGTTCTCCATAAACCTTTTAAATAATTAAATTTTAAGGAAAATACTTCCTCCGTTCCATAATACTCGCTACATTTTCCATTTTGGGAAATTTCATATTACTTGCTACATTTCCTTTTTTTTAGTAAAAAATCAATCATTTAAGGTTATACATACTCCTATTTTTATCTTACTCTATATCTAATTATTCCTATTTTTCTTTTTTATTTTTCAACAAATAATAGTAAAAATTCCAAAAAAGCAACTTTCTACCTACTACTCATCATTATACAGTAATTTCTTAATCTTTGTGTCCATGCAATAATAGCAAGTAAATCAGAACAGAGGAATAATATAAATAAGAAATTCGTGTTCAATCTCGTATACCAAACAAAGTAAAACCCATTTTTTAACACTCAATCCACTTGGTGACGGATTTAAGTTAGGACATGCTATGTAAATGACTTTACCATATTATTCTGCAAAAAACTTAATTTTTCAATTTCAAAATTTGTAGTAATCAAGGCCGTTTGTCACCGTAGGTAAGTTGGACATTTGTTTAAGGCTCAAAACTAGAAAGGATTCTAATTATATCTGAAATTTTAGTTAAGAACGTAGACGCTTTAAAATATTTTAAATTTATGATTAAGAAGTATAATGCCTAAGCTACATTTATAAATATATTTGCTCTGTCTCTGTTATTTTTGTTAACCACACATTAAATTAAAGTTCAGAACTAACTTTTAATAGAGAGGTCTCATTTCGTTTAGTATGTCAAGGGTCCATAGAATGCCAAAAAAAGACATAGGCAGCAATATATATATTACTATTCCTCTTTTTTTTGCTTGTTCAATTTTGAGTTTATCACTTTAGTAGAGAGATATATTAACAATGTTTATAATATAATGTATTTGTTAAGTACAAAATATGTTTATAAATTTTGTTAGATTTGTCTTAATATAAAGTTTTTATTATACAATTTATAATTTTGTATGATGCTTATTAGAAATATCAATAAATATTTTCTTTATAGAAGCATGCAAAAAGTAAAGTAAATAAAAAAAATCGAGAATGTATTTATGAAAGTTTCTAATTTTTTGTGAATAAACATTTAACTCAAACTCTATATTACTAATATTACATTCCATAAGATCTAACTCAAAACTCTTGGTTTAGAATTTTATTTAAAGTTAGGAGATCAAAACGTAATTAGTTTTGAATTTGTTATAGCCTAGTTAAGTAAGATTTAAAAACATATATTAAAAATGAAAGTTTTAACTTAGAATTTTTAATTCTAAACCCTAAATCCTTATAAAATATACTAAATTATAAGGTCTAACATGTATGTATCCTAAAGGTCTTGGCCTCTAGAATTTAGTATTTGTATCAACTACTAAGTCCAAAAATAAAGCATAAACATTTTTGATTGTAGGCAATCAAGTTTTGAAGATAATCATATACTTATACTATATTTGAATAATACTCCCTCTTATTCCTATTCATTGAGAATGAGACATTTGGGTTTTGCACCAAAATCAAGAAAGGGTGGGGGACCACGTAAAAGTAAGTGGAAAACTCTCTTTTTCCATAAAGGGTATTGATATTTATATGTTGTTGTGTTGTTGTAGTAAGGGTAAAAGGGTAAAAAAGAATGACAAAAATATAAATTGCACATTTTCAGTGAATTAGCCCAACAAAAAAATGTTCGATTCTCAATAGAAGGAGGTAAATTTATTTATAGAGATAATAAAGGAATGAGAAGGAAACGGTGGAAGGAAATGGAAGCATAAGGCCGACCCTATTAAGGGTCCAAGCGGGCCCATTCTAAAATAGAAAAACGACTCTTTGTTATTTAGTAGTTAGGGCTTATAATAGTATACTTCCTTTGTTCTATTATACTTGCTACATTTGACTTTTTACATAGTCCAATGCGTTATTTTGATTATTTATATATTGAATTATACACGTCTAAAAATTATAAAAAATTAGTATTAAGAAAGTATGCGATAATTAGACGATTAGCCGCAATATATAAAATAAGCTTGAACGATGAATAGTGTCGATAATGAAAATGTAATGAGTATATCAGAACGGAGGAAGTATTTAGTAATTAGGGACACATAATTAAGATTTCACCCCAAGCCTCTCAACTCTCATTGTTAGCTTCCCGAAAGAAAGATCAATGAAATGTATGTAAATTCTTCTTTGTTTAACAAGAAAAATAATGAAATGAAAAATAAATGAGATTGTTTTTATGTCAAATCTTTTAGTTTCGGAGATATTTATATTTTATTAAAAATCATTCATTAACCCCTCTAAATATCTCTCCTCCAAATGTCTTTCTTTCCATTTTATTATCCAAATAAGTGATAATTCATTTGCTTTTTCTCGATTGCTGTTAATCCAAATACACTCTTATTTTTTTATTTTTAAGTTTGTTTACGTATGATCAATATATTAATTGTATTAATTTTACACTTAAGCTATTTTCATGTTGAATTGATCATAGTTAAATTTGTTTTATGGTGAGATAGTAATATTATTCACTTTTAAGATGCAAGAATGAAGATATAGAGATACTTTAGACATAAAAGGTAAATTTGATCCATGGATCATAGTGGCATGTAGACTTAAAAACCCAAGTTTTCTATAGAATTGATTATTCATATATTTCATGAATGTTTTCAATGATTCCTAATTTTCTATCAAGCTTTTCCAAGTATCACTCTTTGGGGCTTGTATCACACTTTTCCAAGACCAAATCATACTCCTTATCAAATCATCATTACATCCAAAAATTTTGAGCATGAAATAAGACTCCATAATGAAAAGCCCACCTTTTCAAGTTCATTTGTGGGGTATAGGTACCATTTTAGTTTTGTTTTAAACTAACAAATTTAATTTCACTCATTATTGGTTTTTTTGTCTATGAAGAATTACAAAGAATAAGTAGTATTTGTTTTTTTAATAATATTTGAGTTATGATGTACTCAACTTTAATTATCTTATGTTATAATTAATATATATTAAACATATTATTATAATTCAAAAGCTTTTAATACAATTTTAAATAAGCTCCATAATGTTTATTTTCTAATTTCACTTTTAATTTATTATTTTTCCATATTATACTTATTTTCACTTTCAACTTTTAGAATGATTTAAGTTAGATATTTATGATAAAATTACATTTTAATTATTTTATATATTTTTAAAATTTTGGCTTCTTATACTCCATCTATAATTCCTAAAAATTAGGAGTTAAAATTTTAAATTTCAAAATTTTTGTCATTAATTATAGTCAAGTGAATTACGTAATTTAAAAACAATTTTAAAGTTTGAAATTTTCAGAAAATACAGTAACAAAATTATAGTCACTATCAATGGAAAAGAACCGTTATGATGAAGTAGTATTGGATTTCGATCGATGGCTTTGATGGATTCGACATGTTTAACGTGTATATTATTATTGAATGTAAATAAAAATTGAATTTTTAAATATTTTTCAAAAAATATTAAATTAATTCCTTATTTATTTTTAATGTATATATTTTATTATAATTATAATTTTAATTAACGTGTAAAATAATTTTTAAATTAGTTACTCTTTATAAAAGTCGTAAAATGGGCAAAAACAACATGTCAAAAAAACGGATAATACTGATGCAAGAAACATTAAATATATTATCGGTTTGCAATTGAGAAAAACGACGTAACTTTTTGAAAAATGCTAGCAACGGTAAAAAGTGAAATCTATGTTACATGTTTGAAAAATACTAGCAAAAACTAGCCTATTTTAACCCGTTTTTATTTGGCAAACCTTTTTGTATTGAAGGCATGTCAGCCGAACCCTTTTTAGACTTACCCGGCCCGTATGTGGCCCGAGCATAGATATAGAATCTTGATAAGGTGTTAGAATTTGTGAGTCATGCAAGTTATCATCGTTGTAGAAAACCTATATTTCACATTACATATATTAAAGCTAAAGTATCATTGCTTGACGTTGTATTCCCCTAGCAGACTAGTTTTTATTATTTTACGATGTTTCTTGTAAAATCTTCTTAAATTATTTGACAGTAATTTTTATCAATTAATTTATAAAAGTGAGTGAGCTTCCCTATAATTCATTGAAATAGTTAAAAATTATGGCTTTAATCAATATTTGATTAATTCTATAAAACTCGATCAATATGACGAGCAACAAATAAAAAAATAAGGATAAAGTAGTTTAAAATTTATAAACATAAATCTGGAAAAGTATGAGCTTGAGAAGAGATAAAATTGTACTCCCTCCGAATAAATTTAGTAATCCCATTTGCTTGGGCACACTTGTGGAGATAACATTTTGACTTTTAATATCTCTAATTATGCTTAAATAAAAATTATGAAAAGTTGATAAGAATAATCTGTGCATTGAGACGAATCAAACAAGATCTCACATGACTATGTTTTAACTTATACATTAAAAATAAAATACAAATTAAACGAAATTGATGAATAGTGTAAAAAATCAAATGAAACAACTAAATTAGTTCGGAGAGATTACAATAAGTGTAGTATGATAATTATAAGTAAGTTATTCGTTTTTAACAAGTCAATTAAAAACGTTACTCTTGATTAATTCATAGAGAGATAATGATTTGTTATTGTTCCAAAGGGGAGAACTTCGAATTAATATATAATTCATATAGAGCTTATATGTAAGCACTAATTTATATTTTTGAAACTTTGTGACCTTAAGTTATTGGTATTTTTACTAATATTTTTTAAATTTGAGTAATGATTTTTAACTTCAAGCTTTTGCAAATTGCATGTGGTAGATAAAATAATAAGTTTTTTTGTTAAATTAAATACCTATTTCGATTGAATTTTGTAATATGTAGCAATTAATATGATCACGACGTTTGTTATTTGAAAAATGTTATTATGGTGGGTAAAAATAACGTAAAGGTAAAAAAAAAATCATTTTGTCTATTACATGGAAAGGTTTGAAGGTCAAGGTCACCACGTGGATTAAAAAATATTTGTCTATCACATAAATTTTCCCTAAATTTTTTTATGGTATGTTTAGCAACTTAAAATTAATTTCCAAATATTGAATTGACCGAAATACTATGTTTGACAAATCTTGAATTAGGAAATGCGGAATTAAATCAATTCTACATAAAAGTTTGATAGTAATGTAAAATTGGTCAATTATTAAAATTTGCAAATTCCAAGTGCTTATGTGTTAGAGTATATAACATATCTTGGGGCGTCAACCATCAGCTTAAGCTTTTGGTTGAGTTGATTCATTGGCATGGTATCAGAAGCCAGTGAAACAAGAGGTCACAGGTTCGAATCTCAACCACCCCTCATTTAAAAGTGGAATATTTAGCACTAGGTATGAGGAGGGCCTGTGTTGCATCCACACTTCTAGCCCAAAGGGCTCTCATGTAAGGGGGCGTGTTAGAGTATATAACATATCTTGGGGCTTCAAACCATCAGCTTAAGCTTTTGGTTGAGTTGGTTCCTTGACATTATGTATCATTTACGATTAATGGTATGTTTGGCAACTTGAAATTCATTTCCAAATATTGAATTGTCCCAAATACCATGTTTGGAAAATCTTGAATTTGGAAATATGGAATTGAATTTATTCTACAAAGAAGTTCAATAGTAATGTAAAATTGGTGAAGTATTAAAATTTGCAAATTCCTAGTGTTTAGGTGGCATTTACAATTCTTGAATTTAAATACGAAATTTAAATTTCTTATTTTTAAATAAATTACTTGCATAATTAAATATAGGTAGACATATATGAAATCAGAAAGAGGTATTAAAACAATTAATAAAAGGGTAAAATTTTTACCTCGGATCCATGACAAACTAAAGCTGACTCACAGAGTGCTTGTTTTGTTTCCATGTTTTAAATCCTCTGTTCTTACTGATCTTAAACTGAGCATACAATTCCTATTTAAACAAAACTGAGCATACAATTCGGGAGGAAAGTAAGAAATAGTTCAATTAAAAGATTTTTTTTATTTAAATTGTATGATTCTTTTGGGTTTGTGCAATGAAGAAAAGGGTACAAAAATATTCCAAAATTTAGAAATGAAAAATGGAGAAATAGGAAAAAATTATTGGAAGGGATGAATGGCATGCCCAGGTAAGTTAAATCAAAGGAGAAGTAATATGTTTCCCCATGCAGATCATCGCTCTTCTTTTTATAATCATCAAGACCACTCACATACTCACATACTAATACACTCATTTAACTTTCAGGCTTTTCAGCATTATTTATTAATAACTCTTTACTAATATTTTTAGGAAAATTTGCTTTTAAAAATTCTAACTTTTGGTGATTCTAGTTTAAAAAGTCTCATCTTTTAATTATTTTTTAAAAATTTCACCTAAGAACTAGATTTTCTTCTAAAAGTCTAAATGACCTGCAACCTGTTGAAGGAGGTTAACATGTACTTAAAAAAAACTCTACACTTGTCAAGCTACAATTGAAGTTTATATATTTAATTTTAAAAAAGGAAATTAAAAAAACTACCCTATACCGACAGCCCTATCCCGCACTACCACCATAGCCTCTTCTACATTTTTCTCGCCACCATTTCCCTCCTCAACTTGCAACATACTCTCTTAACTGCAACCCACGAGGGCTACCCTCGCCCTTCACTACCATCGACATACCCTCTCACATGCATCCTAATCACTATTGCCAACATAGTTGCCAATCCTAATAGCACAATCCAAATTTCTTCTTCACCACCTAACATTGTCGCTATTGCACCTCAACAAAAACCCTAACCCAACCCATCAGAAAACCCAACAGAAACCCTAGCCTATCACTACAACATAATTTGCGTTAAGTGGGATGTATTTTGCGACATTTGATGTAATTATTTGCACTTATTTATATCATTTTATACTCCTTAATGATGGTCGTTGTTAGTAATTTCGTGATTATATTGAAGATTTATGCTACTTTACTCATTTTGGTCATTTAAGTTGAATTCGAGTGATTTAGATTGTTTTAAGCATAATTCTTATGGTTATAACGGAGTTCACTAAGAAAGATTCTAGCTTAGGTGAAGATGTTCTACAACGAAAATGAGCAAAAGAGTAAAATTGTGTTTATAAGGCAAAAGTTTTGAGGTGAAATTTGATACATGTCTACTATTTTTGCCATAACTTTTGATAGAAAGATTGGAATAATGCAAGGTTTACGGCATTGGAGACAAGATTTCAAGAGCTTTCTAACGGTATATTATACGTCCAATTCCGACAATCAATCAAGAAATGACGATCATTTAAAGTTTGCTGAAGCTGTTAGCCAAAAACGCCGACTCGGCTTCCTGGTCATGGAAGTGGCCGCCGAGTCGGCTTTGCCTTCTGGAATTCCGTGCACATTTTCTCATTTCTTTTATTTTGTATTATTTTATTTTATCTTTATTTTAATTAACTTCTTAGGGTATATATTTAGTGGTTAATAAGAGCCAATTACGTTAAGCCTCCTTGAGGGGAGCACAAGCAGGGCAACTAAAACCCTCTTCTCCGTCTTCTTCCTTCATCTTTCTCCATTGAAGACCATTTTTAATTCTTGCACGCTTTTAATTTCTTGTATTTAAGTTACTTTCTTGTTAGTAGTTAATATTTCTTTATCAAATTTATATTAGTTTAATCATTCCTTGTCAAACTTTAATTGTTTTTTCTAGAAATTATTATTTAATTAAAAGTAGTATTGCTCTTTATATTTTCGTCTCTTGGATCTTTAATTGTTTGTCTTATAATTTAATTATTGTTTTTCCTTGCAAATCTCATTATTATCATCGTTTTTTTTTTTTTGGAAAATTAGGAATATATTAATAAGAAGAGGAAACACCACACTGTAACTTGGGGCCCTAAACCCGCCGGCATACAAAAACCCCCGTAGGGAAAAAAGCCATTGGAAGAGGGGGACCAAGAAACAGGCCACCCAAAACAGCATAGGGGTGGACTATGCAACAATCGTTTTATAGGCAACACCAAAACAAGCTGGTCTAAGCACCTTACACACCGATAAAGCTATACTAACACCAATAAGACTAACACTAGTAAGACAAAAAGACCCCACCAGCCAGGAGTCCTAACATCAATACCAAGAGTCCTAACACCAGAACAAACTACGCCCAGCCCGGCCCCAACACCCCACTACCTCTGAAACAAAAAAACACCATCTATGTTAAAGACCATCAACCTGCAACAAAACAGACGCCCAGTCGCGACTCGCACCAAACCATCACAGCACCGATCAAGACACCGACCACTTCTCCAGAACAACTCTTATCACCCAACGAAGCCTCCAAGAGCAGCTTCATTTAAAATATCACCCAATCATCCGTCCAAAACTGAAACATGAAACACATAGGGCCCAAATCACCAAAAAACAGCAAAGAAACAGGCCAAAGACGATAGCAACAACCCACCCAAAACCAGGTCTCGAAAAATCTTTGAATAATGCACCAGAAAACGAAACCCAACACCACGATACACTAGAATCGAATAACAGCTTCCACACCAGAAAAACAAAACACGCACCACTCAAAAACGCATAAGAAACGAAACCCAACACCACGATGAACCAGAAAACGAAAACTCACCAGAAAAATGAAACCCAACACTACCATAATCCACCACCAAGAACAGCTTCCACACCACGAGCACCCCTACCGTCACACCAAGAGAACCAGCTGCACGAGCATCTTCAACGACCAAAGAACGGTTCTAAGCTCACCATCAACACCACGAAAACAGAAATACCCCATCCATTCGCCTTCAACGCTCACCATCAAAATTAAATACCCCAAACAACAGAACCGGCAGTGCTAGGGTTCTAAGCACGCCTTTAAAATAAAATTACCCTAGAAAACAGAAACCTTCGAACCTGACTCCAGCGCTCTAAACCTCTTAACACCGCATCACCTGCCTCCATCAACAAAATCAATCCACAACGCCGAGCTCCTCCCGCACCGACTGCACATCTCCCCCAATAACAAGCTACCAGAACATCATGAACCTGGACACGAAAACCCCACACAAGAAACACCAAGATAACCGGAACAACCTCCAAAGAAAGACACCAAGACCATCGGAGAAGCCACCATCCCAGAGAAATAACGCCAACAAACTCAAGACCAAGATACGAAAAAAGACCGCACGAACCGTCACCATTATCAAAAAGACCAACCACTGTTAAAACCGAACACCATCAACCCCAGTGAAAAACACCACGAATCTTTGCGAAAAGGAAAATGGACCGTCACCGTCAAGGAGGGATCACAGCCCTTGTCGGTCGACAAAACACCTCCCAAACGCCACACCGCAGAACAAGGGGAAACAAACGCCAGATCTGCACCGTTAGAGGGCCAATCCCGGCCACCTGACCTTCCTTCCTCACTGCCCCCAAAAGACCAGTCTACCGAACACCTTGAGACCCAAAAAACACGACCTTGAAACCACCTAACATTCACCCACGCTTAAACCGCCAAAGAGAAAACAGAGAGAAAACGAACAGAG
The DNA here is from genome assembly GCA_019425755.1 of Amaranthus cruentus. Taxonomy (NCBI): domain Eukaryota; kingdom Viridiplantae; phylum Streptophyta; class Magnoliopsida; order Caryophyllales; family Amaranthaceae; genus Amaranthus; species Amaranthus cruentus. Next base: position 8,427,873 of record CM033455.1, read on the forward strand.
ATTGATCGCCAAAAGATGTGAGCAGAGATAGATCGCCAAAAGTTGCCATTTATTCCACTGAAAAAAGACCAAAAATTAACAAAAACTGAAAAGAAAATCTGCCAAATACAAAACGAACAATAAGCAAGTATGATCTGATTCTTGGATGTGTCTATGAAATTAAGGATTAAAGTGGTTAAATTGTGCTAATTAACCCTAAATTAAACATGCTTTGTCTGACTAGTCAATAGAACTAGCGTGTGAGATTGGGATCGACTTTGTTTTAGGGTAAATTTTAGTTAATTCTTTTTAATTCATTCAATAAATCTGCATGTGAAAATCGAATTAGTAGGGTCTAAATCTAATAATTAATCAACAGAACGAGAGTTTAAGATTCACAAGATTATATTTAATCACATAATTAATCAAACATTTCATAGACACTACACAACACTAGTGGAAAAAAACGCTAATTGTTGCGGTTTTTATGCCAATAAAGGCTACGGTTTGGGACCCAAGCATTAGTGGTGGCAGTTGATAGCTTGAAAGAAAGGTTGTGGTTAAAAAACGTAGCAAACATAAGTTTTATAGACAACGATTTTTGGGAAAAACCGCAGCCTTTAGTACATTTTTTTATTTTTCAAAAAAGTGCACTATTTGTTGCAGTTCCCATAAAACCGCAGCCTATACTTATATTTTTTTCATTTTTTTTGTTTTAATAATAATAGTAAATATCTAGTGCACTGGTGCTAATTGCAAATGAATCATTGCGATGGTTGAAAAAAAGAAAAATATCTGGTGCACTGGTGAAGCTTGATTTTCAGAAAGCATACGACTCAGTCAACTGGAAATTCCTGGAACAAGTTATGACTAAGCTGGGCTTTGGTAGATTATGGATCCAATGGATTATGAACTGCGTGGGTACTGCTTCAATGTCCATCCTCCTCAATGGCTCACCGTTGAAACCGTTCAATATGGGCAAAGGATTAAGGCAAGGTGACCCCATTTCCCCTTATCTTTTCATTTTAGTTAGTGAGGAATTGGTATGTTTTCTTAAAAAAGCTGAAGTCACTAATTTGATTAGACCGGTCATGATTGGTTGTAATGAGGTGCCTTTAAAGCACCTTCAATTTGCTGATGACACTTTAATCTTTGTCCCCAATGACCCCCTTTGCATTACTAATTATTTTCGTATATTGGATGTGTTTGCGGTAATGTCGGGTCTGTACTTGAATTATAGCAAATCTTGCTTCATTACTTGAACCCTGGGGATCATGCTTGGGCGAGTGACTTAGCTACTTCTTTTGGATGTCGACACCAAAAGTGTGCTTTTACTTATTTGGGGTTTCCTTTGGGGGATAATATGTCCAAAGCTTCTGCTTGGAAACCTGTCATTGACAATATTAACCACAGACTGGCCTCTTGGAAAGCTAAAACCCTCTCTAGGGCGAGTAGACTTACTCTGATTAGAAGTGTGCTCAATTGTTTACCTGTTTACTTCATGAGCATGTTTAAGTTGCCCAAATCTATTGCTTCTTAAGTAATTAAGCTTCAACGAAGATTTTTTTGGGGTGAATCAAGTGGAGAAAAAATGGCTCTACCTTCTGTTTGTTGGAAATTAATTGAACTGCCTAAAGATCGGGGGGACTTGGCATAGGAAATATAATGCATAAGAACCTGATTGTTCTTTTTAAATGGTGGTCGAAATGTGAAAACACTCTTTGGAAAAGCATCCTTATGTCAGTACATAACATCAAAGGCTTGAAAGCCTCTTTAGATACCTTCAGAAATGTGAGGGAGGGTATGTGGTCACAGTTAACAAGTTCTGAGGGGGATGATCCTGAAGGCTGGGAATGGTGATTCTATATTATTCTGGCATGATAAATGGTGTGAGGTGGGCCCTTTGAAGAGAGAGTTCCCGAGACTTTTTTCCATTTCACTGCAACAAAACTCTCTCATCAGACTTATGGGGGACTGGCAGGATGGTAACTGGGGTTGGAATCTTTATTGGCGTAGAAGATTATATGATTGGGAAATTGCTGACTTTACGCGTCTTATTGCCATCATTGACCAAAATAAACCACAAAGAGAAGGCCATGACGATATTACTTGGCGAGGCTCGACAAGTCCTGAGTTTCCTATTCAGTTGATTACAGAGAAAAGTTATGCTTCTTCTGTAGCTATCATCCCACATCAGTTCGTGAACTCCATATGGCACAACCATATTCCTCCAAGGGCCCAATTAACCCTATGGTTTGTAGTGTTGGAAAAACTGAAGACAGGTAGCTTCCTTGCAGATAAAGGAATTATTCAGGCTCAGCAGGCACTTTGCCCTTTCTGTGGCCTAGACGTAGAAACCCAATCCCATATTATTTTCTCCTGTCATTTCTTATGGTGTGTTTGGATGCAGATTCTAGATTGGTGTCAAATTCAGGGTGTCCTTCATGATAAATGTGGATATTTCTTTGATCAATGGAAAGGACTCCTAGTTAGCCGTAAATGGAAGCAACTGCAGCTCTTGATTCTTGGTTGTGTAATTTGGTCGCTGTGGTATGAAAGAAACAAAGTAAAATTTAAGGAAAAAACACCAAATCTGTGTCAAGTGGTAACCTCGCTGAAAATTAGAATTGGTGCATGGGCAAAGGAATTTCTGGGCGCAAATTTCTTCTCTCCTCGTCTCCCTCTGCTTGAGAATTTTCAGTAGTTGTTTTGTAATAGGTTTATTGTAATAACTGGAGTTTTGGTGTTTTGTCTTATTGGTGTTTGGCTGGGTTTGCTTGTTTTGCGTCTTTTCCTTTAGGGATGGTGTATAAGGTGTAGTTTTTTTTCTTCTCTTGCGGGGACTTTATTGGTGTGTAAGGTGTTTTGCCCCCCATTTTTTGTATTTTCTTCTTTTTGGTGTATGCATAGCCCACTCCTATGCTGTTTTGAGTGGCCTGTCTCTCAACCCCTTTTTCCAATGGCTTTTTCCCCTCGCGGGGTTTTTTATGCCGGTGGATCTGGGGTTTCCCGAGTTTTAGTGTTTTGTTTCATTATATATAATATTTCCAATTTTCAAAAAAAAAAATAATAATAATAGTAAATATAATCACCATTATAAAATAATAAATAATTAACAATAATGCAGCATCTATAATCATCATTAATTATCACCATATATATATATATATATATATATATATATATATATATATATATATATATATATATATATATATATAATATATATATATATATATATATATATATATATATATATATATATATATATATATATATATATATATATATATATATATATATATATGGTGATAATGAATGGTGATATAATGACATTATTACATTTGCCTTTCGTGTTCGTCAATTTGCGTCTTTCCCTTGGAGTGTTGTATAAAATCTATATATAATAGAATTTAGAATATGGGCCGGGGCAACCCAAACAAGGAGAAGAAGAAGTAGTCCGCTCATAAACCCAAAGAAGATTCACTACTAAAACCAATTGGTAATACTAGGATTTACTCGTTGAGTATATAAAGTGATGCATACTCTTCTCTTTCTCCGATGTGGGACAACTCACATGTGGGTAACACATGGGCACTTCAACACTCCCCCTCACATGTGACTGTCGTTAGAATTTTAGCCCAGCAGAAGGGTCACAAACCTATTGGGAATGAATATTCAATTAAAGGCACCTTAACCAGTAGTAAGATTAAATACCCAATATAAAGGCCCAACAACAAACCAGGCTCTGATACCTTGTCAGAATTTAGTAAATAGGCCTGGGCAACCCAAACAAGGAGGTGAAGTAGTAGTCCACTCATATTTGTAATAGTAGGAGTTACTCCTTCAGTATATAAAGTGATGCATACTCTTCCCGTTCTCCGATGTGGGACAACTCACATGTGGGTAACACATGGGCACTTCAACAATAGAAAATTATATGAAATAATTAAAAAGTTAATACATATAATTAGATTTTCTAATAAATATATAATATTATAATATAAGAACATAATAAATACTTACGGCATCAAAATTTTCTACCCCGACGTTCTTCACAGCTTGAATGATATCATCCATAAATTTAAGAACGTAGTAGCTGCAGTCCACGCTATTATTTTAGTAAAAACACTTTGAAAAAATATATTATATGTTAGTGCCTAAAACGCTTTAAAACCGTTCATATCGCAACTTAACACGTAATTTCAAGCATATGAGTATGATTTTCGATTCTAACCACTTCAATACAATAATATATACTAAATAATGTTGTGTACAAAGTTTCATGCATAACAAACCAAGTTAAAGCTATTTTACGCGCGAAAGTGACAAAAACGCTTCAAAACCGCCAAAATCGCAACTTAACAAGTAATTTCAAGCATTTGATATTTATATAACCAATTCAAAACAATAATATATACTAAATAGTGCTGTGTACCAAGTTTCGTGCTTAACAAACCAAGTTTAGCTATTTTACGCGCGAAAGTGACAAAGACGTTTCAAAACCGTAAAAATCGCAACTTAACACGTAATTTCAAGCATTGTATAATTATTTTTGATTCTAATCAATTCAACAAAATAATGTATACCAAATAGTTTTGTGTGCCAAGTTTTGTGCATAACAAACTAAGTTTAAGCTATTTTACGCGCGAAAGTGACAAAAACGCTTGCTAACCGTTAAAATCGCAACTTAACAAGTAATATCAAGCATTAGATAATTATTCTTGATTCTAAACACTTCAAAACAATAATATATACCAAATAGTGTTGTGTGCTAAGTTTCGTGTATAACAAATCAAGTTTAAGCTATTTTACACGTGAAAGTGACAAAAACACTTTAAAACCGTTAAAATAGCAACTTAACAAGTAATGTCAAGCATTTGATAATTATTTTTGATTCTAACCACTTCATCACAATAATATATACCAAACAGTGTTGTGTGCCAAGTTTCGTGCAAAACAAACCAAGTTTAAGCAATTTTACACGCGAAAGTGACAAAACGCTTCAAAATCGTTAAAATCGCAACTTAACATGTAATTTCAAGCATTTGATAATTATTTTCGATTCTAACCACTTAATCACAATAACATATACCAAATAGTGTTTTATGCCAAGTTTCGTGCATAACAAACCAAGTATAAGCTATTTTACGCGCCAAAGTAACAAAAACGCTTCAAAGCCGTTAAAATCGCAACTTAACACGTAATTTCAAGCATTTTATAATTATTTTCGATTCTAACCACTTCAACACAATAATATATACCAAATAGTGTTGTATGCCAAGTTTCGTGCAAAACAAACCAAGTTTAAGCGATTTTACACACGAAAGTGACAAAAACGCTTCAAAACCGTTAAAATAGCAATTTAACATGTAATTTCAAGCATTTGATAATTATTTTCGATTCTAAACATTTCAACACAATAATATATACCGAATAGTGTTTTATGCCAAGTTTCGTGTATATCAATCAAAGTTTATGCTATTTTACGCGCGAAAATGACAAAAACGCTCCAAAGTCGTTAAAATCGCAACTTAACACGTCATTTCAAGTATTTGATAATGATTTTCGATTCTAACCACTTATACATAATAATATATACGAAATAGTGTTGTGTGCCAAGTGTCGTGCAAAACAAATCAAGTTTAAACTATTTTACGAGCGAAAGTGACAAAAATGCTTAAAAACTGTTAAAATCGCAACTTAACACGTAATTTCAAGCATTTGATAATTATTTTCGATTATAACAACTCAAACACAATAATATAGACCAAATAGGGTTGTGTGCCAAGTTTCGTGCATAATAAACCAAGTCTAAGCTATTTTACGCGCGAAAGTGATAAAAACGCTTCAAACCTGTTAAAATCGCAACTTAACACGTAATTTCAAGCATTTGATAAAAAATTTGGATTCTAACCAATTCAACACAATAATATATACCAAATAGTGTTGTGTGCCAAGGTTCGTGCAAAACAAACCAAGTTTAAGTTATTTTACACGTGAAAGTGACAAAAACGTTTCAAAACCGTTGAAATAGCAACTTAACACGTAATTTCAAGCATTTGATGATTATTTTCGATTCTAACCAACTCAACACAATAATATATACCAAATAGTGTTGTATGGCAAGTTTCGAGCATAACAAACCAAGTATAAGTTATTTTACGAGCGAAAGTGACAAAAACGCTCCAAAACCGTTAAAATCGCAACTTAACATGTAATTTCAAGCATTTGAAAATTATTTTTGATTCTAACCACTTATAAAGAATAATATATACCTAATCTTGTTGTGTGCCAAGTTTTGTGCATAACAAACGAAGTTTAAGCTATTTTACGCGCGAAAGTGACAAAACGCTTCAAAACCGTTAAAATTAACACGTAATTTCAAGCATTTGATAATTATTTTCGATTCTAACAACTTCAACACAATACTATATACCAAGTAGTGTTGTGTGCCAAATTTCGTGCATAATAAACCAAGTTTAAGCTATTTTACGCTCGAAAGTGACAAAAACACTTCAAAACCGTTAAAATCGGAACTTAATATGTAATTTCAAGCATATGACAATTATTTTCGATTCTAACCACTTTAACACAATAATATATACCAAATAGTGTTGTGTGCCAAGTTTTGTGCATAACAAACCAAGTTTAAGTTATTTTACATGTGAAAGTGACAAAAACGCTTCAAAACACTTAAACACGCATCTTAACACGTAATTTCAAGCATTTGATAATTATTTTCGATTCTTACCATTTCAATACAATACTATGTACCAAATAGTGTTCTGTACCTTTATTGCTCGCCATTTTGGGTATGTGGCTCTCGCAGCAGATTCTATTTCCCCACGCACTTTCTTCATAGTACTGAAACGCATGGAAAATGTATAACTATTTAGAATTACAGCCTTAATGGTTTTTTTTGCGAATTACAGCCACCAAAGTATCAAAATTTACAAGTTCAAGCCAAATCACAGAATTCCGACCATTTTGGTGTTCGAAATTTTACGTTTAGTGGTCGGAAATTTGTGTTTTTCGCTTAGACTTGTAAACTTTGATACTTTGGTGGCTGTAATTAAAAAAAATTAAATATTAAGGCTGTAATTCGCAAAAGTTATAATCTTTAAGGCTGTAATTCGCAAATTATTATACTATTTATTATATATATAACACTTAAATGAAATTGGTAAAATTTATAAACATACGCATTCAAAAAGCCTTTGAATTTTATGTTGCGAGGCAGGGCTTAGCTTTTATGTAATGAGTCGAAGACATGCACCGTATTCGTCATAGGACATATGACAAAAAGTATCCAATGCACACTAAAACCATGATTTGAAATCAACAAGTTAGAGAATAGGTGAACTTGAAAATCAAAAGATATGTTCAATTTCAAAAATAAAACTAATTACCTTTCATAGTATGGGACCAGAATGAACGTGTGTTTAGATGCAAGGGAATGTTTCAGAACACGTTCAATGTATGCTTTGACGTCATCTGGATTACTTTCGCTCTTACCACCCGAAATCGACTCATGACAAAACCATCCGAATTTTATTGGAGGTTCGAGGAAATTTAGCCCCTCGTAAGCCGTACTAAACTCACGAATAAGTAAATTTTGTAAATAATTCGATTATTAAAACAATTAAACAATAAAACATACATTGTAAGATAATGAACATCACCTCATGTAGGATAAGGGTGATATTCAACATCTCCCCTCGCAAAAATTGCCCAATGTCACTAGGACCAATAATGACGTTAGGCTCCTCAACAAAGCAGAATTGTTCCGTCAGCAAATGTAGAATAATTGGGTCCTCCTCATGCATGCGAGATGCACCTTTGTGCAGCCATAGGCAATCTTGAGGGAGATGTTTAAGCTCCGCATCAGTCAAGATTGGAGTGATTGCCACCGACGATGAGGAACTGATCTCTCTCGTAGAGCCCTTTGGACTCTTTTAGTATTTCACTTTATATAATTAAATTAGTGTAATCACGCAATTAAAATATTAAAAACAAATAAGATAATACAAAAGATTATTACCTTGGCTGTGAATCGGACCCAAGCATATGGCCATGTGACAAAACTACCTTGGGCGTCCGATAGTTTCTCAAGGGTCCATTCTGGCGTTGGAACTGGAACTGAGAAATCCTCAAACCCCTTTACGATAGTTTCTACCGTCACACTTATGTGGCCACTTGTAACAGGCATGGAATGCACTGTTTGGCCCTCATTGGTTGGTTGCGCCACACCGTATACCTCAGTTAAGTCGCCACCATGAGCAACGCCTAACTGAGGTAGCAAAAGAGAGCAAGGAGGCGCCTTCTGAAAATTTTGTCGTTTAGTATAATTAAAACACGTTGCAATTTAAATGAATATGCGCTTATATATTTAAAAACTATATGTACCTTTACCACTGGCTCGGTGTTGGTTTCGGATTCTGAGCAACGAAGTTCATGGTCTCTGGTGTAGGATTTTGTGCTTCAGGGGTATGAATGGGCTGGTGTGCTACCGGGGTAATAGGCTCGGGTGATGGCTCGAGTGCTCGCTCCACCAAAGCCTTAGGATCCCCATGTTGACTTTGCTAATCCTCGGCAAGCAAATTTGCCAAGTCAACAGTGGGTGCTCCCATCTTCTGCAACAGCAATGCCACCTTGTCGAGAACGTCCTTTGTCACTTTTGCTGTGACATTTGCTGTGATTTTTTCTTTGAGTGTCTCTACTTCATCATGTGGCATCCTTTTGGATTGAGTAGCTACACACTCTTTGCCGAATGTCTTTTTTATCCCCACGCGGACGCCTCCTTTTTACGACTACCCGCCCTTAATGGTCTTCCCCTAAGACCATATGCAATGCATCAACATTGCCTCTTGGGAAGAACTCCCCCGTAGCTTCTTTTTCCTTCCAGCCCATCTGTTCAAATAAAAACGCTCAATATAAAACAATTAGTTTAAGTATATAAAAAATCAAGAATATACTTAATATCAAAACTCACTACAACATCAGCAATCTTCTTCGTTCTCGGATCAGGATTGGTAAATTTACCACTTGCATCTCGAGCATGAAGCCCGCAGTACCAATCCCGCAACCGATCTCCATTAGGAGTATTCACAAATGCGGAGGTAGTCGTAGATGAGGTCGGGGCCGGACTCTGATTGGGGTATAAACTCGCATCCACCCACTCTTTTCGGGCCTCATCGTACGTTCTTGGGCCCATGTGATGGTAAAACTTCCTTTTCTTTGCTGACTCGGAAGCTTTACCACACTTTTCCTAATTAATGGACATAATTCTAACCATTTCAACACAATAATATATACCAATTAGTGTTGTGTGTCAAGTTTCATGCATAATAAACCACTTTTAAGCTACTTTATACGCGAAAGTGTCAAAAAGCTTAAAAAACATTAAAAACGCAACTTAATACGTAATTTGAAGCATATGACCAATATTTTTAATTCTAACCATTTCAACACAATAATATATTACCAATTAGTGTTGTGTGTCATGTTTCATGAATAACAAACCACGTTTGAGCTACTTTATGCGCTAAAGTGCCTAAAAAGCTAAAAAAACCTTAAATAATTCATACCTTGTGAATCACTTAATTCAAATGTATTCCTTCTGTGTGATCTACACGCATATAACCAACATCTTCATCATCTTCATTAACCGATTTTATATTAACAAAGGGTGAGAGTCTTCACAAGCATCATATTCTTCCTTATCCTCAACATCACCTAGACCAAGGATACTTCTTTTTCCCGGTATAACAATAAACCATTTTTTATCAGAAGGGTCTACAATGTAGAAGACTTGGTTGGCTTATGTGGCTAGTATGAATGGCTCATCACTATCACGCAAACGATCTAAGTCTACAAGAGTGAATCCACAAGGGTCGTCATTTTTAACGCATCGTCAATTATTATCCACTCACTTACATTTAAAAAGACCCATAGTGAAAGTACAGTAGTCAAGCTCCCATATTTCATATACCCGTCCGTAGTACAACGATTTAGCGTCAACCGGGGATTGATCCTTGGCACTCGCGTAAAATGTAGATGACGACAAAATAGAAACCCCATTATTCTGCAGATACGATGATTTCTTATCTAGACCCTCAGTCTAAAGTGTGAACCCATTGACATCGTAACCCTCATATTTGTTGATATTATCACGAGAGCCAAAAGATAACCACTTAACAATTTCAGATACACCCTTTAGTTCTCACATATTAGTTGATTATGAAACCAATCGATAAACGTCTTGTTATGCAACTGCATCAATTCCCTATCACCTTTAAAAGGATATTTTGCGCGCAATATATCAAAATGCTCATTAAAAAAAGGATGGACTGCTAGAATATGATGCGACACATACATGTGTGATTGTAGAAGACTGTCCTGAGGAGGTGTGATTGTTTTGGAGCCAATTGTTCCTTTTCCCTCAAGTCTTCCTTCATGTCGAGAGGTGGGATGTCCAATAGGTTTTGCCATAGCCATATACTCGGCTATAAAGTCACCAATCTCATCGGTTACAGTGCGTTAAATCATACTCCCTTCTGGTTGTGCTGGATTCCTCACTTTGTTTTGTAAAACATCCATGTGTCTCTCAAAAGGATAACACCACCTTACAAAAACTGGACCCAAAAACTTGATTTCACGAACGAGATGAACAATAAGATGAACCATTATGTCAAAGAAAGAAGGTGGAAAATACATCTCAAAATTGCATAAAGTTACAATCACGTCGACTTGAAGAGCATCAAGTTTAAAAGGATCAAGAACTTTACTACAAATTGTGTTGAAGAATGAACATAGCTCTATAATAGCATATCTCGCATGTTTTGGCAGTATTCCACGTAGTGCAATGGGTAAGAACACTTGCCTCATTACGTGGCAATGCTTCCCAACTTCAACTCACCATTTAAGGTCACGAATATCTTCATGTTGGATAAGTACCCAGACGAAACCTTAATGCCATATAAAGACTCACAAAATGCCCGTTTCTCTGCTTTGGACACTGTGTAGCAAGCTGGAGGTAAATAAACTTTTTCATTTCTCATCTTCTTCTTACTGCCCTTTCCCTTGCTACTGCCACTAACTTCATCAGCTCTATCTCTTTTCTGACACACCTTAACATGTGCCCACAACTTCGGACGAATAACCTTGCATTCAAAGTAATCTCGCACGGTCTTAACATCTTTTGTCTCACCCTGAATGTTCATCAGAGTCCCGAGTATGGCATTGCATACATTTTTCTCTATATGCATGAAGTCAAGACAATCTGCAGATCTCTCCAATATGGAAGCTTCCAAAAGATTGATTCCTTTTTCCACAGTCGGTCTTCCCCCGCTTGCACTTTCCCTGTTTTACCAAATACAGTCTCAACTCCCTTAACCTGTTTGTAAACCTCATAATTGGTCAACGGTCGATGAGTTACACGGTCCTCAACCTCTCCATTGAAAATCTTCTTCTTACGGTAATGGTGATCTCGTGGGAGGAGCTTTCGATGGTGCATGAATACATGTTTGCACTTAGGAATCCACGTGGATTCCATATCATCGATACATATTGGGCACGCTTTCTTCCCTTTGTTCTTATACCCTGATAAGTTTCTGTATGCAGGAAAATCATTAACAATGCATTAAAGCATTGCACGGAAGGTGAACTGTCCTCATTAATTAGCATATGCATCAAACACGGAAACTCCTTCATCCCACATCTTTCACAAATCTTCAACGAGAGGTGCAAGATATACATATATGTCATTACCAGGTTGCTTAGGACCCGAGATAAGAAGTGAAAGCATTATATACTTACGCTTCATACATAACCAAGGAGGCAAATTATATATCACTAAAAGTACCGGCCAAATACTATGTTGAGAACATAGATTGTCGAATGGGTTCATTCCATCCGTGCACAGTTCGAGCCTTAAATAACGAACTTCATCCCCAAAAGTCTTATACAACATATCAATACCCTTCCATTCTAGAGAATCAGATGGATGTGTGAGCAAGTGATCTTTCTTCACCCTATCTGCATGCCACCTCAAATTTAACGCATCTTTCTTTATAGCAAACAAGCGCTTAAATCTAGGTATTATTAGAAGATACCACAATACCTTAGTCGAGGGCCCTTTAGCATCTCGAGCCCCTTTACGCTTGTAACGCGATAGCCCACACCTAGGACACTCTTCTAAGTTCTCGTTTTCATTCCGATACAATACATCGAAAGGTCACATGAGCTTTTTGGCATAGTATGTCGACTTTGGAAGTTCATTTCCCTTAGGAAGCATCTCACCTAATACTTGTAATAACATTGTGAAACTAGTATCACTCCAATTGAACTTTGACTTAATGTTGAGAATTGTCAACACTGTTGTTAGTTTGGTGAACTTTGTACATCCAGGGTACAAAGACTTTTGAGAAGTCTTTGTACACAAGTCAAATACATGAGGACGTTTTCCTAACTCATCCTCGACTTCCTCCATCATCTCATCAACACGATCTACATCCTCATCGACATTCTCTTCATCCGTCTCATATTCACCTAGACGATCTAGTACATCCTCATTGACGTCAGCCACATTATTGACATCCTCAACAACACTTTTTTCCTTGTAAACTCCCTTCTCACCATGCCAAACCCAAACATGATAATGAGGCCTAAACCCACGTCGAAGTATGTGCTCCCTAAGGATATGATCACTATCTACCTTTTGATACATTGCCACAATTGACACATGGGTAATAAAAACCAACTCCCCCCGTCCTAATAAGATGTTCAACCGCAATACTACAAAATTCTAATATGCCATCAATAAACACTACAAAAAAAATACAATTTTCCGACTAAAAATTACCGACTAACCGAAACAGTCGGAAATTATCGACTGAATTTCCAACTGACAAGCGTTAGTCGAAATTTCCGACTAAATTGGTTTTTGGTCGCAAATTTAAATTGAAAAATTACAAAATTTAATATTTCCGACTAATTTTCGACTGAATTTTAGTCGGAAAAATTTCCGACCAAATTCCGACTAAAATGCAGTCGAAATTCGGTTTTTACAATTTTGTGCTAATTTGCAAATTGGTTTGTAATGTAATGATTGTGTTTGCCATGCCAACTTTTTTTTTTGGTTAATTTTTTTTGTCATTTTATGCTAATTTGCAAAAAGATCCTCTCTTGAGAGACCGTCTATAGTATAAACGTCTTTCAAAAGCCCAGCCCATATCTCCCTTTTAACTTAGAAAACAACTAATCAGTTTTTTTTTTTGAATTTATAAATTGGGTCAGCCCAAACTCGAGACGTCTATTGTATAGACGGTCTCAAGTAAGAATTTGTGATTTGCAAATTGATTTATAATTTTCCAACTTTTTTGTACAATTTTGTGCTAATTTAATTTGCAAATTGGTTTGTTATGTACTGATCAACTAATACGAGTAATAATAATAATACACTAATACAACTAATAATAAACTAATATGAGTTACAATATACGAGTAATAATATACTAATCAACTAATAATATAATAATAATACACTAATACGACTAATAATAACTAATACGATTAAATCACTAATAAAATACTAATAATGAACTAATACGGCTAATACTATACTAATACGACTTATATTACACTAATACGACTAATACGAGTAAAAATATACTAATACAACTAATACGAGTAATAATATATGAAGAATGCACTAATGAACTTATTATACGAGTAATAATAATACACTAATACGAGTAACAATATACGAGAAAAAATACGACTAATACTATACTAATACGACTAATAGTACACTATATACTTATATTAAATATATTAATATAACTAATAATATACTAATACAACTAATAATAATACTAATACTACACTCATACGACTAATATATATTATGCTAATACAACTAATACTATACAAATAATACTTTTATTAACATAATAATAATAATAATAATAATAATAATAATAATAATAATAATAATAATAATAATAATAATAATAATAATAATAATAATAATAATGGTTACAAATGTATCCCGTTCGCGTTTTCCACCTTGTGAGAGTTGGGTGAAGATGCTCTTGAGCTGCTAACAAGGATTGGTTCGTTTTCCGTGAGTAACTCGGACAACACTAAGTCTAGGATATACATTTTCCAGAGATTGACTTTTTGTATTCAGAAGGGTGTGGGTGCTAAGCTTGTTGCTCGACTCCCCACCAACTTTTTGTAAAGTCTTTTTTCTATGGAATGAAATATATAATTTATAATTTAAAAAAAAAATAAATAAATAAATAAATAATAATAATAATAATAATAATAATAATAATAATAATAATAATAATAATAATAATAATAATAATACTAAAGTGGGATTCATTTGATAATAAATTTATTAACAACACAAAACAAATCATCAAGTTGGATGTGCTTTAGTGGTTGAGGTATCACTCCTTGATTCTAGAGGTCAAGGGTTTAAGCCTCATCAGAATCATGGTGGAGGTGTTGTGCAGGCATGGCGATATGTGGTTGCCACGTGGGTGCCAGGTGGGCTCCAAGTAAACATGATGTGGCACTTTCATTTCAGTTTTTTATTTTTTCTTTTCATTTTTTTATTTTATTTTTTTCGACCAACCAAGTGGTCGGAAACTGTTCGGAAAAAATTGTAATTTTTTTGTCATTTTTAGTTGAATTTTGAAATGTTGCTTATCGACTAATTTCCGACTATAAGGGTAGTCGGAAATTTTCGACTAAAAAGGTTAGTCGGAAAATTCCGACTGTTTTCCTACTAAAATGATTTACCGACTAAAATTCGGTATAGCTCTATACCGACTAAATTCCGACTGTTTTGGGTAGTCGGAAATTTGCATTTTTTTTTGTATTGAAATTCAGACGATTCAATGCTTCCATACATCCAAGAACGATCTTTTGTCATCCTAAGTGTGATTAAATTAATTCAAAACATAATTAATAACAACTTTTGCCATCAATATATACTTTAACTTAATCAACCATAGAACTAAGTAAAATCATACATTTAACCCTAATTTACAATAATTAACCTTCATAATTTTTAACTTGTTCAAAAAATATGTATTCTTTAAATTGTTCAAATTACTTTTACTCTAATAACCTAATATACATATAAATCAAAATAATTAACAACCTAATAATATAAACTTGGACAAATGTAATACTAGCAACTACATCCACAAATAAATTTACATTTAAAAACACATTGATAAATAAATTACATTCATAATTAACTATAACATCATTTAACACTAATAATTTGAAAAAAAAAATTGTTATTAAAAGAATTACCTTGAATTGATGAAAAATATCCATAAATATGACCTACAAATGACATAAGAAGAACAAAATTAGAATTGATACCATATTTTCGAATAAAAAAAGTAAAAATTAAAAACAACAACACCAAAACCACTAAGAAATGGACAATACCTAAATAGTTTCGTGGGTTTGGAAGCAAATGTCGATGAATGATAATAGAAAGAAGTAAATTTTGTGAAGAAAGAAAGAAATTTCGTGGGTTTCAACAATGGCGAAGAACTTTGAAGGTGCATTTTTTCGTGAAGATGAAGATGAAGATTAGCAGGAAGGAGAAGAAGATTACGTGAAGATGAAGATGAAGATTAGCAGCAAGGAGAAGAAGAGGAAGATGAAACAGTACGTATGTCGTGAAGAAGAAGGTGAATGATGTGCTCGATTTAGAGCACATTTATGTCCCTAATTTGGTGTCGAGTCTCGTTGTTTTTCATTGATTTTATACGCTTTACGCTTGATTTTACCTTCTTCTTGTCTCCGAGGTGTTTTAAGGTTATTTCAGGTGTTTTCGGAGGTTTCGAGGGAAAACGAATCAAGTTCGAGGCTTAGAAATCAAAGTCGAAGAAGAGGCACGTGTTTCGAGGCATTTGCGAACATCCCAAGTCATTCCCTAAGTCCTCGCCAAGTCCGAAATTCGTTCAATACATGTTTGAAGTTGATTAGAGCCAAAATGGGACAAAGAGACCAACATTCGGTCGAAGTTATGCACTGCATTTAAGAACAAAGCCACAAAGCTACTGTTTTGGCCGAATTTAACCCCATTCAGTCGAATTAACCCATTCGGGCGAATCCCATAGTACATTCGGTCGAATCTTCATGTGGCTGCCCAAGTGAAATTTCGAAACATTCTGGAAATACCGAATATTGAACCATTCGATCGAATGGGCAGATTCGGGCGAACCACCATCTGCATTCGGGCGAATCTGGGCAAATTCCAGCGCATCGATTCTCTTCGCAAGCCTTGCCACGTAGGATTCTTTTAGGGCTTTTGTTCCCACTTTTTATACCCTATAAAACCCCCTTACTCTAAATGTTTAGGGCATGCCTACTATGAGAGAAACCCTCTCATCTTAGAACATCATTTTACTTGCTTTCCTTTACTTCCATTTGCCCTAGAATAGATTTTAATGCTATCCTTTACATTCTAAGTCTTGTTTTTCATTTCCTTTCATTCAAGCATTTAAGTTTATGTAAGTTTATCTTTCTCTATCTCTTTATTGTCTTTGTTTATCTTTCATTTATGTTATTTAATGTTTTGTTCTTGCTTGCTTTGATTCTTACTTTGTTTCTTGTTCATTTACCTTTCAATCTTGTTCTTGCTTTCCCTATTGCTTTGTAGTGTAGTTGATAGATAGCTTTCTTGCTTTGCCTTTCATTATTGTTGCTTTTCTTCTTGCACTAATTCTTTCATTCATGTTTTCCTCCTTGCCCTAGGCGCATTTCGACTAGCCTGTGAGGATTAAGCCTTCTTGGACTCCTTGCGAGTTCCATTCATTATGAGTGCTAGTTAGGGGATCTATGTATTGTGTCAGTTCTTCTCTAGTACAGTTGGCTTTTCATAAGACCAGGGATGATAACACGTTCGCTAGAATTGAGCTACATAGCCAAATAGCCTAACTTGTACGTAATTTGACTTTAGGTTAAGCCAAGTTTTTGCCTTTTCCTATTCTTTTGTAGTCACATTATGTAGCCTCCATATGAGCCAAATGTTCCCTTTTCTTACCTAGAGGATAGCTTCGTGATGGTGAGGTTGTTGTGTGTTACAGTGATTCGTGGGTTATTGGTTATAGTATTGGTTGTTGATTTCGTATGACTCTACTCGTTCTTATCCAACTCTTATTATATCTCCGTTCATCCTCTCGTGCTTATTATTATGATTATTCATACATATTCTTTGTTTGAGGAGACCTCTCTCTTGTTCTTCATTGAGTTTTATACACATACATTTATATGAGTGAGGAGGTCGATTTATCATCAAGAGACGAGCTTGAAAACATTTATGCTTATGAGATTTTTGATGGTGTTTGATGATAGAGATCATTGTGCTTACATGAGGTTATTGGGTTATTATGGTTGTTGGATGTAGTGTTTGTTGATTTATCATAAGATATTTGTGGTAGTTTTGTTTAGGGTCACTTGCTGCTCTCTACTTAGCGCCACATTCCCAAATGTATCCCAGCTTAACCCTAAGCCAACATTACCACCCTTTTGCTAACCTGTTCGACTTTGTATGATTAGTTTGTTCTGTGCTGGAGTTAGATATGATACAACCTCCATGATTTTCCCTATTAGGTGTTTGGTTCCCGACTCATCTTTAGTCGGAAGATTATGAGTGAAACACGAACCATGATCAAACACATGAGCGTGATTGCATATTTCTCACATCTTTTGAGAAATAACCCGGGGAGTGTAGACTTGTGACCTCTCTAGGTAGTGGGTGGCATAGCCTGTGATATTGCTTACCCTAGTGATCTTAAGTTTGTGGAATTGGTCGTTCTTCTTGGTATTGCGCTCTATTGAGACCACTGTATTTGCACACCTATGGCTTGGGAAGAGTTTTGCTCATGCACAACTTGTATTGTTTTGATTTCCTCTCACCATGTTTGTCTGCTTTGGATTTGTAGGTCTCCTTCTAAAAACCCTCACGAGACCTTACTCGTCCTCTTTAGGAGACCTTGAGGTTTAAAGGGCTTGTCGTACGTGCTAAGTGCGACCGTGATTCCTACGACAGTGAGTTTTAGATTTATGCTTTACGTATTTTAGTTCCGTTTTTGTAGTTAGTAGTTTTTGGGATGCCCTGTGCTTTCATGTTGTTCCTACCTAAGTCTCTTTGCTAGGGACTAGCAAAGGTTTAGCTTGGGGGAGTTGATGTGCTCGATTTAGAGCACATTTATGTCCCTACTTTGGTGTCGAGTGTCGTTGTTTTTCATTGATTTTATACGCTTTACGCTCGATTTTACCTTTCTCTTGTCTCCGAGGTGTTTTAAGGTTATTTCAGGTGTTTTCAAAGGTTTCGAGGTAAAACGGATCAAGTTCGAGGCTTAGACGTCAAAGTCGAAAAAGAGGCACGTGTTTCGAGGCTTTTCCGAGCATCCCAAGTCATTCCCTAAGTCCTCGCAAAGTCCGGAAATCGTTCGATACATGTTTGAAGTTGATTCGAGCCAAAATGGGACAAAGAGGCCAACATTCGGCCAAAGCCGACCCCCATTCGATCGAAGCTATGCACTGCATTCAAGAACAAAGCCACAAAGCTACTGTTTTGGCTGAATCTAACCCCATTCAGTCGAATTAACCAATTCGGGCGAATCCCATAGTACATTCGGTCGAATCTTCATGTGGCTGCCCAAGTGAAATTTTCAAACATTCTGTGATTCGCAAAAATTGGTGGTCAACGTTAATTTCTGTACGGAACCAGTCACCTGGCCTAAACACTAGTCAATTTTAAAACATGGTGGCTGTAATTCGCAAAAAAAAAAACATCAAGGCCGTAATTCGCAAAACCAATAAACATTAATGATATTATTCACAATTAATTCTAGCAAAAATAATACTATCATCTGCAATAAATAAAGTGAAAATTACATGGGCACCTTGAGAGACACAGACTCCATGAGTCTCTTTAAGATCAGCTGCCTGCGAATAGGGATGTGCAAAATGAGATCGGACCGACCGGTGTTATCCGGTCCGGTCTCGGGGTCTTACATATTTGACATTCCGGGTTTCCGGTCCGGTCCGGTCTAAACCCGGAAAAATCCGGGTTGGACCGCATGAGACCGGATGCACATAAAAGTGATTTTGAAAGTGAATAATATTTACGATTGTTATGTATATACTTATTTAAAGGGCTTTAAAAATTTTATTTTCAACACAAAATAATTTTTTAATTCAAATATTTTAATTTTATAATAATTAATTAGCAAAATTATTTTTAAATCTTCCATTTTTTAATTTATTTTTGGTATAAAAAATTATTTTCGGTCTAACCGGTCCAAACCCGGACCGGACCGGATGGAATCCGGGTTAGACCAAGACCGGACCGGATGGAACCGGTCCGGTCTCCAGTCTTAGCAAATTCGAGATTCCAGTCTTCCGGTCCAACCGGTTTCGGCCGGTCCGATCCGGGTTTAGACCGGTGAACACTCCTACCTACGAAGGCATGGATGAGAGAGCCTCCGCATAAATAAGGAATAGGTATGAAGAGATAGGATCACCCTAACACAGACCCCTCGAAGGCTTGAGATCACCAACGATGCTTCGATTAAGCTTGAAGCTCAATTTAACAGTTGTGATGCATTCCATGATTCTCTATACCCAACTATCACTGAATTTTATTTATACTAAGTGAAATCTTTAGGATCAGATCGTAGAATAGTAGGATCGTATTATATATATGAAACAATTTTAAGCTAAGTGAAATCTTGAATTTTATTAAAGTATTGATATAATTATTTTATTAAAGTATTGATATAATTATTTTAAGTATATATTTATACTAAGTGAAATCTGTATTATATATATGAATTTTAAGAATGAAATTAGCCATGTAGGATCAGATCGCAAGATAGTAGGATCGTAGAATCGTGTTATGATCCTACCACCTGAATTTTTAAGCTAAGTAGGATCGCACTATTCTACCGCATTAAGATACTACCTATGATCCGAATGGTCGCCTATTTTTGGATCGTAAGATCGTAGAATCGTTGATCAAAATCGGGATTCTGATAACTATGACAAAGGGCGTAAGGTGTAAACGGGGTTACAATGCAGAATTTTGAAAAACTTTGTGTACCATGTGAAAAACCCGTAAACTGAGGATTACAACGTAGAATTTAGCTGGAAACTAGAGAAAAAAAAAAGAAAAAAGAAAGGTTTAGGAAATCCTGGATCTAGACGAGATTGGTGGAACCACCGCTACTCCCTTGATAAGTTAATGTATAAAAGTAGGAAAATCAATGTTTAACGGCCATAAAGGATGTAATGACAATTTGACTGAATGTAATCATACTAATCAAAGGTAGATTTAGGATGTTTTATTGTTTGGTTTAGATGATTCTTTTTCATTCGAATACTTCTACTTTTTTGGTCCAATATAATTAAGTAAGAGTAATGAAATCATTTAAGATTAAGACAATAATATGGACCACTTATATAATAAAATGCCATAGAATTAATTTATAAATGATGAAAAACACCAAATATCCAACATGCTAGTTTGATCTATGTGGGTCATAACTCATTACCATGGTTTGAATTATCTTATCTATAAATAATTGAAAACAATGGTAATTTACAATGTTGGTATGGTTTGAACTCAATGTGATGGTGTCTTTTTGTGTCATACTTGTTTACAAGTAGGCCACATTAAAGTAGATATACATTATGTGAATGACTTTCCCCCTACATCATCAATGTCACATGTTAGTCATGTCTCATGATCTTATGATCAATTTAAGAAATTCTATGTCTAGACATTTCCATCCACTATAGTTTATATTTCTCTTTTCCAACTACCCATTTCTTATGCAACGGCTTGTAGATGTATGCTATAACACCATTCGGGGAAGATTCAAATCATTTACAAATTTGTTAATATTATAAACCGGATTACCTTCGATTCGATGCAAGTCATATTTTGTTCGGTTTTGGTTAATTAGTACAACCTTGGTTTTGAGATAATTATGTTACATTAGCTAACAAGCGTATTTAGACATGTATTAGGCATGCGTGTTCTTAAAAGGTTGAACGAGTAATAGTCGTCCGAATCAGATTTGCAGGGGCGGAGCAATAAGAAGTGAGGCCCTCTGTTTAGCCTTTTATTATTACAGAAATAGGGCCTTTATTATGATTTTTAAATGAGAGTTTTTATTTGCCAAACATAATTTTTAAAACCACATTTAAAAGCAAAATACAATAGTTGTAGCTTTTTGGCATATAATTAACAAAAGATCCAAATATTTGTTGTAATTGTCTCACTGCATCACTTTAAAAATTACAAAGGCTAAAAGTAAATGCAAAAATATTAGTGTAAGGTACAACAACAAAAATAATAACTAGCAGAATTGAAATTCAATATAGAATTGATTAATGGTATGTTTGGCAACTTGAAATTCATTTTCAAATATTAAATTGGTTCAAATTTTATGTTTGGCAAATTTTGAATTTGGAAATGTAGAATTGAATCAATTCTACATAGAAGTTCAATAGTAATGTAAAATTGGTCAAATATTAAGATTTGCAAATTCCAAGTGTTTATGTGTCATTTACAATTCTTGAATTTGAATACCAAATTTAAATTCCCTATTTTGAAATGAATTTTATGTTGCCAAACACTACCTAAGGTTGAATCAAAATCGGTAAAATTAAATAAAATGATCGTAAGATCCTACAAATATATTCCGATATGCTATAGGATAATGTATTGTAACAAAATATCAAACAATTGAAATAAAAGAGAAACTCAAAAATAAGAAATGTACCTTATCTTTGTTGATTGTAAAAAATAGTTTTAGCTTAGTACTTGGTTATAAATTACAATTTCGTCAAGGGTAGAGCACGGTGGTGTTATACTAACTATCATCAATGCATGTTTCACATCCTTTTTCTGTGAATGGATGTTAATTCAAACGCTTCATATTCTCATACACATATGATGTCATCTCAATTCAATGTTATTGTTTTTTTTTTCTCTCCTATGTGAAAATTAATATATGAAAAAAATAGGTATTCATTCTTGGGAATATTGAAAAATTTTAAAGCATTAAGAATTGAATAGTTGCTTGAGAATTAGGTAATCAAACAAGCATTAAATGAGAGTAACTGCAATAAAATTAAAAAACAATAAATGTTTCACAAGCTCCTATGTATTTTCCAAAAACTACTCTCCCAGTTTTCGAACCTGAATTCCTTTTGCTAAAAAGTTAAAGCTTTACCATCTACTTTATTTTACTAAACTAAATTATCTTACTTTTTTTTAATATATAATTCCCTTGTTTTTCAGAGCCCTGTGCGATCCAACGGCCTGAACACCCTTAGAACCGCCTCTGCAGATTTGATTCAATTCATCTGAATTTTGACTATGAATAGTTTTGGTTCAGTGGTGTTACATTTTCAATCAACTATTCACTTTAACTTTAGTTTTCTACATCATTTTGGTGTAAGGTTGGACACATATAAACACAACAACATAATTTGCTTTTAGTGGGATGTATTTAGCGACATTTAATTTAATTTAAATGTCGCTAATTTAAATGTCTACTAGTATACATAGAGGCTTTAAAGACATTTATTAGACCCTTTAACAGCATGATAAAAAATCACACTAAGGGCATGCTTGTATTGGGTGTAAATATTTAAGGGGGGAAATAAAGTCAAACTAATGAAATAAAAGCAAATATAAATGCATTTTAAGTAGTTGAGATAGTTGTGAAGAAGGTAAAATGAGCATGAAATAAAAGTAATAAAGGAAAAAGAAGATGATTCCCCTATTATGAAGGTAATACATTCCCCCAGCCTCCTACGAAAAATATTTACCCTACAAAATTAAGAACTCCCTTCATTTTTCATTACTTTGCGATCATTCTTCTAACTCTACAACAATTACATTTCACTAATTTATCATTTATCAACTTCAGTTTCTTACTTTGACTTTTTTTACTAACTTAAATATTTACACCCAATACAAGCATGCCCTAAAGTTTTTTGCGACATAAAATCGAGTGACATTTCTCATAAATGACGCTTTAGACTATAATAACAATTTCATATGCCACTATAGACCAAATAAAGTGTCGTTAAATCACTTTATAGTGGAACTTAAAATAAAAACCAATAATTTTTAAAGTATAAATATAAATCAATGACACTTTTTTAATGCCACTTAATCCAATGTCGCAAAAAGTTAAATTTGTTGTTGTGTAAATTTATAGTGATCTATGTCTTTATTTTTTTAATATTTAATTTGGAAACACTACAACGTAATTTGATTTTAGTGGGATATATTTACCGACATTTAAATTAAATGTTGCTATTTCAAATATCTTATACTGTATATAGAGGATTTAATAATATTTATTAGACCATTTAACAGCATAGTAAAAAGTCAAAGCTAAAGCTTTTTTACTACTAAAAAACATGGAGATTTTAGACGCATTATTTTAGACATTTGAGCAACTCTCTGAAAGAAAAATTTTCGACGCTTAAATACGTGGAAATTAAATGATTCAAAGCGTCACAAAAGGAAAAAAAAAAAAGGAAAATAGGTTTTAAATAATTGAAAAAAGACGCTTCTTCTACCCAATTCCCAAAACCCTCTCAAATAAACCCTAACCTAACTCTCTCTTCTTCATCCTCTCAAGTGTATCGGCGACCCTATTCATCCTCACAAGACGAGGTCGGACACCGAGAAAGAGGTTTGCAAGGTGTGCTAATATTTATTTCCATTGAAGGCTAACATTATTGAATCGGATTTGGGTGTTTTCGCCATGGAGCTTGAGGCTGCTTGTTCTATTCCATTTTTATTCTTTCAAGGGTTTCAGCTTGTTTTTTGTGCTTAATTTATGCTTTATTTTTCATGAATTTTGTTATTTAAATAATTGTCAAGTTTAAAATTTATTTGCTTACTAGCATATTTTCCATATGATGTTGGTTAGTCAACTTTTTATTGTATTCAACTTGTTGTTTGATTATAGAAGTATATTTCATTGTTGAAGCTGGCTGTGGCCTTTTGAGAGTTTATGTTAATGAAGTGTTTTGATCAATAGCTCGAATTGAGGGTTTCCTTCGATTGCGATCTTCTTGAGATGAGGGTATTGGTCTTACTTCTTTTCTACCCTCCTTAAAACCTTGCCATAGTGTAGTATGATTTATTTTCTTCTTTGATTCTAAATTTCATGTCTATTCATTTTTTGTTTTCATATACGCACTCAGTAAAATGTTTTGCTTTTGATCGTGGGTGCAATTGGAATCGATTTACTAGTTTATGTAGTTCATTTCAATTTATTGGATTAAAGCTTTAGCATTGTCATGTTGTTGTTATAGAAATTCAATACTGAAGCATTATGCTAGTTTATTATGCAATCGGTTTGGTTTTTTGTGATGTCAAGAAGTCAAAATACTCCTAAAATGTTAGTATAGATAGAATAAGATTTTACTCCCTCCATCCCAAATAAGTTTTCAGTCATATATATTACACAAAGATAAATAAATGATGAAACAATTTAAACTTTGTGGATGATTTTTAAAAAGAGTTAAAATATGAACAATAATTAAAGAAAGTGGTGGGGATACTTTCATAAATGCAAAGCAAAAGGAAGAAACTAAAATAAAGTGTGATAATCTCATAGGAACATAGAGTATTATTAGGTTTGGTTTGAGATAAGTACTTGAAATATTTTAGACCATTGTTTGTAGGTGGGCGTATTCATAATTTTGATTGAATTGTTCTATATTTGCTAGTGCATGTCAATTGGTTTTTTTATGTATCGAGTAAATTGTGTTGCTGACATGCACTTAAGACTTATTTCTTAATCTTTGGGATACTTTTATACCTAGGAGTTGTATGTGTTCTTTTGAGTGCGACTTATTTCTTATATACGAGCATGACAGCGTTGGGTATCAGAAAATCAAGTGAATACTGGGACATACTTGATGCATCAGCCTTGCCATTTTGTTACTCCGTTGGGTCTAGCATCCTTTGAATACAACATATTTGAAACTTTGGTGGAACTTTTTTATATGTGATTGCCTCTTAAGCATATCATTATGCAGATTCACATGGGCATTGTGGCCGATATGGAGCGTCTTGACCCTATTCCTTGTGGTATATCTGCATTCCCTTCCCTAACACTTCCGAATCCTTGTTTAATTGAATGAAGTGAATATTTGTTTTTCAACTAACTTCTGTGTACTCTACATTTACGGAAACAAGGGATCCTATTGGTTTCAATACTGTATCCGCTGAACATCCAGAATCATTTGAAAACAAACTTCAAGATGATGAATTGACTCAAGACCATATTGATAGTATTACATGTATGGAAACAAGGGATCCTGCAGAGGCACAAGAAAGGGTGCAGGAGCTAGATGTGGACACGGCAATCACTCCTGAACGTAAGGAGGATTTGAAAAGTAACCTTGCTGGAAATCTGGTTGAACACTCCGAGCCTATTAGTTTCGCTACTATTGTTGAATTTGTAAGTCCTACTGAATTAGTCAATAAATTATCCGACGAACTTCCTAAAACTGTTATTCAAAAAATGCTTTCTGAGGATAGTAATATAAACATTGCACCTGCCCAAGTGTTGAAACCATCTAAAGAAGATGAAATGCATGTCAAGGAGATGAAAATGATGGAGGCCGCCTTGCAGGGAGCTGCCCAAGAAGCTCAAGTACTTCTTGTTTTGGCTTACTTATTTTTATAGTTGTTTTCTAATTAGAAGACATAATTACATTATTTCAATTTCATTATCTAGATTTGCATACTTTTATATCATTATCTAGATTGAATCTTTGCTGCACGACGTCAAAGAAGAAACTAAAAGGGAAGTAGCCAAAGTTGTGGACAAGGCTTTGAGTTTGAAAATCTTTCCAAAAATCAAGAAATTTGGAAGGCGATGAAGATAAAGAGGCTGAGAGAAGGTATAGCTATTAGCCAGTATATACATTGCGTCATATATGATTGTGGAAGCCTTGACTGTATGGTTTTCCTTTGTATTTAACATCCTATTATGTGACCTGATCAGTAAAGAATATACTATACTCTATGTAGGTTGGGTATTTGCACCAAATTTGGACCCGATGATGAGATCAAACTTGCGTTTTTGCGGAATTACAAAGACCCTCCAAGAAACTACTACAAAGAACAATGGTTTTGATTAGATATCTCTGATTTTGGATGTGATCTTGTTGGCTTCACACTACAACAAATTTAGCTTTTTGCGACATTGAATTTAGTGATATTAAAAAAATGCCACTGATTCATATTTTTAGTATAATAATTATTGGTTTTAATATTAAGTTCCACCATAAAATGATTTTGCGACACTTAATTTGGTCTTTAGTGGCAGCATATGTAATTGTCACTATAGTCTATTATGACATTTGTGAGAAATGTCACTAGATCTTATGTCGCTAAAAGCTTTAATGTGACCTTTTAATATGTTAAAGGATCTTATAAATGTCACTAAATCATTTATATACACTAAAAGAAATTTGAAATAACGACATTTAAATTAAATGTCGCTAAATATATTCCATTAAAAGTAAATTATGTTGTAGTGTCACTCACCTAAACAAGCTCCTATCCTTCTAATCAAATCTTGGTTTACTCCCTTGATTTGTTTAGGTTTCTTATCTTCTCCAATTTGCTTCACTCACAATTTAGATGGACAAGGAAAAGTGCTTCACTCACACTTTCATTTCAAAGAGGAATTCTCTCTAAAACATGGGTTTATTTCATCATTAAAATCTAAAATTTACTATGAGTATATAGCCTTTTATATAGGCACAAAACAAGAAGAGCACATGTCTAGCACATGGTTTTTTAAAACACAATTAGTCATGTGACTAATTAAAAGGTCACATGCTTACTTTTACAATCGAGTAAACTCAACTAATACGTTCTGGTAACTATACATCATTAGTTCAGTTCCTAATAAAGTGTATGCACGCATGATTAATTCCTTTCATTTATAATCTTGATCTACACACCCTATGATTGAACCAACTTAACCTTGTTGCCTGCTCCATCATAGGACCAAATTTGTACAATCCAACCTTTAGGACTTGGTATTGAATGTGTTGAAAACCTGTACTATATCAAACATGGTGTAGTATTGCAGCTGATGTGGATACTGTGGCGGCTACTGATGTATGTCAGAGTTGCTGCTATCATATTGTTGTCACATGTTGTGGCTGCTGCTGTTGCTGCTTTTTTTTATTGATCAATATGTTTTTTTGTGTTGAACATTTATGTTAATAATTTGGAATTTTCAATCGTTTATGTAAATTGTTGACAATATTTTTGGGAGAATAAAGTCATTAATATGTTGTATGGTAATTTAAACTTGTATTTCTATGATATTAGCATCATTTACTGTTATGGTATTGATATGAATAAATAATTATGCCTTTAAAGGTTTATTTTTATTTAGACATATATGGAAAAGGCTAATATATATTGGGATGATGATAAATAATTATGGTTTTATTTGCATTAATTTGACGTATAAAAGCGTCTAAAATAGCAAGCATTTTTCAACACTTAAAACCGTCTAAAAATTTAGTATTTTCAACGCTTTAAAGCGTCGAAAATATTTAGTATTTTCCACGCTTTAAACCGTCTAAAATCGTGAAAATTGTAGCATTGATTTAATGCGTGATATATTTTTTCCATTGTTAAATTAATTTTATGAACGAAAATAAGCGTCTAAAAAAAAGGTTGAAAATTTGTAACTCTATTTTTTTGACGCCAATTGTTGAGAATATATTTTCCGACACTTAAAACCTTCGAAAAAACCATTGTTTTTCCATCGTAAAGCTCGGTGTTTTTTTTGCAGTGACATTGGATCCACTGACATTTCTCACAAATGCCACTATAAACTATAGTGACAATTACATATGCCATTAAAGACTAAATAAAGTCTCGCTAAATAACTTTATAGTGGAACTTATAATAAAAACCAATAATTATTACACTAAAAATATGATTCAATGACATTTTTTTAATGCTACTAAATTCAATATCGCAAAAACTTAAATTTGTTGTAGTGTTACAAGGAAAAAACACTTGAAAATTTAAAGTGATGTATATTTATGTTACGAACTTGATTTGTATAAGCTGATTAAGATGGAATTGTAAATTAACTTCAACTTGTTAGGGTTACGAAGGAATTAATGTTTAACTTCAACTTGATTAAGATGGAATTGTAAAAATCAAACTACCATATATACTTAAGAAATTAAATATCCTATCCTATACTTAGATGTTACCACGAGGGAGTATACATAACTAAAAAAATTATGATTACACGAATATTTGCCACAAATTTAATAGATTTTCTCAAAAAGACCTTGTGGAATTAAAAGACTTGCTTTTGTATTGGCTTTGAAGGGGTATCACTTACATGCTTTAAATAAACTTGATAATAATAAATACAGTGTAACAAATGCACTAAATCACACACCTCCTAAATCCTCTTAACAAGGAATATAACCACCATCATAAACATGAAAATGACATCAATCAACACTCACTACAAAAAAAATACAAAATTCCGAACAAAATCCACCGACTACCCACCTGTTAGTCGGAAATTTCGTCTAAATGTGTTTTTGCTCGTAATTTCAAATTGAAAAAAAGAGAAAAAAATAGCATTAATTATCATCGACCAAATACCGAGCAACTTTTAGTCGGTATTTATTCCGACCAAAAGTTGGTCAGTATTTGGTCGGTGACAATTTTCCTTTTTGTGATTTTTTGGTTGACTAAATATAGATATAAGTTGAAAAACTTTAGATATAGAAAACAAAAGTTGATGTGGTGTAGTGGTTACCACTATGGTCATGCAAACCAAAAGTTGATGTGGTGTAGTGGTTGACCAAATATGGATATAAGTTGGTCATACTAGTTTAATTTGTCGGTACTCGAAAAGTTTAACTTGCATTATTAGTATATTAATAATATACAACGACTAATAATATACTCATACAACTATTAATATACAAATGTTAAACTAAACTAATACGACTAATAATATATTTATACTATACTAATAATATACTTATAATGCACTAATACGAGTAATAATACATTAATTACAACTGATAATATAATATTAATAATATAATATTAATACACTAATACATTAACAAATAATAATAAACTAATGCGACTAATTATAATACTAATACAACTAATAATACACTAATAAAAGTAGCACTATACGACGACTAAAAATACATTAATACGACTAATAACAGAATAATACAACTAATAATAATACTAATACTACACTAATAAGGCTGATATTATGCTAATACATTGAGACAGCTAATAAGTCGTAATACAACTAATAATAATACTAATACTCACAAGTGTAGTATTATGTTAATACAAATAAAATATATTAATACTATATTAATATGACTAATACTATATGACTAATATTATTACGACTTATTATAAACGAATACAACTAATAAGATATTAATACTACCCCTTATAAGATGATGATGATATACTAATACGACTAATCATATATTAATACTATATTAAATTATATTAATATGACTAATACCATGACTAATACAACTAATAAGATATTAATACTATATTTATATGACTAATACTATGACTAATATTATTACGACTTATTATAAACTAATACAGCCAATGATGATGATGATATACTAATACGACTAATAATAACTAATACGACTAATAATAACTAATACGATTAAATAGCTAATAAAGTACTAATAATGCAGTAATACGACTAATAATAACTAATACGACTAATATTGGCAAATACAACTAAATAAGGTACAAATAATGCACTTATACAACTAATAATATAATAATCATACACAAATACAACTAATACGATTAACAATATACTAATATAACTAATACGAGTAATAATATACGAAGAATGCACTAATGCAAGTAATAATATACTAATCAACTAGTAATATAATAATGATACACTAATACAATTAATAATACACTAATAATAATAATAACAATAATAATAATAATAATAATAATAATAATAATAATAATAATGATAATAATAATAATAATAAATGGGAAGAGTATTGTTATGTTATAAATTCAATAGCATAGCTTAGAGTATCACTAATCAACACTTGGTCTACTGATTGAAGTATGAACCTCATATCTATGAGGTCCTAGGTTCAATTTCTCCCGAGCACTTTGCTGTGGGCAAATAAAGTTGTCCACGCGAGCGCCATGTGGGCGAGATGTGGCAGATTATTTTGTAAATTTTTTTTAAAAAAATTTTTCCGACTGATCTGCTGGTCGGAATTTGGTTGGAAAAGTGGTCGGAATTTGAGATTGAAATAGTGCTTACTGACTAATCTGAGCCGACAACCCAGAATAGTCGGAATTTAGTCGGTATAGCTCTATACCGACTGAATTCTGATTATTCTGGGTAGTCGGAAAATTTCTTTTATTTTTGTAGTGACTAGAGCGGTTTCAGATTCGGGTCTTAACGATTATTAGCGAATTGTGTCATTAATGGGTCGAGCAATTACGTAAAGGGGCGGGCCAAGTAGAGTCGAATAATTGGTTGCGAAAAAAGGTTTGCAACTTTTTTTTTACATTATTATATGATATTAATATATACATAGGTGAGTCGGCCCAATAGAGCATATAATTGAAAAAAATTGTTATATGAATTTTTAATAAACGGGTCAAAGTGGATCGGGTTTAAACGGTCTTTGACCCTTCCCGACCCGTTTAAATTTGGCATGTCCTATCCCGATCCGACCTGTTTAAATATTGACCAAATCCGCCCCAACTCAGCCCGTTGAACACCTCTAATCAACACCAACTCACATCATTTTACATGTTCATGCCTTAAAATCTATACTGTCATAACATAAAATTTTCAAATAGTTCCAAATTTTGTAAGGAAACTAGGGTCAAATATTGATTAAGATTATTTTTTGGTAAGTTATGATGTAGTTGGGGTATCTATTTACATTTAAAAAACGGCTAAGGGTTCCCTATTGAATACTGTTCATTTTGCTCTCTCCATGTGAACAGTAATGAACAGTTTTTTTATCTCCAGCCTTATTACCAGCCATTTGTCCTTGGTAATCCACAACACCGCAACATTTATCTCCCGCCCGTCTCCTCTTTTCATCCGCCTGCTATTACATTCCATTCCACTTTTCCTCTACCTCCTATCTATCTCTTTCTTGCTTTATCTTCTTACCATTTCTTCCTGTATTTGTGATGTGCTCGTTTTTAGAGCACATTTATCTCCTCATTCTTGTGTCGAGTCTCGTGTTTTATATCAGCTTTTGCATACTTTACGCATGGTTTTACCTTGATCTTGTTTCCATGGTGCTTTAAAGTATTTTCAGGTGTTTTGAGGAGATTTCGAGGTGTTTTCGTTGCGTACGAGACTTCGACACTTGAATCGAAGATGAGACACGCGTTTCGAGGCATTCCCAGCATCCCGAGTCACTCCCTAAAGCGTCACAAAGTCCGGAGATCATTTGGAGCTTGATTGAAAGGGCAAGTAAGCAAAAGAAGAACCATTCGGCCGAAGCCTTGAACCATTCAGTCGAATGGATGGGCAGCTACTATGTTCAAGCCTCGTATTCTTCTGGAAATGCCGAATGAAGTACATTCGGGCGAATTAAGGGTACATTCGGGCGAATAAAGGGTACATTCGGGCGAATAGATCTAGCTTGTGTTTGGTTCAATTTTAAAGATTCTAGAAACCCTGAATTAAGTACATTCGGGCCAATGAAGGGTACATTTGAGCGAATAAAGGGTACATTCGGGCGAATGGATCTAGCTTGTGTTTGGTTCAACTTTAAAGTTTCTGGAAACCCCGAATGGAGTACATTCGGGCGAATGAAGGGTACATTCGGGCGAATAAAGGGTACATTCGGGCGAATGCCTATTAAAATCAGCGATATGTTTTTCTTCGCAAGCCTATTCCACGTAGGATCTTTTAGGGTTTTTACCCCCACCTTATGTAGCCTATATAAGGGCACTTTTCTGTATGAAACCCTTATGCCTTGATGGTTAGAAACCCTCTCTACCATTAAGAACATCATTTAATGCTTTCTTTCATTTCCTGGCCCTAGATTAGAGTTTAAGCTTTCTTCTTTACATTTCAAGTCTTGTAATCTCATTTCCTTTCAAGTTTATGTAAGTTTATCTTTCTTTATTGCTTTCATTTACTTAGTTTGTCTTTCATTCATGCTATTTAATGTTTTGTTTTTCATAGTTTTGATTCTTGCTATGTTTCTTGTTCATTTACATTCAAATCTTGTTCTTGCTTTGGTTATTGCTTTCTAGTGTAGTTGGTAGTTAGTTTTCTTGCTTTGCCTTTCATTATTGCTAGTTTCTCTCTTGCCTAATGCTCATTTCCATATCTTGCTCTTTGTTCTTAGTTGTAGTTAGTCTCAATATGCTAGAGTAGTTTTCTTAGGGGTTTTGGTTTGGTAAAACCCTAGGTTTGGTCATTGTTGTTCATGTGCTAGATTAGGGTTGAGGTTGTTGTGGTTTGTTTTATTGATATTCGATGCGAATCTTGTCCTGCCACTCTCTAGTGAGACATAGGGCGATTATGGGTCGTTCGCATGGTCATGGGTCATCAACTTCCCCTCGCTATCTAGAGTGTCTCGATTGAGCCACGCTCAATCTCCCTTGACCTAGCTTTGTATGAGAACATTGTATCGACCTAGGGTGGATCCTTACCATCCCCGTTTGTCTTTCATTGCTTATTTCAATTTTGTTTATTGCCTTCATAGTATAGTTCAAACACCCCGCCACTTATAGCATTTACACTCTCTACACCTTGCACCTAACCTTGCTTACCCTTGTCTTCGTGGTTTGATCCCCAACTTACCTCTATATTCGTTATAGTTGTATTTAGGGTGTTATAAATATTGATTGATTAGCTTGTGTTTCTAGTGTTAAACGACGCGTTAGAAACCGACTATTAGATTCTCTTTGTTAATCGGATTGATTGAGTTATTTGGAAGTCCACCATTAAAAATGCAGTTCTTCGGAAGTGCGTCATTAAAGCTTTGATATAATGTTGCCGGAAAAGGTAAATTTCTGTGCATAATGTTTTGTTTATTGATTTTACGTAATATAGGGTTTATGGTTTTACTCTAATTTCTCATGTTTATTGATTTCATATGGCTACTTGCTCTAATTTTGATATGTTGGGTTGACTTACCTCATAAACCAATTTTGGGTGTATTTTGGTTTGTTGGTTTAATTTTGTGTAGAGGATTTGAATTTGATTTTTAGGTGTGCTTTCTTTTTTCAATTTTAGTATTTTGGAATTGGATGTTTTCGTTCTCTTTTGGGAGTTTTTGTTTATTGGGTGATTCTACTCTTATCTTGATTTTCATTTAAGAAAAAGCTTTTTGATTTTGGGTTGGATCACAGCCAAACTTTTTAAATTTGGGTTTGAATCTCAGCTAAGAAGATATTCTTTTCTAGTATTTCTCATACCACTGGAGAAAAAGGTGAACTTAGATTTACAGATTAATTTTCAATATTTGTATGAATTATGGTTTTTTTAACAATGTGAATTAAATTGTTAATGATTTATGTGAGTTTGTAAATTATGTGAATTTGGTAAATTAATTCCCAAAAATAAGATTTTCATGCTTTTCTTGTATCTGTATGTGAATTTTGTTTTCCGTATTTATAATTTGCTATTTAATTTCTAGATTCTTAGGTTGAAGGTTATTATTTTGGAATATAAGTAACTAATGAAATGAGTATGAATATATGATAATCAGAGAATGAAAAACATATAATTTAGTTCCTGGGCTTGGGTATGATAGTTGTTTTCTAACGCGTTGTTTAACGCTAGAAATACAAACTAATCAAACAATATTTATACACCCTAAATGCAACTATAACGAGTACAGAGGTAAGTTGGGGATCGAACCACAAGGACAAGGGCTAGGAAGATTAGTTGCTAGGTGTAGAGAAATATGGTGTGTGTAAGTAGGGCGTGTGAACTATACTACGAAAGCGATAAATAAGACTAAGATAACAATAAGATACAAACGGGGATGGTAAGGATCCACACTAGGTCGATACAAAGTTCTCATACAAAGCTAGGTCAAGGGAGATTGAACGTGGTTCAATCGAGACACTCTAGATAGCGAGGGGAAGTTGATGACCTATAGCCATGCGAACGACCCATAATCGCTCTATGTCTCACTAGGGAGTGGCAGGACAAGATTCGCATCGAATATCAATCAAACAAACCACAACAACCTCAACCCTAATCTATCACATGAACAACATTCACCAAACCTAGGGTTTCACCAAACCAAAACCATTAAGAAATCTACTCTAACATATTAGAACTAACTACAACTAAGAACAAGAAATAAAGCATGTATGTAAACATTAGGGCAAGAGAGAAACTAGCAATAATGAAAGGCAAAGCAAGAAAACTAACTAACAACTATACTAGAAAGTAATAAAGAAAGCAAGAACAAGACTTGAATGTAAATGAACAAGAAACAAAGCAAGAATCAAAACTATGAAGAACAAAACATTAAACTGCATGAATGAAAGACAAACTAAGTAAATGAAAGCAATAAAGAAAGATAAACTTACATAAACTTGAAAGGAATTGAGATTACAAGGCTTGAAATGTAAATGAGAAAGCATAAACTCTAATCTAGGGCAAGGAAAGTAAAGGAAAGTAATAAATGATGTTCTTAATGGTAGAGGGGGTTTCTAACCATCAAGGCATGAATGTTTAATTCAGAAAAGTGCCTTTATATAGGCTACAAAAGGTGGGGGCAAAAACCCTAAAAGATCCCACGTGTTTTAACTTGCGAAGAAATAACGCTGCGGTAAAAACGGGTCCCATTCGCCCGAATCCAAGAGGCATTCGCCCGAATGGATGCTCATTCGCCCGAATGAGGTCCATTCGGGATTTCCAGAAAGTTTCAAAGCCAAATGATGAACTTTCTTGACCATTCGTCCGAATGGGCTTCATCATTCGCCCGAATGATGGGATTCGCCCGAATGATGGGATTCGCCCGAATGGGCTATGCAATTCGACCTTCCCAGCAGCGTTAAAGCTCGAAGTTTGGTGCAACAGCTTAGATTCGCCCGAATGGGGCCTTAGGTTCGCCCGAATGCATCTCAAATGTCCTTCATTCTCCTTCAAAACATACTCTTGAAGTGTCGGAAGGTCTTGGAATTATGCGAGGCTCTCGGGGATGGCTCGAAATGCTCGAGAATGCCTCGAAATACGTGTCTCATCTTCGATTCAAGTGTCGAAGTCTCGTACGCAACGAAAACACCTCAAAATCTCCTTAAAACACCTAAAAACACCTTAAACCACCATGGAGATACGATCAAGGTAAAATCATGCGTAACGTATTCAAAAGCCAATAGAAAACGCAAGAGTCGACGCAAGAATGAGGAGATAAACGTGCTCTAAAACGAGCACATCAACTCCCCCAGGCTAAACCTTTTCTAGTCCCTAGCAAATAGACTAGGTAGGATAACATGAAAGCACAAGGGCACCCACAAACAAACTAAACTACAAAAGAAAAAAAACGAAACAAAACTAAACTACTAAAGCAATAAAACCTAAAATTCACTGTCGTAGGAATCAAGGTCGTACTTAGCACGTACGACAAACCCTTTAAACCTCAAGGTCTCCCAAAGAGGACGAGTAAGGTCTCGTGAGGGTTTTCAGAAGGAGACCCACAAATCCAATGCAATGCAAATGCAAGGATGCAACTATATGCAACTAAAAGCTATGATGAAAAATCTAATGTGATGCAATGTAAGGTGAGCGGAAATCAAAGCAACGCGAGCTGTGCACGAGCAAAACTCTTCCCTAGCCATGGGTGTGCAAGTACATTGGTCTCAATAGAGCGCAATACTAAAGAGAATGACTAATTCCACAAACTTGAGATCGCTAGGGTAAGCAACATCACAGGCTATGCCACCACTACCTAGAGAGGTCACAAGTCTACGCTCCCCGGGTATTTTCTCAAAAGATGTGAGAAATATGCAATGACGCTCATTTGTTTGATTATGGTTCGTGTTTCGCTCATAATCTTCCGACTAAGGATGAGTCGGGAATCAAACACCTAAAAGGGGCAAATCATGGGGATTGTGACATATTTAACTCCAGTACAGATCAAACTAATCAGACCTAGTCGAACAGGTTAGCGAAGGGTTGTAATGTTGGCTTAGGGTTAAGGTGGGATACATTTGGGAATGTGGAGCTAAGTAGAGGATTGCAAGTGACCCTAAACGAAACACGCACAAACATAACATCATGAATCAATGAATATCATATCCAACAACCATCAATAACCCAATAATCTCGTATAAGCACAATGATCTCTATCTTAAAGCACTATCAAAAATGTGAAATCTCATAATAACATGTGTTTCCAAGCTCATCTCCCAAAATGAAATATTGACCTCCTCACCCAAATAAATATATGCGTATAAAACTCAATAAGGAACAAGAGAGAGGTCTCCTCAACGAAATAATGTGTATAAATAATCACTATGTAAGCACTCGAGGATGAAGGGAGAAACAATAAGAGCTGAACGCAAAATGAATAGAGTTATACAAACCAACAACCATAATATCATAATCAAAAGCCCACAATCACTGTAGCACCTAACAATCCCACCATCACTAAGCTATCCTCTAGGTAAAAAGAGAGAACATTTGGCTCATGTGGAGGCTAAGAAATGTGGCTACAAAAGAATAGGAAAAGGCAAAAATTTGGCTTATCCTAAAGTCAAATTACGTACAAGGTAGGCTATTTGGCTATGTGGCAATAATCTAGCGAACGTGTTATCATCCTTGGTCTCAAGAAAAGCCGACTACGCTGGAGAAGAACCGACACAATACTTGGATCCCCTCACTAGCACTCACAATGAATGAAACTCGCAAGGAGTCTAAGAAGGCTCAATCCTTACAGGCTAGTAGAAATGCGCCTCTAAAGGTAGACATCCAAGCCACCAACCAAGCAAACCCAGTTCCCCCAAGCTATGTGGAAAACAGTCAGACTCTAGGTCCCAAAACAGGCACAAGGCTAAGGAAATACGAGTTTGCATAGGACCACATATGCACAACAGAAGCTTGCATGCTAGTCTCACAGCTCAACCATTTATTGAAAGCAAGGATAAAAACACTAACTATACAACCTAAACATGAAACTATACAAACTACATGAAACAAAAACTAAACAAACTAAACATGTGAAAAATCAAAAGAAAAACTAAACAATAGTTACAATAATGCAAATCTTTCGGGATTTTGAAAGCGTAAGTGCATCCTTCCCCAAGCTAGCTCAAGAGCCGTCTCGGTGATGAGGAAGGCGGAGGAAAAACCAAAAGAACGAAAGGTAGGCATTATTGGAACTAAAGAAAACAAAGCAAACGTCATATAAACAATATCCAACACCGGGTTATCTCCCGCAAGTACTTTTGTTTAACGTCGTTAAGTTCGACCCAGCTAACCACTAGCTCAAACAACAAATGAAAAGCTAGGGAAAGAAACCATACCTGAGCTAGGAGCAGATTCACTCCTAGCATCACCATCACCTCGAACATGGTGACCCAAAACTCTCCACCTCGCAGCAGTGGCGGAGGTGAGCAATGTAGAACCGGGGTCACCCGGTGGTAAAATCAGACATGGGGCTCCCCCAAGCTTAGGTAGAGCCATCTTCTTCTTTTTGTAAAAATCTTTCTTTCTTTTTCTCACCCGCTTCTTCTTGCAGGGTTGCTTGTCAATACGGTCAACTTCATCATCACTTTCGGAATGCACAAGAACAAACTTCTCCTTCACAACATCATCATCCTTCTTCTTCATCGCAACATCATCAAACTTCACTACCCCATCATCGGAAATCACCACCTCATCATGCATATGGGCTTCAAGAACATCAAGCCCCCCAATCTTATCACCATGTGAATCATCCATCACATAAAGAGAGAAAAGTTGCTCGACCATGGGCTCCTTCAAAGACTTAGCAAACCCAAATACCGCTTGCTCTTGGGCTACCCTTATAGTGATGGTCTCGGATTCGCAATCAATGAGGGCACCCAAACTCTTCAATGCATCTCTCCCAAGTATGAGGGGAGTGTAGGAATTTTCCACCATGTCAAGAACTACAAAATCACATGGGACTACCACATTTCCCACTTGGATAGGAAGGTCCTCAAACTCCCCACATGGCACCTTGACGCTTCGGTCGGCGAGTTGGATAGATTTCTTTGATGGCTTGAGCTCAAAAGCAAGGTGCTTAGCAATACTCATTGGCATGAGGCTAATCGAGGCCCCTAAATCGATAAGTACTCCCTTGGGTTTTTGGTTCCCAAGAGTGACGGGGAGCACAAAGGGTCCTCGAGCCTTTTCCTTCTTGGCCCAAGTGCCTTGGATGATGGCACTAACTTGCTCCGGTAGATTAACAACCTCACGTTCAAGCCTCTTTTTGTTTCCCGAGAGAGTCTTCAAATACTTGGCATATTGAGGCATTTGCTCCATGACCTCTAAGAACGAGATTTTCATTTCCAATCGCTTCATATGCTCAAGAAATTTCATGAATTT
Source organism: Amaranthus cruentus (assembly GCA_019425755.1). NCBI lineage: Eukaryota > Viridiplantae > Streptophyta > Magnoliopsida > Caryophyllales > Amaranthaceae > Amaranthus > Amaranthus cruentus. Next base: position 8,466,551 of record CM033455.1, read on the forward strand.
GGCTTGCAATTGTTTCTCCACCACTTTATATGGAAAAGGTAGCGGTGAGGCATGTAGTCGCTCATAAGCCCTTTTTTCTTGGATTTCTTTCCATCTCTCGTCTTGTTCTAACTTCTTCTTTTCTTTTGCATCAACAACTTCATCTCTCATCTCAACTTCTTCTATCTTTTCTTCACAAACTTCCTCAAGAACCTCATTCTCTTCCTCCCTCCCAAGCTCATTTTCATGCTTATCATTTTCTTGAAGATCATTGCCCATAGAAGAACCTTCACCCAAATCATCACTAGAAGCCTCAAATGGAGCCGGATAGGAAGTACCCGATCTAAGGAAGATCGCCTTGCATGTGTGGTGGTTGGGATTTGGTGGTGGGTTGGGAGATGGAGGTTGGGTGGATGGGTTTAGGGTAGGTGGAGGTGGTTGTTGTGCTAGAAGTGCAAGTTGGCTCTCGAAATTCCTTTGTTGAGCTTGAAGTTGCGTCATTTGAGCGATTAAAGTTTGGTTGATTTGAGCGAGGGTACTCATTTGGGTTGTCATGAAATCTTGGTTTGGAACAGGGTTTGGAAGTGGTTGGGTGGTTGGATAAGGTAGATTGGGGTTGGGGCGTGGCACTTGTGGGTAAGGTCTATTTCCATTGGGCCTAGGAAAACCACCACTGGCTTGGTTGTTGTTGTAGCCTTGGTTGAAATTTCCTTGACCATGGTTGGGGTTGAAGGGAGTCGGGAGGACGGGTTGTTGAATAAACTATATTGAGAATACCCTTGACCTTGGTTCCCATAACCCATCACAACTACATATTCGGGATTGTACCTGTACCCATCAAAGTTCGTCGCTTGGGCCCCCTCAAAAGTACTTGACCCATAATCTACCGACGCCACATGCTCCGGACTCCGGCCCCCACAATAGAATGTATCATGATTGGCACCCCCACAAATACGGCATGAGAAAGGCTTGGCTTCATTTGCGGCGGAGACATTAGAACTACCTTGGGCCAACTTAAGCTTGGACAATTTCTTGTCCATGATTGCTTCAATTTTTGCGCCGATCGAGTCTAGATTAGCACCGTCGATCATACCCCTTTGTTGCTTACTACCCCTTGCTCCACCCCAAGTGCTATTCTTCGCAACCTCTTCAATCATGGCTTTCACTCGGTTGCATGGGACCTTTGAAAGTTGCCCACCAACCGCGGAGTCTAGTAGTAATTTAGTCGAATCGTCCAGCCCATCGTAGAAGAAGGTATTCAAATGGTTCTCCCCATATTCATGATGGGGGCAAGCTCGGAGCATACCCTTAAATCTAGTCCAGGCGGCACTTAGGCTCTCATCATCCTCTTGTGTGAATGACGCGATCTTTTTGCGCCAATCTTGCGTGCGATTTGTGGGATAGAACCTTTCGAGGAACGTCGTTCTCAATTTCTCCCATGTAGTGATGGAATTGGGCTCTAAGCACTTGTATCAATCTTTGGCGTCCCCCGCTAGACAACCGGAAAGAGGCATAACTTAACATAATTGGGGTGGTTGGGGCATTGAGGTATGAATCTACAAGTCTCCGTGAATGCCTCCAAGTGTAAGAGAGGACATTCGTTTCTCAACCCACAAAATGAAACTTCCTTCACCATCCTTGTGTATTGTGGGTCAATGCGGAAGTTTCGTGGTGCATTCGGTAGAACCATGCCCCCATGAAATTCTCTAGACCTAGGGGTCCCAAATTGACCAAAGAGTGGTTGATTATCGGCCATTAGTGGAGGAGGATTGGGTATAGACGATTGACGTAGAGTAGGAGGAGGAGATCGTCAAGTGACCCTTTGTATCTCAGGGTTATATGGAACAAGCTGTAGCTGTGATCTCCGTGTGCTATAGCTCATGCAAACAACACTAGAAACCAAGCATAAGCACTGACAAGCAAAAATTATTTGAACAAAAACCAAAGAAAACAAAAATGAACTACATCAAGCACAAAACCTAACTATAACACTCTACTCCCCGGCAACGGCGCCATTTTGATAGTCGTTTTCTAACGCGTCGTTTAACGCTAGAAATACAAACTAATCAAACAATATTTATACACCCTAAATGCAACTATAACGAGTATAGAGGTAAGTTGGGGATCGAACCACAAGGCCAAGGACTAGGAAGATTAGGTGCTAGGTGTAGAGAAATATGGTGTGTGTAAGTAGGGCGTGTGAACTATACTACGAAAGCGATAAATAAGACTAAGATAAAAATAAGAAACAAACGGGGATGGTAAGGATCCACCCTAGGTCGATACAAAGTTCTCATACAAAGCTAGGTCAAGGGAGATTGAACGTGATTCAATCGAGACACTCTAGATAGCGAGGGGAAGTTGATGACCTATAGCCATGCGAACGACCCATAATCGCCCTATGTCTCACTAGGGAGTGGCAGGACAAGATTCGCATCAAATATCAATCAAACAAACCACAAAAACCTCAACCCTAATCTAGCACATGAACAACATTCACCAAACCTAGGGTTTCACCAAACCAAAACCCCTAAGAAATCTACTCTAACATATTAGAACTAACTACAACTAAGAACAAGAAATAAAGCATGTATGTAAACATTAGGGCAAGAAAGAAACTAGCAATAATGAAAGGCTAAGCAAGAAAACTAACTGACAACTATACTAGAAAGCAATAAAGAAAGAATAAGACTTGAATGTAAATGAACAAGAAACAAAGGAAGAATCAAAACTATGAAGAACAAAACATTAAATAGCATGAATGAAAGACAAACTAAGTAAATGAAAGCAATAAAGAAAGATAAACTTACATAAACTTGAAAGGAAATCAGATTGCAAGGCTTGAAATGTAAATGAGAAAGCATAAACTCTAATCTAGGGCAAGGAAAGTAAAGGAAATCAATAAATGATGTTCTTAATGGTAGAGGGGGTTTCTAACCATCAAGGCATGAATGTTTAATTCAGAAAAGTGCCTTTATATAGGCTACAAAAGGTGGGGGCAAAAACCCTAAAAGATCCCACGTGTTTTAACTTGCGAAGAAATAACGCTGCGGTAAAAATGGGTCCCATTCGCCCGAATCCAAGAGGCATTCGCCCGAATGGATGCTCAAATTCGCCCGAATAAGGTCCATTAAGGGTTTCCAGAAAGTTTCAAAGCCAAATGATGAACTTTCTTGACCATTCGCCCGAATGGGCTTCATCGTTCGCCTGAATGATGGGATTCACCCGAATGGGCTATGCAATTCGACCTTCCCAGCAGCCTTAAAGCTCGAAGTTTGGTGCAGCAGCTTAGATTCGCCCGAATGGGGTCTTAGGTTCGCCCGAATGCAGCTCAAATGTCCTTCATTCTCCTTCAAAACATATTCTTGAAGTGCCGAAAGGTCTTGGAATCATGCGAGGCTCTCGGGGATGGCTCGAAATGCTCGGGAATGCCTCGAAATACGTGTCTCATCTTCGATTAAAGTGTCGAAGTATTGCACGCAACGGAAACACCTCGAAATCTCCTTAAAACACCTAAAAACACCTTAAACCACCATGGAGATACGATCAAGGTAAAATCATGCGTAAAGTATGCAAAAGCCAATAGAAAACGCAAGACTCGACGCAAGAATGAGGAGATAAACGTGCTCTAAAACGAGCACATCAGGGTATGATTACAAATTAGAGTCTTAAGAATGAAAAAACAAAATTGCCTACCATTTTCAATAGTGTCAATTTTTAGAGTGTCAGGTGGTTTCCTTGATCAAAACTTGTAGTGGTAGATATGACAATTTAGTGGTGTCTACTTCTGTGATTTTGTGCTCCTTACATATGGTTAATTGATTTTTATTTTTTCTTATTTTGCCAATTATGTTCTCAATTGCAATAAGAAGTCCTTTTTCGTCTCTAATTTTGATATGTTGGGTTGCTTTAACTCATAAACCAATTTTAGGTATATTTTGGTTTGTCGCTTAAATTTAGTTTGCACGCATTATCAGTAAGTTGTGGTGACAAGTAATTAACTGTGTAAATTAGCTCATTTAGTATGATGTATAAGTGGAGATGGTGATTAGTTTTGCACACGAAGTTGATGGTTATATTCTTTTTACATTTTACAATCATTGCAATATCTGTAAGTTTTGGTCACAATTTGGATGTTGTTTTATTAGTTCATGGACAAATATAGGATTATGAAAGTGAGTTCTAATCATATTTGCGTCGAAAACTTTTTTATTATAATAATCGGAAACAATTTCTATTTCATCACTTTTAAGGGTACATCCAACAGATTATTTAGTTAGATAACGATTACTCCTTGTGTGGCACTACTTACATCAGACCCTCTAAACCAACAGATTATTTAGTTAGAGTACTGAAATCTTGTATTGATGGTGTCGAATAATTAATACTCCCTCCTATTCACACAAAATGAGACATTTGGCATTTTCACCAAAACCAAGGAGGGAGTAGGGTCCACATGAAAGTCAACTATTAGGTAGTAGTTAAGATATGTTAAATAAGAGTAATTGGGTCTAAAGGAGGGAGTAGGGTCCACATGAAAGTAAATGGGTAAATGTAATAAGGGTAATATTGTAAAAAATTGTGTCTAAAAATAGAAATTGGACATTTTGTGTGAATTGGCCCAAAATAGAAATGTCTCATTTTGTGTGAATAGGAGGGAGTATAATAGAAGTACATTCAACAGATGGGTTAGTGAGAATGTTAGATAACGATTACTCATTGTGTGACATCTTATCTTGCCATTTTTTGGAGCTGCATTAATATAATGAAAGATAAGGCTGGTGGAAACAATTTTAACCTATGTTGCGGGCAACTATGCTTTTGTGTTTTGAAGCAAGATGAGTGGGCTTCATCCTAGGCAAATATAGGTAGGATATGGAGTAAAGTCATTCAATTTGTGTAACTATATCACAGATGGCTTGTACCTGCTAATGTTGATATATGATCATACAAGTGAGCATGATGATTGTGTAGTTCTAGATGGAGTTGCAAGTGTTTGAGTGTTGCATCATACCTGATGTTTTTTATGACAATGTATGTGTTGTCAATTATGAACATACATATACAAATGGGAAATCCTAGATTATGTTATTATTCATCTTTTTCTTTGTTTGTACTTTGTTCCCGTTACAATCTGTCAGCTAAATGTTGGATTTTCAGCATTTCACATATACAACTAAAACGTATACCAACAACAGCATATGCAAGACAAAACAGGTATCTTGTAGGATCAATTTAGAAGAATCAATTTCAATACTTATATTTGTATCGTTTTTTCTTTTAAAATCATACTAATTGAGAAGACTCAATTGATAATTAATTGCTTTGCTGTTGTTGAAGGTAATCACTTTTATTTATTTGTTTTCTCCCTATTCTTCAAATTTTAGGGCTTTTCATTTTGGGATTTGTTCATTTTCTTATACAAAAAAATCAGTTATTTGTGGAAAAAAAAAAAGGTATCTTGAAGAATTAATATTAGGACTTTTATTTTTGTAGTTTTTTTCTTTTAAAATCTAACTAATTAAGAAGAATCAATTGATATTCGGTTTCTAAATTCTAGGTCCACTGTATTGATTTGACCAACCCCGCTGAGTATTTGCCTCGGAAGTGAAGAAACTACAGCTAGAGCAGTTCAAGACCATGAAGCAGGTTACTCTTGAACATTTTGTGGTTGGGTACCGTATAGTTTTGTCGGAATTGAGGCAAGTTACTCTTGAAACTACAGCTTGTGTTGTGGGGAGTACTGTATGCCCAAATGGCAGAAGAATTTTGATTCAAGGGACTATAGTTTGTTTACTGAAAGTTCGGTATAGGTTCTAAACATATTTCTTTAACTTTAAAATACATATATTTTTTGCTTTTTAATGTTGTTTATTACTTTATTCTTAATAAAATGACAAAAAATATAAGATATACACTACACATAACATGTTTTAGTACATATACAGAAGGATATAATAATAAACCTGCAAAGTAGGCAAAAAAGAACAAAGATACTACCAAAAAAAATTTAAATTGGTAGCTTTCACTGATCCCACCAACGTTCCTGACCGATCCCGTCGATCATATGCACGATCCTTTCTGATTCCGATCCTATGCAGGATTCTAGTAGCTAGCATCGATCTGGGTCGTAGAATCGTGCTAACCTACAATCTAGGTTGCAATTTTGATAACCATGGTTGTATGGTGATGAAGATGAAGGAGTGGAGGAATCGGCCCCCTCATTTCTAGGTAAATATTTGCCATAATTGGATTGAGGGGAGATGCTTACCCCTTCTACCCTTTTATATTGAAAATAACCTCCCATTTGTGTCATCTACCTCATACAAGGTTATTTTATTTCTCATTCCTTTCAAATCCACACGTCATTTCATATTTGACTTTTATTTTATTATAAATACTTATCCTTTATTTAGTCAATATAAATTATAAAATCCACCTTTAAGTAAGTAATTTTCTTTTGAAATTCAAATGTGGTATAAAGCTCAATAGAGTCAACACAAAAAAAGGATCCGTAAAACCTTACACGTTGGTGATTAATCCCTTCATATTTCATCAAGCAATCAAATAGCTACACTATGAAAATAATGGATATATTTATAGTACTAAAATTTGAAATTTTCAACACCATCGTAAAAGCAACTAAATGGTTCTTACCTTTACGTTAGCGTATCATAAAACGACCATTTTAATGCTACTTGGTCCAATTGTAACGGATTTCGAAGAGGTTGTTCCAAAATCACGCGATTCATAACAGGGTATTAAAAAATAGTGAGTTAACTCAAATTTCGTCCGCTTAAGGAGTGTTGAAACAAGAATTCACGAATAATGTATGAGATGTTTTTTTTCATGAGATACAGAAAAAGATACCCACTTGACACCTTTTTCAGATGTTATCTTTCCAAACTTCAATAATATACAACTATCTTCCAAATTCTACCCCTGTTAACTATGCCAAAACATTCAAACATAAGCAGAAAAATCTAAAAGGTAAAACAATAAGTACTTACATATTTAGATCTTAACTTTGATATTTATTGAAGGCTGTAAGTCCAAGTCATTGAACTGTGGGTACTATGAGTTGCATGAAGTTTAGGCACTAGTATTGAGTTTAATGCCATCGAAGGACTTAAAGTTGTTGAACATATAGTGTATATTAAATCCTAAGTAAATATCACCAAGTACGACAAATAGTAGTAGGACAAAATGTATTAAAAAAATACAAGATCCAATTGGGGTTCAAAGGATAGGACAAAAGACAATTTGGAAAACCGAGTCAACAAGAAAAGTCAACTCGGCTTTCCTAGTCATTGGCCTAAAGCTGACTGGGCTTTAGGTTTTGGAAAATAATTTTTTCCAGCAGGAAAAGCCGAGTCGGCTTTCCAGGTAATGGATCTAAAGCCGACTCGACTTTAAGCTCTGATTTGACCATTGTGACTTTGAATTAAGTGCATTGGATTCCTTCTCTTGTTTAGTTTCAAATCTGATGTTACAAAGGCTTAATGAGGAAGAATAATGCTCATGAATATCATAGTTATAACGATATTGATTGGTGGTCATTATGGTGGATCATCAATGGGTGATGAATGTGCCATGACCCTTTAGCATACATGAACTAGTATAAATAGGGACTTGGGGAAGGAAGTTACACACACCTAACTTTTGAATTATTTGTCCTTGCTTTCTCTCCCGTGTTATTTCAAAAGGAGTTATAAACTTCTTGATAGAATTTCAAGTTTTTAATTTATCAAACACTTTGGCATTAAGTGACATACCCTAAGTACTAAGAGTGTATTGTGCTGTTTGTATCTCATTTTGAATTTCTAAGTCTCCACTCAAGTACCTTTGTGGGGGAAATATCACTAAAGGAAAGCGATTACACGCCTACAACAAGTATCAAGTTCTCGGGTTACGGATGTCGTTACAAAGTCAATCTTCAAGTTTGTTCTTAGTGTATTTTGTGTAATTTTTATTTTAGCCATCAACAAAAAGAAAATACAATTTCCCTGATAACATCAATTATTTGCGCTGATCCGTATAATTTTTATGCTCCTTATATGTAGTTTTAGTGGGTTTTAGGTTGTAGTATTAGTGATTTTTGATAACTTTGTATCATGTGTCTTATGTTGTGTTTTGTGTGATTTTTAAGGGAATATAAAAGTTTTCCCAGGTGTGATAAGAGGGTGAAGGCTTAGAGTAATAGCCTACGCCCCTAAAATAAGTGAAGAGATTGTTGCTCGCTTGAAGATGTATTACAATGAAGATTGGCAAAAGAGTAGAAAAATGCCTAAAACACAAATGTTTTAAGGTGAAATTTGATACATGCTCACTCTTTTGGTCATAACTTATGAAAGGAAGATTTCATTGATGTAGTATTGGCGGCATTGGAAAGTAGACTTCAAGAGTTTTCCAACGGTATACTATATATCAAAATCCGATAACCGAGCAAGAAATGGAGATCGTTTGAAATTCACTAAAACTATCAGCTAAAAAAGCCGACTTGGCTTTCATGGTTTTTTTGGTGCAGCCAACTCGACATTTACTTCTGCAAAAATCATGTTTTGGGCTTTCTTCTGAGGTGCAACCTATGCCGACGATTATGCAAATTTTTGGATGTTTTCATGTTTATGTTTATAATTTATTGCATGTTTTTGATCATAATGCATAGTGAGTAGTTTTCTCATCTAGGGTTAGGGTATAATCCCTAATTCGAAGAATGAAATGATATTGTATCGATTGATTGTGTGAGATTTAAGTCTATACTCGAACCTACGCTTAATTAATCTCGATTTAAACATCTTTATTGACCTTCTCACTAAAACGGACGTTTGAGATTAGGATTAATTTAGGATTAAGATATATTTAAGTTAAATTCCTACTAGCTTGACCAATGGAACAAAAATTTGACGATTAACAATAGTTTGGTCTTAAATCGATATTAATCAATAGAGCGGAAGCTTGAGATTAATTAGATCACGTTTGATTATGCAGATGCCTCAATTTCATACAATCAAGAGACTAATTGACTCCCATGTTAGAATTAGGTGACACCCAACGCATTAGATTTTGTCTTATCATTGTTTACATCCTTGTTATTGTTTGCATTAGTTTATTTGAATCATAGAACTAGCTTTCGACGATATATTTTGTTTAACCCGGGTTTTATTGATCATAAAGCATACACATTGAAATATCCGCCTCCTTATGTTAGAACCGCGATTACACGTACACTGTGCGCTTGCGGTATATAACATTTTCACGATCAAGTTTTTGGCACCGTTGCCGGGGAGGCGACACTTAATTCTTTTTGTTTTAAGCAACAACCCTTTGAATCTTTTTATGAAGATTTGGAGAGGTTTAAGGACCTCCAGGTTAGTTGTCCACACCACCAACTACCAAACTGGTTGCTTGCCCCGTCTTTCTATGAAGGACTAATTGATGAGCACAAATCATCGATTAACGCCGCATTTGGTGGTGACATGGATTCCAAACTTCTAGATGATCTCTTGAGACTCTTTGAGACCATGGCTAAAAATGGTTTCTCATGGAGTAATTCTGCTAAGGTTTGTGATACTTGTGGCGTCCGAAACCATTAAGCTAGGTAACGATGTTGAATCTAAAACCATTAAGGACCTCACCAAACAGATAGCCAATCTCACCGAACAGATGGCTAAGGTAAGCATAATAAGCTCTTCTACCAACTCTAATAATTATGCTAATGTTTGTGATACTTTTGGCGTCCCGGGTCACTGTTCGAGTACTTGTCGCCAAGTTTACGAGGAGGCAAATGCTCTTTACAGTAAATCTCTTATCGACCTACACTCTAACCGATATAATGCAGGTTATAACCATCCTAATTTGTCCGACTAATGCACAAATGTCCTGTATCTGTAGCATCAGCAAGCTTCATACCAACAACCACCACCATACAAGTAGTATGCTTAGCCATCTCAGCCTAATCTTAGGTCTGAGGTTGATGAGTTGAAAAACCTAGTGCGGACTCATATCAATGTCTCACACATGAAATTTTTTGAGACACAAATAACTCAGGTGGAACATCAGGTCAATACTCCAACTACAAACTAGTTCCCATGCAGACCAGAGCCCAAAAAACAAGGAGCCCAATCAGATAAATGTTGTGATTGAGGTGGAAGGTAATGAATTGGCTGACCTTCCTCTCCAAGAAGTGTCTAATGCGAAGCCAATTATTGATATTAATTCTAATGTTGTTTGTTTTGACTCCGTTGAAATGAAATGTGACTGTGAAAATGAGCAAAAATCTAGAGTAACTAACATCAAAATCGACTATCTCCCTTTCGTTCAGAAGTTAGCCCAAGCTAAACATGAGAAGAATTACGGGAAGCTTTTCCAGTTACTCAAATCTAGATATGCTAGTTAAAGCACCCACAGCTCCCAAAGTGTTTAAGGACTCATTGTCTGATAAGCCTGGGGGAACTATCACTGTTCCTAAGTTAGGAGATCCCGGAAATTTCAATATTCATGTTGCTATTAGGCGGTGTTTCGATAAATGGAGCTTTATGTGACTTGGGTGTAGGTGTGAGTTTGATGCGATACTCGTTGTATAAGAGATTAGGAAATGTTGGTAAACTAGCTCCGCATGAGACTAAACCGCAACTTGCCGACCGTAGTCTTATCTACCCTAAAAAGATTTTGAGAGATGTGTCGTTAGGTATTGGACGATATGTGGTCCCTCGTGATTTTTTTATTATAGATATACTCGAGGATAAGGCTGTTCAAAATAACCCGTCCCGCTAGAGCCGACCCGGTGACCCGCCGACCAACAACATAAATGGCGGGTCAATTTCTAAAAAAATTTGTAAGCTACGGGTCGGGTACCCGACCCGCTTTAACCGGGTCGGGTCATGGGCCGGAATTTTAATCGAAGCGGGAACCTGGTGACCAGCCTTTTTTTTCGTTTTATTTGCATTTTTGTTTTTTGATTCTAACTTTATGTAATTAGGCATTTTCCTATTGAAATCGTTTAGATCTTAGAACTTGGGATGATCAATTGAATGCTTATTCTCAACTCACTTAATTGAATATACGTTACTTATACATGTCTTTTATATATGTATCTTTTTTTGTATCTTAGATTTTGCTCATGTGATTCATGCTTTCATTTTTATTGTTATTTTTATGATAATATTTGAATGAATTATTATTCTTGAAATCTGAATACTTTGATTTAGCAACTTTATCTTTGATAATAAAGAATTATGACACAAAATATAATTGCTTCAAACTTGGTACTTGGCCAAGATTATAGAGCTAGTATTACTAACTTCTAGAGGATCTCTTGTGGTTTTATGTAAGCATTACTGTATTAGTATATAACTATATCGTGTGCTGTTTGTCAATTAGATTTTAAGGCTTTATTTGTGTTGGTGTAAAGTGTGATTAACATTTCTAAAAATGCTTGTAAACGCACACATAAAGCCGAGGCTTAAATTAACAATAAAAATCAGCCCAAAAAATCAAAAATAAAATCGGGTACCCGGTGTCCCGACCCAATTTATCCGGGTACCCGAAATCCTGGTACCCGCATTAATTGGGCCGGGGCACGGGCCATTAAAAAAAGAACCCGATTAACCGGGTACCCGACTTTCCAGGTACCCCAAATGTCGGGTACCCGCTAATGAACACCCCTACCAAACGACTCCGATCATTTTAGGGAGATAGTGTTTGGAAAGTTGTGGGACAGTTGTAGATGTTACTAGCGGTAAGATTATTGTGGAATAGGGAATGATAAGCACGAATTCAATATCTACCGTTCCCCTGATTTTTCTATCTTTGTTGAATCTGTGTGTAGTGTTGAAACCCCCACTAAGTCTAGTTATGAGTCGAATATTGATGCTTTAGAGGCCTTCCTTGAAAGCACAAGGGGAAGTGAAGAAATGATGAGCTAGGGCGCTGAGCTGCAAGTCGGAAAATCAACGCAGGAAGAAAATGAAGTGATAAGAGAGAGTTCCACACCTCCCAAGGTGATTTCTAGTGAACTTTTACTCAAATAGAGCACCGATGTTGTCCCCCATGAAAATTGCAAGAAGGAATGTCGCAAAGATAAGCCTCGAAAGAGAAAGAAAAAGAAAAGACTTGTTGTGGACAACCACCTTAATTAATTTGATTGATGAAAAGAGTAATTGGGTAGAATATTGATGTTTGTGTTGAAAGGAACCTTTTACTTTGCAACGATCTTGAACCCAACTAACTGGGTTCATTCACGTCGAGCTATAGACGTTAAACAAGCGCTTTGCGGGAGGCAACCCGTACATTTAGCTAGATTTTGTTTTTGTTTTAGTTCTTTTTACATTAGAATTCCCGTATCTGTATGCTTATGTTTCTTATGTGTTTTGTTCCCTTGCTACGCAATTAAGCATTGATGACAATGCTTTAGATAAGCATTGGGGGGGGGAGTCTACGCCTATTAGTTTAGTTTTATTGCTTTACGTATCGTAGCTCATATTGCTTTCTTAGATTAGTTTTTATACTTTGTTTCTTTTCTTTTTGTATTGTGTATTTTTTTTCTCTTTTTATACCACTGAAAAAAATTGGACAAAAATAAACAAAAAGATAGAATGCTAGCCACTAACTTGTGAAGACTAAGCAAAAGGAGAGTAAGTGTTCATCATTTATCATCATTGTTCCTCCTTCCCCGCGAAGTCTGCTTGTATATTTTTTTCCCTATCTCTAATCTTATCTTTCCCCATATTCTAGCTCCACCACATTGTCACACCCTCACCCACCTAGCCATCACTTAGATTCTCGCACGTCACCTTTTATCAACCATTGCATGTAATCTGAGCTGCAAAGTTTTTTTTACCAACACAAAGCCCCCATCCTCTTTTGTCCAAAAAAGTTCTTGGATTGCGAGTGTTAGCTATGCTTTTTTCATGTTTTATCACCATTGTTTAGTTAGATTCTATTATAATTCGATACAAAATGATTGTTTTATTTAGGATTTTACGCTTGGTTTGATGTTTTGCTATTTAGTTGCATTTCAGGTAAAATCATTAAATCAAGCATGAATCAAGCACTTTTAGTACACATGTTGATCACCCAACTCCAAAAGCTCAAGGAAGCAACGCTTTGATGATCCAATCCATAAGAAAAAGCCAAAAGAAGACCCCTTAGATCAGAATGAGGTCGACCCGAGGTAGCTCGAGCAGTCCAGAGCATAAAATTTAGTTCAGTAGATGATTATGACCCTCTTGAAGATCGCTAGACCGGTAGAGCCAAGTGGCTTGGGTTGAGCGAATTAGATTTCAACTTCCAGTTGCTTCTGATCATTGGCAGGACACAAGACATAGTCACAGGACATCTGCTCGACTGGTCGAGTAAGGTTGCTCGGGTCGAGCGGACCTAATTTCCCTCTTCTGTCCAATTTTTAGAGTTTCCGATGTTGGGCTTGATGATGGCTCCACTGATCGAGCGAAGTTGCTCGGGTCGAGCGAGGTGGGCAGTTGCAGTTTTTTGCGATCCTTTTAAAAAGCAACGAGGTCCAATCAGGTTTTGTTACTTCTTATCTCTGCTGCCAAGTTTTCCTAGCTACCCTACCCCATTCACTAGGGGTGGCACCTCCCTCCTACAACCTAGAGGTGGTGGAGCAATCATGAAACCACCACCCCCCACTTGCTTTGAAGTCTATAAATAGAGAAGAGGAAGAGGATGCTCACCATCTCAGATTTTACCTTTCATTTAGAGTAATTTCTATGTATTATTCATTTGCTTTGCTTTCATTTCAATAGAGAGTTAGTATTTAGTATAATTTCACTTTCGATTCAATCAAACACTTCCAATTTCAATTACAATCTTAATTTCATCCCCTATTGTAACTCTTTGCAATTTGGATTCTTGAATCATTGGGGTATTATATTGAAGCTTTTGGAAGGTATTACTTTGAATCATCAATTCATCTTGTTCATCAAAGAGTAACTTATATATTTGCTTTTATTGATTTCAATTCATATCATTTAGTGATTGTTTGGCTTTGGTTTCATATGTTCATGCTTGTTGTTCTTCAACTTATTGTACTAATCTTGTTAGAATACTTTAGTTTAATTTATTCATCCATGTTTATTAGCTTTTTTGCAATCTATAACTTCAATATGAGTATGAGTGAGTGGTTTGTTTTGGCTTAGGCTAGGCATGATCACCATGTATATACTTTGAATTGCTTTCTTTACCTTAGGCTTGGTTGTGTTGTTTATGGTTTAACTTAGGTTTTGCTATTGTTTAATGTCGTTGAATGGAGGGCGAGAGTCGATTTTTAACGATAATCTATGTTTAAAAGTTAAATCATCTCCATGAGAATAGGTAGATGTTTTGATTCGAAATAATGAATGTATGCTCCATGTCTTAATCTATGCTTAGCTCCATGAGAATAGGTAGTTGGGTATGTTTTAGGAAGCTATTGTTGCTCGAGAGAGAACATTAGTATTTAGATATATTCTTCCTTATAACACTGTAACCGCCCCGAATTATGAAGGCAAAGACTAAGTGGAATTTAGTATTAATCAAACGGAAGCTCACTTTTGCCAGCATAATTAAGGGGGTTACTTAAAGGTTAAACCAATGTTCAAGTAAAATACTTGAACCAAAACCAAAGCAATATAACGGAAGTCTTAGCTGTCCAAAATAAAGGAAAATTATAACCAATTCGAAATAAGTCTGAAGTTTGAATTACATCTTTAAAATAATCCAAATCTAAACCACTATACTAATGCTCTCTCAAATACAATAAAGAGATCTAAACAAAAGGGAGTCAAACTCCAACTCAAGTTCATCCTTCACTCGCATATCACTTCTCCGTCGAGGTGCCATGGGGGTTCACTCTAAAAACAAAATCATTGGAAAACATACAAAGTATAGTATCAGCAAAAGGCTGAGTATAACACACTAGTGCATGTCAAACAAATTGTTAAAACATTTTGGTTTGAGTAAATTCATTTTGAAAGATGCTTTTTTTTTTTATTTGATAAAACATATCATTGTTCAAACTCAATTCAATGGTTTCATAATAAATTCAAGTTCTCATTTTTCATCATAAATCATAAGATCTCTATGGATCCAAATCAACTTCAAACTCAAATTATAAGTTTGCATGGGTACTCTGTGAGTCATCCTGTGACTCGGTTGGTAGTCGGTCTACCGTCCGCGACATGTCCGACAAGTGTAACACAAAGGTATTGTGTACAATACGCGCTCAGCATTGGTGAGCCATTTAATCATGCATACAACATTTGTTGTTGCATATGTACCCGCCATTTAGGCTAAAACATTTATGTATATAATATGTTTCTTAGAATTGTCGTAAATATCAATATTTTCCCGTATGATAAATATATTTTCTTTGCAACATAGTAAAACATACTTTATTTGCAAGATAGCAAAAATCAAGTCATAATCTTTCCCACATGGGTAAAACATGTTAAGCATAATCATATCATGAATCATAACCTTTGTATTATATTGGGGCATCACTAGCATGTGTGGAAATGCATCGTAACAAAAAGTGATTAAAATTCAATATGATTTTTCAAGGAAACCACTAAAATGTTTTGTTTCAATCAAAGAGTTTTGAAATTCGTTCAAAACAACTATAATATAGTTCATAAGTCTATAAAATCATTATGACAAAAGATTTCATAAAACACTATTTTCTTAATTACAAGATAGTTTTGCCGGTAATAAAATCGATAATTGATTTACAAAATACATATTAATTCTCCAACAAGGCCCAAATTAATCAAGTCATTATAATAACTTAATTAAAATGAATTTAAGGTTGTCCCATCAGATTATAATCTGTTATGCCAATTTATAATAATTTTACGATTATTTTTGACAATTTAGGTATTTACCGTTATTTAAGTGATATCTTAAATCCGTAAAATTTATAAACCATCTAAATTAAACTTATTTTATACTATAAGGCAGTAGGTTATAATACAATTATAACTTTTTTATATAGGTCTACTTTTATTCAAATTTAATTATCAATATTACACCTTTTGATAATTTAACAAGTTTTATTAATTTGATAAATTAGTAAATAATTCATAATTAGCTTAATAAAAGTCATATAATAATTTTATTAGCTTATTCAAACTTATAAATGTCATGTATAATATTTTATTATTTTATATAGGCATTTAATCGATAAATAAAATAAAATCGGTTTAAAATTATTTAAGTCCGAATAAAATCATAAAATTTTTTTTTATGATGTTTCAGAAACTATTTTAAAGATTATAAAATCTTAATTAACCATTAAAAACGTGTAGAGTATTTTCAATAATTAATATCGTTATTTTACCAATAAACCAAATAGAATTTATTTAAGTCCATTTCTGGTCACGAAAATTCATATAAATTTTTGAAAATGTATCTACTGTTAATGTAAGTGTCTCATAAAATTTTTATGTCCAAAAGACGTCATTTAGTATTTATTTTATATTTTACCGTTTTCTAACTTATCGATTATTAATAACCGAGTAAATATTCTTAAGGTCCTTAAACGTCAACAAAATATTCCCAGAATTTTAACAAATTTGGTTACTATCCATATGAGTATGTTATAAAAATTTCAAGTCCATATGTCTTCATTTGGTAAATATTTTATATTTTACTATTTCATAATTTACCGATAAACAATTTAACGATTTCTCAAAAATCATGAAAAATTCCAAACTAATTATATTCTGGACAAATCTTGTTGGAGACATTATAATATTATTTTAATAATTATTTTTGATGATCAAGAGCTTATCTAATACCATATTTTATATTAAGAGTATTTAACATCGTAAAATCCATTAAAATATTTTTTTTTTGAGAATTAGGAATATATAGATAAAAGGAGAAGAAGAAAACACTGAAACTTGGGAAATCCAAGACCGCCGGCATAAAAAACCCCGGGATGGAAAAAAGCCATTGGCTAAGGGGCCAAGAGACAGGCCACCCAAAACAGCATAGGAGTGGAACTATGCAACACCAAAAGAAGAAAAAATCACCTTACACACCAATCTGTTATCCTACACCTTACACACCAACTAGAAAACACAAATACGAAACCCCAGAAAATATCAAAATCCTCCAAAAAATCAAAATAGTAAAACAGTTTATAGTAAATCCAAAACAATCATCAACCAAAAGAATGTTACAAGACGGCAGTGGAGTTATAGATAACATCATACGGCGAAAAAGATGTACACCCAAGAAGTTCCTTTGTCCAGACTCTAATTCTGATTTTTAAAGAGTGGATGAACGGATCCATATTAGGAATAGACGACTCAAAAACCACCATATTCCTTTCAAACCATAAGGACCATATAGCACAACACAGACATAAATTCCACAATCTTTTCCCTTTATGACCAGAAAACAACCTGTTCCAATGCATTACAAAATTCACACAGTCAAAATGTAGCACTACTGAGATTCCCCACCAATTCAAGAGCCGCATCCAAATGTTCCAATGCATTAAAATATCATTTTAACGAATAAATTTCAACAAAAAATATCCAAGAGATTTTCTTAACATATAGCTTCTGAAAATTTCTTTTAAAATGCATTTAAAATATTTTCCAACTCCATATAATCATTTCCATCACAATTACTTTCAAAAAGTCTTGTTAAACATGCCTTTAAACACACAACATTTCATAAAATCAACATGCATGATGCCCACAATAATAATACATGTAATAAATCATTCCATACTCAAAATTTTCAATAGCATATCATTTGTCTAGATTTAAGAACTTCACTTTTGGAACTTATTTTTAAAAACAAGTTCATACACAAATTTTCCCAACTTGTTCTTAAATCATTTAAAAATCACCCCATGTGACATACCTCGATCCTTAGCTCCGAAAGTACTCCTTAACCTTTGGTACAACTTCTCAATAGCTAAGATCCAACTCGTTTGCTACACTTATTTTCAAAAATTAAAAAATAGCATTATTTCGGATCTTTCTATGTAACTTAATGACTTTTGATTTCTAAATAAAAATTGTTAGATTTACTTACTCTTTGATATTTTGTTACTTTGGAGATTGATTAGTGTTGAGCAACATTTGTTGAACAACTCCCACAACTTGAGTGTTTTTGGCTAGGAAACAGAAATAGGAGATTGTAAGTTGATTGAAAAAAAATATTTCAAATTTCCTTCTTTTAGCCTAAATTTATAGGCCTTTTTAAGAGATTATTTTTCTTAGTTAACATGATGAAATACCCATTTTTATAATAATCTTAGTTGGTAGAAAGATTTCATGTAAAAAGAATTTTACATGAATAAGTTTTAACAAAATTAGTGAAGTAAAGAAATGAACATAACTTATATACTTGGTGGATTTCTTCAAGTTTGGTGTCTATGGAAAGCTCTAGAAATGAAGATTATTTTTATAGAATATTTGAGTTTCTAAACATAAATTTTCAGAAGTTTAGAAGGGTTTTTTTGAAGAAAGTTTGATGAGAAAAGAAGGTGTTTTTGCTAGGAATTGTAAGATTGAACTTCTATTGTACTTATGGATGAGTTTCGGAGTAAAATGAAGAGTGAAAGAAGGTTGATGGAGCTAAAAATCTGGACAGCAAATATGTCTTGATTTATCATGTTTGCATGTTTGTTATGATGGTGTTTTTGGGTAAGAACAAAAGGGGCTTTGGGTAGAGAGTTTGGAGTTTTGGGGCTAAAAGAGGGGTAGTATGGCAGCTAGGGGGCTGCTGTTTTGGGGCTGATTTGAGGTGATTTTTATCCTCAATTTGGTCTATTATGGTGCAAGAAAGGTTTGTCTAAGATAGTTTAAAGTTTGGGTAAAAATTGTTGTACATGTAACAAGTTATGTAACTTGTATTTCATGTGTAAAAATCACTTGTATATATGTATGAAATATTTATTATTCCCAACATGGGTAAATAAAGTTTTCGAACAAGTATTTATAATTTTTCTAAATTGTTGTGGGTAATTGCTCAACTTTAAGTTTTACCTCCACAGTTTACGTTACCTCTTACGATTCATAACCATGTTACAAATTAACAAGTTTCTAATCATCGTAGAATTTTTTTTTATTTACTATCACCACTAGTTAAAAATATTTAGACATTAAATTCATGATTAAAAAGAGATTAATTTATGCGAGTGTTTCAGTCTTCACTTTTTATAAGAGTTTCGTCCTCGAAACTAACTAAAAGCAATAATCTATAGTTACCTCAACAAATAGGTAAGGATATCTATGTAACATTTTTTTTCCCTCTAATTCCAAAGTGGAATAATCCTGGCCTTGCCCGTTTTGCAACACCTTAACTAATGGAATGATTTGGTTTAAGAGTTTTCCGATTTACCAGGTAAAGATTTATAATGGTTTTTATGTTTTTTATTTTATAATCTTAGCTCTAAACAAACTATCTTAGCTCATGCCAAAGCATTTGAGATAAGATAAGCGCATATTTTTGTAATTATGATACATAGAACAAATTGTGCATCATTTCTTACTATAAGAGGGGGTTGTTTTAGTGCCAACTCATAGACAACTCTCTCTGATTCCCCGTTGAATCTCATATGGTACAATGCATCTAGGATCAAGCTTCCCGTTTATCATAACCTTACGTTCTTGTTGTCCTAGAATTTATATTTTCTCTTCCAGCATTCATTATAAATTCCTAGACTTATCCTAGGCTTGCTTTTATTCTGTCTCCGACGATCCTAAGTGCCTCACAATTCATTTTAGGCCTTATGGTAACTTTTCAATCCAACATAACAAAATCCTTTACTCCATCCCATATAAGGCTTCACATGAAGCCATACTAATTTTACTTTGGTGACTGCTACTGTATAGGAGTTAACCTACATTTTTCTTCCCAAGAAATTGAAATTTAAGGATACAAGCTTGTAACATGTTCTATAACGTTTAAATGCTCATTTAAGTCTTGTCATCAGTTGCTGAATAATAGTAGGGTTATAATTAAGAGTTGTTCCAATGCACTCTGTAATTCTTTCTAGAATTTAGACACAATGTCACACTCTTATTTGATACTATTATCGCGAGTCACGACACTCTATATGTCTAAGGACTTACTCACCTAGATATTGCTAATTATTGTTCCTTTTTAGATTGTTTTTAGCAACGATACCTCAGATGATTTTGGTTGTCTAATACTTGCATAGAAACGTTACTTATTTTTCAGCTAGGTAATCTATTAATGAAATCCATGCTCATGCAACCCTATTTCACTTAAGCATTGGTAAAGGTTAATTATCTAAGAGTCCTCAAATGACAATCTTTAGACAATTGACTATAAAACTTACCAACATATCTGTCATATGCATTTACTAGAACTACTATCTCTAGAATACGTGTATCTCATTTAGACTAAGCATATCATCACATAGATTTATCTAATTTATTTCTCTCTAAAGTTTAATTTTTTGAGGCATGTATAACCCCATATCGAATGTGATATTCCTATCATTTTTAACGCTGTATTTTCTCCACCCTTGAATCTCTATTTTCATTCTTAACCAATTAGGATACCATTTCTTTGTTACTCTACTCAAGTTTTCTTACTAAGTTTTGTCTTAAATTCAGAGTCTTCGAAGATTTTTTTCTATAATATTATTCTTTTTCAAAACTCAATTCAAACCTCCACATATTCTCATAACTTACTAAAATCACTCTTTGTTTATATTTTGAATACATTTAGTATCATTGTTTTAACAATTTACCTATTCTAACATATATTCACAACATAAGAAATACCCTTTAATAATCACAACTCCTTGATATGTTTACAACTTTATTCTCATCTAAGCATGACACAAGACTATTCTTTATGATAATCAAAATTACCATTTAAATACAATGTAAATCTCCCAATATCACACAATCAACTATTGTTCCAATAAGTATCCATCATATCTTTTACTCGACACTTTTACAATAGCCGCCCAAGTATTCGATTAGCTTTTATAATATTTTTAATACTTTATGGTAATAACCTAAACTCTTGCCACTGCTTATTCAACTTAGATCCATCTGTTCTCATAATTTTCTACATACTTAATTTCTTGTCATGTTAAATCCCACTTAAACATCCATAACCTTCCTCCTGACAATATGATGTTTTTATAAACTTATTAATTAATTAAAATTATATTATGCCTTAACAATATTTACATTTACACCCCTAAGTCTCTATTTGACTCCTTAGATTACCTCACGTTTACTTGTATTTTCTCCCTCGCTTTTCTTACCTACTCTATCCATATCCTATATCTTAATGGCCCTTGCTACTTCGTCCCCTTAAATAATATATACATGCATATTTCATTCATCGACACAATCTTACCTTACCTTTATTCCTATCTTCTCTTATTTTGTCTAACTTGTCGAATATGACACCCATTTCCTATTTTGACTCTTTTAACTCAACATTTATACACCCCTCAAGATTGTTATGTACTCCTTTTGTTCTAATGTTTCAGTCTACTACCTACCCCGTGTATATTTCAATTCCTTGAGTAAAATATCCTTAATCATTATGTTTGTATAGTCTATAACTCCATCAATTATTCACACATTTGAATGTTCTCAGTGCATTAATGATTTTCCTCTGATATATACTCTAGGATCACTACAACATAAATAAATAAATAACACTTAGTTACATTTGAATAATCTAACAATACTTACAAATCACATTATTCACCTCCATTAGATATGTTTACCTTGTCATAACAATATACAAATAATCTCCTCTTATTCACATATCCTCAATAAGTTTTTTTTTTATTTATTTTTTTTAGTTTTGGAATTTAGGAGCACTATACTTCTCAAGTGAATAAACTATTCCTCTTATCATAAGTTCTGGTTCGATGCTTTGTTAACCTCTTATACAGTTTTATTCTCTCACCAAGCCCTAGGTTTTGTTTTGCAATGTATTTGACGAGTTTGTCCAACACAATAATGTTTAAGATCTTACAATGTTGCTTTAGGATAACACACATGTATATGTACACACATAAATATATATGTATATATATGTATAACACATTCTCACTCCAAAGGATTCTATATTTCCATTTGATGCTGCATGTCCCAATGTTCTTTTATTTAACAAGTCGATACTTTCATCAATTTATACTCTTCATACTAGTTGATCTAGTTGCCTACCTGACTTTCCTTTGTTGACATCATTCATCTGTTTAAACAAATATTATCATTTTTTTTTCTAACATGCCTTCCAAAGTACATTGTACCTCCCTAAAATTTTTTCTATTATTTTATAATATTTTAATTTGCCAATTGATGTAAAGATTTCCCAAACAAAATGATTTTCTTGTGGTTACTGATTTGTATTCAATTGGGCCAATTCAAAAATTGTATTAGCCTACTCAGCCAGGCTAACTGATTGTCGCTTAAAGTTCAACAATCTAATCATCGAAATTCACTAGATCATACCCCATCATTGGTTTTCAGTTAATGGTAGCTTGTCTATTATTAAAATTTATTTTCTTTTCTCCTTCAAGGTTTTGATTCGCAATGTGTTGAACCAATTCAGGCATCCTTTGTTTAGGGTGTTATGTTAAAAGGTAGATTTAGGTCTGAGCATTAATCTCTATGGCATTTCATAAAGATAACTTAATATCGAAATTACGCTTCTAAAAACATATAAAATCATGCAGTAGCTTAACACTCTTCCGAGTTCCCACTATAGCCTTAATATTTTTTTTAATTGCCTGATTGATTTTCTTAAAAAAAACATCCATTTTTTTTTAATTTATGATTTTATATTTTTAACTCTTGGAGTAAAATCCTCAAACTTTGGCTACTTAGCCTTTACTCTTATTCACTAGCATCAATCATCACTTTAGTCTATTTTACTCTTTATACTTAAGGTTCATTAATTAAACTCCCACTTTGGTACCAATCCCAAACAGGTGTTCATTATCCTAATATCCTTAAATTTTCGGTCGTTTTTTTTTTACATCAAACTTTATAATTCTCCTAAATTTTAGACATGCTTCCCACTTTGGTACCAATCTAACAATTTCCTATTTTCCATAAAAAAAAAGAGTATTTAACACCGTAAAATCCATTAAAATATCATTTTAACGAATAAATTTCAACAAAAATTATCCAAGAGATTTTCTTAACATATAGCTTCTGAAAATTTCTTTTAAAATGCATTTAAAATATTTTCCAACTCCATATAATCATTTCCATCACAATTACTTTCAAAAAGTATTGTTAAACATGCCTTTAAATACACAACATTTCATAAAATCAACATGCATGATGCCCACAATAATAATACATGTAATAAATCATTCCATACTCAAAATTTTCAATAGCATATCATTTTTCCAGATTTAAGAATTTCACTTTGGGAATTTTATTTTTAAAAACAAGTTCATACACAAATTTTCCCAACTTGTTCTTAAATCCTTTAAAAATCACCCATGTGACACACCTCGATCCTTAGCTCCGAAAGTACTCCTTAACCTTTGGTACAACTTCTCAATAACTAAGATCCAACTCCTTTGCTACACTTATTTTTAAAAATTCAAAAATAGCATTATTTCGGATCTTTCTATGTAACTTAATGACTTTTGATTTCTAAATAAAAATTGTTAGATTTACTTACTCTTTGATATTTTGTTATTTTGGAGATTCATTAGTGTTGAGCAACACTTGTTGAACAACTCCCACAACTTGAGTGTTTTTGGCTAGGAAACAAAAATAGGAGATTGTAAGTTGATTGAAGAAAAATATTTCAAATTTCCTTCTTTTAGCCTAAATTTATAGGCCTTTTTAAGAGATTATTTTTCTTAGTTAACATGATGAAATACCCATTTTTATAATAATCTTAGTTGATAGAAAGATTTCATGTAAAAAGAATTTTACATGAACAAGTTTTAACAAAACTAGTGAAGTAAAGAAATGAACATAACTTACTCTATACTTTGTGGATTTCTTCAAGTTTGGTGTCTATGAAAGCTCTTGAAATGAAGATTATTTTTATGGAATATTTGAGTTTCTAAACATAAATTTTCAGAAGTTTATATGGGTTTTTTTGAAGAAGATTAGATGAGAAAAAAATGTGTTTTTGCTAGGAATTGTAAGATTGAACTTCTTTTGTACTTATGGATGAGTTTAGGAGTAAAATGAAGAGTGAAAGAAGGTTGATGGAGCTAAAAATCTAGACAGCAAATATGTCTTGATTTATCATGTTTGCATGTTTGTTATGATGGTGTTTTTGGGTAAGAACAAAAGGGGCTTTTGGTAGAGAGTTTGGATGAGTGTGTAAGTGGGTTTTGAGGCTAAAAGAGGGGTAGTATGGCAGCTAGGGGGCTGATTTGAGGTGATTTTTATCCTCAATTTGGTCTATTATGGTGCAAGAAAGGTTTGTCTAAGATAGTTTAAAGTTTGGGTAAAAATTGTTGTACATGTAACAAGTTATGTAACTTGTATTTCATGTGTAAAAATCACTTGTATATATGTATGAAATATTTATTATTCCCAACATGGGTAAATAAAGTTTTCGAATAAGTATTTATAATTTTTCCAAATTGTTGTGGGTAATTGCTCATCTTTAAGTTTTACCTCCAAAGTTTACGTTACCTCTGAAGATTCATAACCACGTTACAAATTAACAAGATTCTAATCATCGTAGAATTTTTTTTTTGATTTACTATCACCACTAATTAAAAATATTTAGACATTAAATTCGTCATTAAAAAGAGATTAATTTATGCTACTGTTTCATAACAACCCATAACCATGAGTTTAGGTTGAAATTAATAAATACTACTTTGGTGAGAAAGCCTATGACTATTTATCTGATTGATTACATTATCTTTGCCTTAGTTCATTGTGTTCTTAATTGCTTTTATGTTTTGCTTTTCATTCCATTCTTTTTAGTTGCTTGCTTTAATTAGTTCTACCTCCAAACACCATATTTTACGTTTTTGAACTAACTAATTGATTGAGAAGCTATTGACTTAACCCTCACTCCCTGTGGATTCGACCTGTACTTGCTGTCGTACTAAACTACATCGTGCACTTACGGTATTATATTTGAAGGACGTAAAAGTCTTAATTAGCGAGATCCAATAGCTCCATTATTTGAGCCGCATTGTTTGGAGTTTAGGTATTTATTTGTTTTCATTAAGTTGTTGTTAGGGTGATGTTCTGTCGGAATGGGTTTGTAGTTGATAAGGGGTTTGGGTTTATCATGGGCTTATATGTGAGATCATTTTACAAGGGAAAGGAGATTAAGATAGGAAGCCTTTTTCTTTTGGGGAGCCATAAGGAGAACTGGTGTTTCATGTCTTAAGAGGTAATGATGCAACTGATGGTGCTATCCCAGTCCATCATTGGAGCATTTTAGTTTGCTATACATTACATTACTATGCTTTAATCTACTTTATCCACGGTTGCTGAACACCCTACTGCTACCCACTGTAAAAGGCAAGCGTGGTGGAACCTGTTGTTTTTTTATTCATGCTTTCTATCCTACATTTTTGTATTGATTTTCCTTCTATATGCATTGTAATTTTCATTTTATAGCTCAATCTGTACTTTGTTTCTCGTTGGAAAAAGGGAAAGAAAAAACATGCTTGAAAAGAGAAAAGCCAAGATAGGTTGAAAACTTGAAAGGGCGACCAAGGAAAAACAACTGTATGAGTGGGTGAGTAAGTGAGATTTGAAAAAAAATGAAAGAGTGGCTAGGACGAAAACTCCAAAATGAGTTACTAGGAAAAATGAGATATACAGAGAGATTTCATAGTTTTTGCATCTCATTTGTATTTGGAGCCGGTGACATAAGAAGTGGGAGTCATAAGGAAGGTATTTGGGTAGGTGACAATTGGAGGAATAAGTGTAGAATTTTTTTCATTTCTCATATCTTTTAGGAGTTATAAGGAGGTTGAAACATAGGGATTTTCTGTATTTCATGTTCAATCTTTTGTTTGTGTTGTTTGTGTTGTGTTAGCCAAGTGAAGGTGATAAGAGATTTATATGTTTAGGACTATTCGCGAACACTGAGAATTAGAGGTGTTTAAGAAAGGGAGGCATAAGGAGTAGTTTAGGATTTGGAGACCGTGTTTTAACATTCATTTTTCATTGTCAACCTTGTTTACTCGAGGAAGAGCAAAGGTTAAGCATGGGGGAGTTTGATAAGTGCAATTATTTTTGCTTAACTGTATTATTTTTATGCTCCTTATATGTAGTTTTAGTGGGTTTTAGGTAGTGGTATTATTGGGCTTTCATGGGTTTTTTTGATGCAGCCGACTCGGCTTTTACTTCTGGAAAAATCATGTTTTGGGCAATCTGTGAAGCTGACTCGACTTTCTTCTGAGATGCATCCACAGTCGACTCGGCTGTTTGTCCTGTGCAGACGGTTTCTCCAATTTTTGGAGCCATTATTTAAAGTGATGGTTATCTTTAACATTAAGTTCATGTTTTTTTTAGTTAATGTTATGTAATTCTCTCTAGACTTTAGTTGGGTTTGTGGGAAAGTATTTTTTAGATTATTTGGTGTATATTTCAATTTATTATGTTTCCTAGATTGTAGTTAGGAGATTATTCTGTTGCTATATTTAGAGCTTGTACTCTTGTATATATTTGGGTCTTTTTACCCATGGAAACGAATACAAACTAAGTATTCAGCCATTAAACAACTTTAATTCTGCATTATTCTTTTCTTCATGGTATCAGAGCCGAAGGTATTTTCCGGGGATCGGTAATACTCGTCGGTATCACCATCTACCTAAAACCAGCAAATAACCACAAAAACGCCTACAATGGCCGAAAATACTCAAAACCCAAACACAAAAATCAGCCTTACAGAGGGCTTGATTAAAACCACAAAATCTGAAACATTGAGAAATCAGAACCATACCGGGATATGCACCACCGAAGTTTTTGGTGGTGTCTCATCATCGGAAACAAGTTCCTCAGAGCTTGAAGAATACGACTTTCAGAGGCGGCAAGCCGCCACCAGGACACCGGCAAGCCGGGCCGGCGGCAAGGCCTACCAAACCTCTGTAGATTTACCGTCATCAAGAAGTCAGAAATGGATGGCAAGGATTGAGAATGAAAGAGAAGGACGAGCAGCTGCACGAATCAAACCAGAAACAATGGAGGAAGGGAGAGAAACGGCGGGCAACCCTTGTGAAGAGAGAGGAAAACCTTTCCTTAAACACCCTTATATAACCCCAGAAACCCTAACCTTTAAACTAATCCACAAAAATTCCAAGCCCAGTTGCTTTAAACAACCGGCTGGGCATCCTTCTAACGGACCCACAGTTTTTAGCCCAATACCACCAAAAACAAACTTAACCCAAAATATTTCCACAACTCTTTTAAGCCATAAAAATAAAAATACAACCCAGTGGATATTTGATTGCGGGGCGACTGACACTATGACGTTTGACCCTCGGGATCTCATATCTACGCATTCCACTACCCGAACTCACATCCAAACAGCTAATGGGGAATATTTGCCGGTTGACCGAGCTGGATCAGTCAATATAACACCCTCTCTTCATATTAAAAATTGTTTGCTTATCCCTGGTTTATCACATAAATTGTTATCTGTTAGTCAGTTAACTAAAGAGCTGAATTGTACTGTTCTCCTAACCTCTGATGGGTGTATTGTGCAGGATGCTCGGACGGGGAAGATTGTTGGGCGTGGTACTGAACGTGATGGACTCTACTATGTTGATGAGGCAACTCAAACTGGATGTTCAATGCTTGCTCACGGTACTCCTGCTCACCAATTGTGGACTTGGCACCGTCGTTTGGGTCACCCATCTCTAGGTTATCTAAAACGACTATTTCCTTCTCTTTATGATTGCAATGTGACTTTGGATTGTGAGACTTGTATTCTAGCTAAAAGCCACAAACATTCATATTTTACTAGCACAACTCGGGCAAATAAACCGTTTGACCTAGTACATTCTGATGTGTGGGGCACAGCCCCGAATACTAATTCCCATGGGTTTTCATATTTTGTGTCATTTATTGATGATTGTACTCGTATGTGCTGGGTATTGTTTTTGAAACACAAATCTGAAGTCTGTGATGTATTTGTTAAGTTTTATAACATGGTCCTCACTCAATTTAATACCCGCCTTAAGATTCTCAGATCTGACAATGGTGGTGAATACATGTCCCTTGAAATGAAACATTTTTTTATTAATCATGGTCTAATTCATCAAACTACATGTCCTGACACTCCACAACAAAATGGGGTGGCAGAGAGGAAAAACCGTACCCTTCTTGAGATCACTAGAGCTCTCATGTTTGAAGCTCACATGCCAACTCATTTTTGGCCCGAAGCCATTACCACAGCTACATATCTTACCAACCGTCTTCCTACTAAATCTCTTGACTTCACAACATCTCTTTCCACCCTAAGTTCCTTTCATACCATTCCCTCGTCCCATTCTCTTTCCCCACGCATTTTTGGATGCGTAGTTTATGTTCACCTTCCATCCCGAGCCAGAACCAAACTTGAACCCAGGGCTGTCAAATGTATCTTTGTGGGATATGGGGTCTCACAAAAGGGGTATCGTTGTTATGATCCTTCGCAGAAAAAGATATACACCAGTATGGATTGTGATTTCTTTGAACATTCCAACTATTATACCCAGCATCGATCTCAGGGGGAGAGTGTGAGTGAGGATCTCAGCTGGTTAATTTGTCCCTCGGTTGATAGTAGAGAACCAAACGAGCAAGTTAGTAACACCGCCGAAGTTACAACTGAAAACATAGTGGATTCATCGCCTCAGACTATCCCTACCCCTGAGCATCCTCCGATTGAGCAAGAGGAAGAGGTAACCATAGATCCTTCTCCTTCTATTGTTGAAGTTTCTAATGATAATATTGTGGCAAGTGTTGATAATGTTCCCAGGCAATATGAGTTGCCTCCTAGAAGCACACGAGGTGTGCCTCCCCGGAGGTACGATCCAGAGTTTGAGTCACAAAGATCCCGGTATCCTATTGATAAAGGTGACAATGCACAGCTATCACAAATGGTTGTGGCTTTCAAAGCTGCTCTCGATTCAAGTTTCCTTCCAAGAAATACAGAAGAAGCTCTTTGTGACCCGAAATGGAAGAAAGCTATGGAGGAAGAAATCTCGGCCCTTCAGAAAAATAAAACATGGGAAAAATGTGTAGTACCCGGAGATAAGAAAACTGTTGGCTGCAAATGGGTGTTCTCTGTTAAGTATCATGCAGATGGGACTATTGAAAGATATAAAGCACGGCTTGTTGCAAAGGGGTACACTCAGACATACGGGGTAGACTACTCAGAGACCTTCTCACCGGTGGCGAAAATTGATACTATTCGTGTGCTATTCACCATAGCAGCAAACAAGGATTGGCCCCTACATCAATTCGATGTTAAGAACGCCTTTCTACATGGGGAAATTGAGGAAGAATTCTATATGAAACCGCCTCCGGGTTTCTCTAATATATATGGTCCAGGAGAGGGATGTAAACTCAAGAAAGCGTTATATGGTCTAAAGCAATCACCGAGAGCATGGTTCGGGAGGTTCACTGCAGCTATGAAACGATTTGGGTACCGGCAGAGCAACTCAGATCATACACTGTTCCTTAAGAAAAGAGGGGAACGGATCACTTGTCTTGTTATATATGTTGATGACATGGTCATTACTGGAGATGATAGAGAAGAAATTGAGGAACTAAAGAAAGCATTGTTTCGGGAGTTCGAGATGAAAGATCTAGGAAACTTGAAATACTTCCTTGGGATTGAAGTTCTAAGATCGAAAAAGGAGATATTCATCAATCAAAGAAAGTATATCCTAGACCTGTTAGCTGAAACAGGAATGGTTGACTGTAAACCGGCAGATACTCCGATGGTTACGAATCATGGGCTTCAGATTGTTGAAGGAGCAGAAATGGCAGATCAAGATCTATACAGGCGAATGGTTGGGAAATTGATCTACTTATCACACACAAGACCCGACATTGCCTATGCAGTAGGAGTGGTTAGTAAATTCATGCATCGACCTCAAGTTGATCATATGGAAGCTGTGGTAAGGATTCTAAGATACTTGAAAGGAACGAGCAACAAGGGAATCCTGTATTCAAAGAACGAGCATCTTGATCTCATATGCTACACTAATGCAGACTGGGCTGGTGACCGGGATGACAGAAAATCAACGTCAGGGTATTTCACTCTTGTTGGAGGGAACCTAGTTACATGGAAAAGTAAGAAACAGAAGGTCGTAGCCTTGTCTAGTGCTGAGGCCGTGTTCAAAGGGATAGCAAAAGGAGTCACTGAGATCCTTTGGGTTCGAAAACTCCTAGAAGAATTGAATTGTCGTCAAGAGCATGCTAGTACTTTATACTGTGATAACAAAGCAGCAATCAGTATTTCAGAAAATCCAGTCCAACACGATAGAACGAAACATGTTGAGATAGATAGACATTTCATCAAAGAGAAGCTGGAAAACGACATCATTCATCTTCCACACGTCAAATCAAAGGAGCAACTTGCTGATATTCTCACAAAAGCAGTAGCCTCAGAAGCCTTCAATGATGCATTATGCAAGTTAGGTGTCGGAGATCCCACGACCTAACTTGAGGGGGAGTGTGGGAAAGTATTTTTTAGATTATTTGGTGTATATTTCAATTTATTATGTTTCCTAGATTGTAGTTAGGAGATTATTCTGTTGCTATATTTAGAGCTTGTACTCTTGTATATATTTGGGTCTTTTTACCCATGGAAACGAATACAAACTAAGTATTCAGCCATTAAACAACTTTAGTTCCGCATTATTCTTTTCTTCAGGGTTTTCATTGAAGTTTCATCCACTACAAAAAATAGCAACTTTCCGAGTGCCTCAAATAGTCGGAAATCAGTCAGTATAGATTTATACCGACGGATTTTCGACTATTTTGGGATAGTCGATTCAGAATGGTTGGTAATTCATTTCAGTAGGAAAACAGTCGGAAAATTAGTCGGAATTCCGACTAACATTGATGGTAGCAAATTAGTCGGATTTCCCGACTATTTACTCAGTGAAAAACAGTCGAAGATAATATTGGATTAAAAAAAGAAAAATTAATGCCTACCAAGGATTGATCCCAAGACCTCAAGCTTCCAAGCATTGCTTGTCAACCACTAGACCGAGAAATATTCAATGCTATATTGTGTAATGTCATTATACTTATTCGTTACTGAGCCGTACCTTATGTTTTAAGTGTATAATAATCGTTTTAATCTATTATTATTTTTTTAGGATACTATTATTATAATTATTTTTATTATAATTATTATTATTATTATTTATTATTATTATTATTATTATTATTATTATTATTATTATTATTATTATTATTATTATTATTATTATTATTATTAATATTATCCAACTTTTACAGTATTAAATCTTTCTCATTATTTTATCTAATATTATATCATTTTTTATTGAAATAAATAGGTAATTAAAAATATTAATAAATATTTTTAAAGGATAAAGAAGGTAAAGTAAAATAAATTAAAAAAATATTAAAAAAGAAATGTATCTCAAGAAATAAACAAACTGTTAGTATTCTTCTCACTAGCTAATAATTATTATTTTGAATTTTTGATGGAAGGAAAAACTCTTCATTTTCCCGAGTACAATTCCCAGAAAACTAATTTCCATAAAAAAAAAAATTTCTTTGATTAATATGTATTTTTTTATAAAAACCAAAGATTAATCAATCTATTATCTCATATCTCATAATGAATTAGTATCCCAACTATGAGCTTTAATATCTCACCATATAAAAATTTCTTTGCAGTGAGTTCTAATATTTCACCTTACAAAAATTTGTATGATGATATATTGTTTGAATACAATAAGCAATCAATTGAAATAATGTAGTGCTTGGGAACAAATATTTCATTTCAAATTATGGATTTCAATTATGAATTATGAAATCATAAATGAAGAATTGAGAATGACAAGGTTTGGGTAGTCATTCTCAAATCCTCAAATTTAACTACTTTGAAAACAATGGTGGAATTTGATCCCAATCCAAATTTGAAAAGTTTTGATTTGCCAAACAATAGATTTTAACCAATTCCAAATTTTCAAATGAAATCTTCGTCCCCAAACATGGCATAAAGGAATTTCTGAAACGATTGATTGGGTAAGGTTTTGCTTCAATAATGAAGGATGTTATGTTACAAGAGTATCCTGTTGCTACCATGCTTAAGATGCTTGGTGAAGTAGTGTGTCTTAAGTGAAGCTGCTCAAGGAATTGTTCATTCTCCAAAGTTCAAGAGTCAAAAATTAAAGAGTCCAAATCTGAAAAAAAAAATTCTTTGAAGGAACTCCTCCATCCGATAAGAAGACAAGAATTACATATGCCAAGTACCATCAAAAATTGAAGATTTCATTAATCTAGAATCTGATTGAAGTTATAGCATCATATGGTTTGGGAGTGGTGCCTTTGGTTTTGCTTTGAAGATGAAATATTATAAGCTACTTTTTTTGAGGATATTATTATAAACTACTTTGATGCATCTATGTTTATCTATTGTGATTATTTCTTTTTAACTTTTTAATGTTAATGGTTGGGAGTAGTAAGTAATGTTTAATGGATGAAATGAAAATTTAATATTATAAAAAGTATAATGTTTTCTCTTTTCATTGCTGTTAATTAATTTAAAAGATATAAATAAATTTATTATTTAAAAGACAAATGTAATAAGTTGGAATCTTCTTCCATCTTGCCTTCATTCTCAAGATCTCAACCATCCTTAAGATATCAACCAAATTCTTCAAGCATTTTGTGTAACATTTCTTCACTGAAGTCGGCCAATCTCTCCCACCATCACTTCACCACCGCAGACCGAATTTGCCTCCACCATCACGTCACCAATGCCACCGAGATTCGCCTCATCAAACCACCCATTTAAATTATTTCAAATTGATTTTATTTTGCAAGTTCAAGTAAGGGGATTTACATATTATCTTCACATATCAATCTATGACAAAGTAAGTTAATTGATTTGTTTTAATTTAACAATTTTTAATTGATTCTTATGCAATGAAGGTTTAAGTTACGGTTTTAATTGTAAAAAATATTAGGTTTTGTTCAATATGATCAATTTGATAGACAAAATACTCAGCTATTTCAAAAGTCCTTGATTGTCAAATTGTCAAATTAGTGGAGTTACTTTATTGGAAAAAGTAGTTTGACATTAACACAAAAAAAAATTAAGCTAAATTAAAAATGATGAACCTCATATGGAGGCATTAAAAATTGTCATATCTGTTGGTTGTTTGCTAGTGAAATATTTTGCAAGGGCAATATTATTCATACCTACTGGAAGACGTTAGTGAACTGGATAGGAGAATCAATTGCTTGCATTAGTGAATAAAAAAAATATAGTGCAAAGTATACAACTATGACTATATATACAAAGGCCTATAGCAAACTTTGTATGAGCTGGAAAAATTGCTCTACTCTAAGTAAGAAAATGACAAAAGGGTAAAACAAAATACTAACAGAAAAGAGGGTTGTTACAGCTGTGTTTGTGCACCAAGTAAAAACAAAATACAATGGGTAAAAGCCTAAAAGCTATAGCTTGTGAACGGTAGTGCAGTAACTACTTTGCTTGCCATCTTGAATATTTATCAGCTAGTGTGTACATATGTATTGACATTGAGATTTGCGGGCTTATGTATTTGCTGTATGAAAGCCTAAAAACAAGATTCTTAGCAATTTGAAGTTCTTGCATATAGTGTCTAAGTTCTGGAATATCTTAGCTGATAAATCCTATTATGACTCGTGGCGGTTGGAGACAGCAAGAGGGAGGGCTTTGTTTGTCGATGGTTTCGTTGGTGGGGAGGTGCGGTGGGGTGTTTCGGGGGAAGGGGGTTTGAGAATTTGAGTGGTTTAAGTTTAAGGATAGTGTAAGCATTAAGATTTTTTTATTATTTTCTTAAAATCAAAAATAAATATAGCAGGGGTATCTTTGTCATTTAAAATTATGGTGTGAATTATTTTCAATTTTGATGCTAACATGTTTATTGACATTAATATAGATTTGCAGAGAAACAAAATAAATAAATATTTTATTACTGAATAATTTAGTACTACAAATGCTAAATTTAGTACCGAATAATTTAGTATTACAAATGATATCTAACAAATGCTTAATTTACTAAAATTGTAATCACTTTCAATTTCTTAACCATTACAGACCGGAACTTATTTTGATCTAAATGTTTTTTCACCTCCTTTTAGCGGGTCCAAATAATTTGAACCTAATCTTTTTTCACCTACTTTTTGCGGGTCCATAGTGTTTGAATCCGTTAAAATGGTCAATCATAATATTTATATATATACATTTAGATAGTATCTACTTATGGTGTGTAAGGTGTTTTGCATAGCCCACTCCATTTTGGTGTGTAAGGTGTATGCCCACCCGTTTTTTATTTTCTGGTGTTTTGCATAGCCCACTTCTATGCTGTTTTTAGTGGCCTGTCTCTTGGTCCCTTGCCCAATGGCTTTTTCCCCTTGCGGGGTTTTTTATGCCGGCGGTCATGGGGCTCCCGAGGTTCAGTGTTTCTTCTTTCTCTTATATATATTCCCAATTTTCAAAAAAAAAATAAAAATAAAATAGTATCTAATTATCAAGAAATTTAGTCGATTTATGGCTACTTACAATTTAGTCGATTTATGACGTGAAACGGGGGATGCGATGTCATAAAATTTCCATATGTACTTGTAGAGGGCAGAACAATCTTTAAGGGAAAATAAAATAAAATTGTGACAAATGACCTTTGTGTAACTGACCAAAATACAATTTATTGCTATATTTACTTGTCAACTTACCCATGTTTATTGTGTTGCATGATTGTGACTAGAGGGGTTCAACGGGGCGGGTCGACCCAACGGGTCAAGGGTCGGATCACATTTTAACGGGTCATTAGCGGGTCGGGTCAATAACGGGGCGGGTCATTGGCGGGCCTTGGTGTAAAGGGTCGGGCCGGGTCAGGTCGAATAATTATAAGAATTAATTGCGAAAAAAATTTGCCACTTTTTTTTTAAATTTTTAAATGATATTATTATAAACATAAGTGGATCGACCCAACGGGTCATAAAATATAATAAAAAAAATTGTTTTTATTA
Source organism: Amaranthus cruentus (assembly GCA_019425755.1). Classification (NCBI taxonomy): domain Eukaryota; kingdom Viridiplantae; phylum Streptophyta; class Magnoliopsida; order Caryophyllales; family Amaranthaceae; genus Amaranthus; species Amaranthus cruentus. Next base: position 8,501,716 of record CM033455.1, read on the forward strand.
ACTTTTAAAAAATGGGTTAAAGTGGGTCGGATTTAAACAAGCTTGACCCGCCACACCCCGTTTAACATTTGACACGACCCGGCAAGACCCGACCCATTTAAATTTTGACCCGCCCCGCCCCGTTGAACACCTCTAATTGTAATCCATAGAGTATCCGAACGATGATTGTGGATAATTGTGCATGTAACTGTATGAAATGCAATTTAATATTGTTACGGGGTTAATTATAAACTCGTAATTTATTTAGTTAAACCATAAACCACCCACCTTAGTCTAATAACTTCCCAAAATAACTACCCACTACTAACCGACTATAACCTCCCAGTATCATCTAATATAACCTCCAGTCTCCCATAAATAACTCCCTCCTTAGTAATATAAATAGATGTTACATACATCATTTGAAGGGAAAATTTGATATTAAACATACGAACTTTGCCTCATTTGCTTCTAAACGTTCGAACTTACGTTTATCTTTTAAAGGCTCGAACTTTGGGGGTCATCCGTATCTAAAGATACGGATGACTTGTAACCGGATGAAAAGGTAAACTTGTTTACTTCTTCTTCTTCATCTTCTTCACCATTTCTTCATCTTCATCTTCTTCACATTAGATGTATCAAACCTTTTCATCTTCAAGCATTCCCTACAATCTCAAACCTCCATTTAAAGCCTTAAACAATTATTAAAAGTATAAATCAGAAAATACCCAATTTCAGAAAATTTCATAAAATGTTCTGAAATTTTGGATTTACTCCATTTCAAGCCTTAAAAAAAATTCAAAAAATACCCAATTCGATTTCAAAGAATTATTCAAGCTCCAAATTATTCAAAGAATACTTAAAGTTCAAAAAATTTCAGAAAATTTTCTGAATTTTTGGGTTTACACCATTTCAAGCCTTAAAAAATTTCAGAAAATATTCAATTCGATTGTGGGTTGTTCCTCCAATTCAATTTCAAAGAATTATTCAAGCTCCAAATTATTCAAAGAAAACCCAAAATTTAAAAAATTTCAGAAAAGTTTCTGAAATAATGAGAAAGAACGTAATGTTGGAGTTTTGAAGCTTTTATTATGTGCCATTGATGAAGAGGTTTAAGGAAGAAGCCAAACTCATTCTTGTTGCTCCAATTAAATCTTGGATCTGCCGCTCACTTGCCATTCACCACCATCTTTTTTCAATTGGCTATTTTATAGATTTTTCTTAAGTTCTTCAATGGGGTATTTTCTTCAATTGGTAAAGAAGATGAAGATGATGAAGAGGGATGAAAAAGAAGATGAAGGTTAAGCCTTTAAAATTTCTGGGTTGGAAGCCATTGATGAAGAGTAAGAAAAAAAAAATAATGTGACCTTAAAGAAGATGAAGGTAACCTATTGTTCCAGGTTACCAAAACCTGCTACACCTTTAGATGCGGATAACCCCAAAGTTCGAGCTTTTAAAAGATAAACGTAAGTTCGAACGTTTAGAAGCAAATGAGGCAAAGTTCGTATGTTTAATATCAAATTTTCCCATTTGAAGAGGACTAAGTTTTCATCTTCCTACCGTTACTCCATAAAAATACACCGCACTCCTATTTACGATCGATATGTAACCAAATATCCTTTAATTGATCTGAACTCATCCTACAATCCGTTATCTTATTTTTAATAATTATCATATATTCATCACTTTCGGTTTTCCGATTTGACTTGAGCGTTGGAGGGGTTTTCCGAGAAGGATCATTATCACTTTCATCATATTGACAGTTGTTCCCGATTACATCCAGGTATTTTAAGTGTCTTTTGCACTTCCTTGTTTCATTACCGAAACAGTTTGGCGCCGTCTTTGGGGACGACATACATAAAAGTCATGTGTTCATATTGTAATTGCAAATCCTAAAATTGTGAAAGAAAAATAATTAATTATTCAAAACTACTCCTGTTTCCAAACAAACTAATTACCCATACTTTCTCCGTCACCCATTTTCGTCGCTTGCTTTCTGATTAGTTGTCCATTCTGTTTTAGAAATATATCATCCTATATTTGGATGTTGATATTTGTGGAATTTTGTGTAGAGAAAATTACACGGATTTTAGTTTGTTGATCTTCAAATTCATTAACCTAATGGCATCAATTATGTGAGGACGTGAGGTGATTTTATGGTTATCATTTTGCAAGGAAAACAGAAACACTTATATATAGTTACCAATTTTGAAAAGGGACTACTTCTGGGCAAATGGTTTACAATAAAACTTTAAATTTCTTGATTAAAAACATCTAAACTCCAATATCCTTCGTCATTAACTTAATGACATCAAGTGTTCCAAGTGACTTATTTAATATAATTCATTGTATCCGGCAAGAAAAAAAGTAGTCAAAAGATACCCATATTTTCGAGATAAATAATTTCTTGATCTTATATTATTTGTATTTATTACAATGTTGAAGTCTGGATGCTTTTCACAAATTGCCTTCTTTCTTTATAAGGGGTAATAAATGAAAGACTAATATGAAAATTATATGAAAACAGTTGAGGGAAATTATTTATTGATATATGGGCAACAGAGAACAACCATAGAAGAAGTTTGACGTCAATTTTAATATTCTATCCAATATGATAGAATATATTAATATTCTCCATATATTAGTTATTCTTAGCATATTCCAATTGTAATTATATTCCATTTATTATAGATTAGAATAATGCATATATGTTAGGCAATATGTTAGTTAGGTAACAATAAAGCCATTTCCTAATATACTCTTTGTATACATTTATATTCATGATTTGAATATGAAACAAAACATTCAAGGCAAATCAATCTTTCATGGTATCAAAGCCCTAGGTTTTTTTGATCCCTAGCCGGCTCCACCCTCTTCCGCCACACCAACCTCTCCAAACGGCCCTCACAGCCTCCTCCTCCACCCTCTAAAATCATGACTAGTTTTCATTCCGCATTAAACATCACCAATGTTAAATCTCTTATTCCCATTACTTTAGACCATGATTCTAGCAAATATCATTCATGGGTCTCTCTCTTCAAAGTTCAAGCACAAGTTCATAATGTTCTTGACCATATTATCCCATCAACCGATGAAAAAGAAATTGCCAAACTTCAAATCACCAAAGATAAAGATCCTTCTCCTTGGAAGCGTCTCGATGCCGCAATTCTTCAATGGATGTATGCCACTATATCTTCCGACATTCTTACCTCTATTCTTGTTCCCAATGATACGACCGAAAAAGCATGGGTACGCATCGCGGCCATGTTTCACGACAATAAGTTTTCTCGTGCTCTTCAACTTGAAAACCAATATACTAGTACCAAATTGGTTAACTTTCCAAACATCACCACTTATTGCAATCGCCTAAAACAAATAGCCAATCAATTGGGGAATGTTGATGCTCCGGTCTTTAACAACCGTCTTGTGATAAGAATGCTATCCGGTCTTACAAAAGATTATGCAAGTTTTGTAACCCACATTCAACAACATGACCCATTACCTCTTTTTGAAACCGCAAAATCCAAACTTGCCTTGGAAGAAACCACCATTATTCATCGTGATTCTCATGACACCGGAAACACCGCCCTTATTTCACAAAATCCAACCAACAATCCCCCACAAACCCCTAAACACTGCCACCTATCTCCACCACCCTCCCCCCACCGTCCCAACCACCATGTCTCCTCCACCTCCGTTGGTCGCCACTCCTACAATGGTGGCCGTCCAACCCATGGTCGTCAAGTTAACCGAGGACGCAACACGCGCAAACCACACTACCAATGGCCACATTCTCCGTGGCAAGTTCAGTGGCCTCATATGCCTTAGCCCAATCCAAATCAGAGGCCCATCCCCCCTCCAAATTATAATAAGTTTTTCTTTTATTAATTTGCCCTTCTTGAATACATCCTCAAATGCCATACAACGAACCAATTACGCAATCGTAGGAGTCCATTTCACCGATTAATTATTGATATTGATCGAAATTGTATACTCTCTTGTGTTGATTTCATGTGTTACGGTTTTCAATTTTTTCTCAATTTCAAGAAAAAATGTTGGAACATTAGTTGCTCATTCAATGATTGTTCAAACCTTTCATATGCGATTGATTTGGCCAAAATGTGGAGGGATACAGAGATTTTGGTAGGGATCAACTTGCCAAATGGGAATCGAGGTTGGGATTTATAAATATACCAATTCGTCTTGAGTTTGCATCATCGACCTCGCCGGATTTCCACATCATCGAATCATACAGATCTTATTGTTTGGACTCGTAGAGTAAGGTCCAACTTATCTCATTAATCATGTCACTTTATATTTACACAAAAACTTGGCCGAGACGGTTTGATTATGAGACGACATATGTTAATAGTAAAATTGTGACACATAAATTGACAATTGATGTTTATTATCTAACTCAGTTTTGAACTTATAATCTTCAATTATTGATTTGAAGATAAGTACTCAGATGTAATAGAGTTATGCAACGCATTAAGTTCAAATTCAATATGTTAGAATTAAAATTGTGATATATAAATTGATAATTGAATCTGTAAAATTGTGATATATCAATTGACTTTTGCATATCAATTATATTAATATGTTCATTATCTTCTTCTTCTTCACCATATATCACCATCATTTGATCTTCATCAAGCATCAAATCTGAAATTAAAAGATTATCAATTACATATATAAATCGTTCATTATTAATCTCATTAAAACATACGTTTTTCGTTAAATTTACCTTCAATTTCTTTATAATGTGTTCTTGATGCTTGTAACGTCATTTCCATGTCAAATTCGTTCATTATATCTTTCATTACAGACATTCTTGAGTTTTTTCTTGAACAAATTGAATAAATTACAGAGATTTTGAGGAAGATTAAGAGAAAACTGCATTTGATTTCTTTCCTTTTTTCACGCGTGGGTTAGCGGTTTTTGAAGCAGTTATCCTAATTTGGTGTGAGTTTAAATTTGGAAGTTTATATATGCTGATTTATTATTTTTTTAATTAGGATAGCAGGTGGGCTGGGCCACGTCTCATTCTGATCCGGTCTCGGCCAAGACCGGCTGTTATATTTATTATCCATCTTGGCTAAATAATCATCCCCAATGTTAAGTTCGGTTGGATGCACCTTCTAAAGGGTTATTAGATCCGTAGCACGTTTCCAAACCAACTTCAACTAAGTAAAAAATTTAGTACCAATGTTGAAGTTCGGTTTGATGCACTATCTAAAGGATTAGATGACCCATAGAACATTTCCAAACTAGCTTCAACTAAGTGATTTTGGTCCAAAAAATTAGTCCACATATTGCCCAATTCAATGTATTGATTGGATGTGGGTACGATCTTCGAACTATCGTTATCGGATCCCCCGAAAAAATTTACAGTGACGACTGTAATGGCTGGATTCGGGTATGATCTAATAATGGTTCAAATCATCCACCCGTAAAAGAACAATCTCAGGGACTCGATACATGGAGCAAAATATCACCATCGCCTTCTAATGAATTGCTACATAAATGATGCAAGTCTTTGATTAGTATTGCCAAGTGAAGAATAAATTATATTAATTTGATGATGATCATAAGGTTATTCTTGCTTTTATTTATCAATGCATATCGAGTGATTCTTATTAGTTGTATTCATGGGTAATTATGAAAGGTAGTATGATATTGACATATATGAAAAGAATTATTTATTATATCTACGTGGGAATTCAATACTTCACCATTATTATTCTTATTATATTGGGACTTACTTATACGTGGTTTTCAACGACGAATGATAAAGTCATTCGAGCTTTCACCTAGTTTGAAAGTCATGTTATTGTTCTAGTCCCAAAATGTGGGCGTTATTATTCATATTACGAAGTCATCCGAGCTTTCATCTAGTATGAAAGCCATTATTATTATTGAAGTCCCAAAACGGGGGCTTTATTTATCATATTATGGAATCATCTAAGCCTTCACATTGTATGAAAATCATCATTATTATTGAAGTTGCAAAACGTGGGCTTTATTTGTCATATTATGAAATCATCAAAGCTTTCACTTAGTTTGAAAGTCATATTATTATTTAAGTCCCAAAGTGATTGATTTTGGGCGATATTTTCTTAGTATTCATCTTCATTATCAAACTTTCACCTAAAGTGGGATCCTTGCGAGCGTCACTTAGTTCGTTAACTCGAACCATTATTTAGCCCCAAAACGACTGATTTTGGGCGTTATTTGTCAAAGTATTCATAGCGAGTATCACATAGCTTGATAACTCGATTACTTATTAATCAAGCGAACCTATGTTCGGTCAATATTCATCAATGTTTTCGAAGCACACCAACCTGACTATGATTTGTAATGACTTTTTAATCTCTTGGTGATTCCATATGAAATATAACAATGGGTATGTTTGTAACACCCCGAGTTTTTATGACGTAATTATTTAATATTTTAATGACTTTTGATGATCTTATAATTATATTAAATTAACTTTTAATTAGTTTCAATAAAAATATCTTTCACATACGAATTTAAATATTAACATGCCTATATTAAAAATAGATGTGCGAGTACTAAAATAAAGAGATTCGAATCAAAATGATTATTTTATTAAAATGTGTGAACACACGAGGATAAGTCTCTTAGTTGGGTCTCGCAAGAAAATGAATCTGGATAAATAATAATAATAATAATAACAATAATAATAATAATAATAATAATAATAATAATAATAATAATAATAATAATAATAACAATAATAATAATAATAATAATAATATGATAACATGATAGAAATAATGAAACCCTAAAGAACCCACTTGGTGAGCCGTCATTCACATTGCCTTCTTCATCTCTTGTTTCTCATTCCTTACTCCATTTCTTTCTTCATACCACACCTACCATTTCACTCACTCACCACCACCAACCGGCACCCACACGCGACCCAAATACCACAAAACGCCTGCGCACTCTGCCGATGCCACCCTCAAGCCAGGGTCTTATCATCCACCCCCTTTTCTAGATCCACCATTGTAAGCCATCTCTTTTATTCTCTAATTAATTCTCTAGTTTTAATTGAGATTTTATATAAATTTATGAGTTTGGTGTTGGTTTTGTGTTACTTTCATTGAATCTTTGTGTGGGTAATAGAAATCAAGTGTAGTTGAATATTAACTTTATTATACATAAATTGGGTAATTAGTTCAAGTTTTGAAGTTGGATTCATTTGGGTTATCTTTAATTTCTAATTCATGTGGTAGTATTTGATTAGTGATTACAATTTGGGTTTTGATTCATCTTCAAAGTTTAAAAAGCAAAGTTTTTGAAAGAAAAAAAATTCAGATTCTGTTATTTCTGTTCTTGGCTGATTTCGAGCCTCTTTTGGGCATTTTTAGGTTTTCGTTTCTTCATAAGATTTGTATATCTCGAAGTCGCGGTCGCGTGGGCACTTGAATCGCCCCAAAATGATTTCGTATGAGAGAGTTATACCCAAAATACTAGCAGGCTATCATGAAAATCGAAAGTAGTGAATTATGATTTTAATATCTCAAATGGGAATTTCAATTGGCCATTCCTTCAATCTAGTATTTACGATTATTTTATGTTTCTTTATTCGGTTATTATGGATGGTATGAATTGTTGGGTATTATTGATGGTGATGATTGTAGTGACTATGAAAGTGATTTTTGGTCCAAATTGAGAATGATAGTTGCTAGTTGTTTTGGGTTGATTGTTGTAAATTACAAATACCCTTATTAGGATGTTATTCAAGTCATAATGCATGATGTTAGAAAGCCAAGAGCATGATGTTTACTCTTCATCGATGGTTGCTTAAGTTACTTGACTTGTTTTGATTATCGTTCTTTCTAGCCTGGTAGAATGTAACAAATGATATCGCGATTCGATAACTCTAAAATTTGCCTTATCATTATATAAGTGTTATATTAAAATATTAAAGCTAGTTGTGATTAGTTATTTTTGAGTGACGTGAATCAATATGACTCACATTTAGTTGATGTAAATAAATGATTCACATAATCCTTTTATTCTTAAATCGATGGAAAGACTTGTGTTGTTGTTGAGTTAATCGATGGAAAGACTTGTATTAAATGAAATGTGTGCGTGTCAGAGTAATCGGAAACTCATATTGAATGAGTAATAATGGTACTTTGGATTTGTTCGATTATTGTGGCTCCACTGGTTTGGTACCCCAGTGGCTTTAGTTCCCGGAGGTAGGATCATCTTCATATGGTCGCTATACGGCGGTATGTTCATACTTTACCATTGGGCGCCGGTATGACCCGTCACCGCCCTTTGGTTGAGGTGTTGCCATGTGGATCTTGCAAACCCCAATATAGTGGCCTCTAGTCACATATATATACATATATTTAAAAGCGATTAAGCTCTTGGTTCAAGTGATACTGAGAAGTTATGAAGTCGAAAGGAAGTTTTTAAGTCGAAAGGAAGTGAAGAAAATAGAAATAACAGTGAGAAGTAGGATCTGATGTTTAGTGGTTATGATTGACACTTGGATTGTTGTGAAACCACCCTTATATTATGACATACTCTATTGATACTAATTATGCTTTATTATCATATGATGTTAGTTGCTGACGTGTACTGTTTGTTTTCATTGTTGATGACTCGTCTTTGATGGCCCTGCTATGATGCGTTGCTATATGATCTTATGCTGAGTAGCGGGGACATCATAGATAGACGTTGCATACGTGGGGGAATGAGTGAGAACTTTGAAGCATGCAATGTATATTTGTTTTCACGCTACATGTAATTCTTTGCATTTAAATTGTTTATGTTTTTGGCTTGAGGCACATGTCCTCGTTTTTGTAAAAATTATCTCCGTTGCGTGATTTTTTTTGGGGTTTGTTTGATTTAAATAGTTATCGTTCTTTTTCTTTAAACTCAAGCGTTTACTTTGGATCCACGATCCGTGCTTGACATGTAGATTTGAGAAGCCGGTGATGAATCATTCCGCCGTGATAGTTTTGATATGTCGTTGATGCGTTTACTTTATTAGATTCTAAATAATTTTTGTTTTCTCCAAAGGACGCACAGTTTTAGGGCATATGCTGCCAAAATTTCCACTCACCTTTTTAAAGTTAACCTTTAACGTTTATCTAATTTCTTTTCTTTTTCTTTTTATGTAACACCCGAATTTTCTTACGTCCTTCACGATTTTGGGTTTCGTGTAAGGGGTCGGAAATTTCAGGGGTGTTACAATGTTCTTACGCTAATGAGCCCCAAGAAATTTAGACTCAATTAATATTGGGAACTTATCTAGGCTAATAAGCCCCAAATAAATAAAATAAATAATTTGGGTATGATGTTTTAAGAATACTTGGAAAATAGGGAGGCAAAAAAGAGTAGAATAAAAGTGGACCATATTTTATTTTTTTCCTTTTGTTTTTTTACTTCCGTTTCTTTTTGCTGCTGATTATCACGCCTGCTGCTGTTAGGGATGGGCATGGGTCTTGGACCCTAAGGGTCTAGACCCGACCCGACCATAATTTTAATGGTCTGGGTTCACCTTTTTTGGACCCTATGGATCCGGGTCGAATCTGGGTCCATGACCTTAAGGTCCGGGTCTGGGTCTTCACATCTGAGACCCAGATCCAACCCATGGACCCATTTACATCTTTTTTTAATTATATATTAGATATTATGTGTATTTTATTGCTTGATTTGAAATTTTGTTATATTTTTTAACATTGCGTTATTTTGAAATTTATCGTTTTTCATGTAATTTAAAATTTGGCCGTTGTATCAATACTTTCAAAATTATAGACTTGATAGAACTTGAATGTTGAAAAACTTCATATGTTTCGCTCAATTAGTATAAAGTATTAGAAGATCCTCGTTAGTCGAAAATGTTTAAATAATTGTATGCAAATGGTCGAAAATTGCACTTCATAATATATACTTTTTAAAAAAAATTTAGGAAAAAAATATAAAATTTTTAGACCCTACGGATCCGGGTCCGGTTCTAGGTCTTGCTGGACCCAACCCAGATCCGACCCATGCCCATCCCTAGCTGTTGTACTCCACTACTATCTGTCTAGTTTTGAGAGGGTGCTGGGTGTACTACTGCTGGTTGGGGGTGACACGACGAGACCAACCCAACTGTATTCAACCTGCTGCACACTAGAGGGATGCTGTTGATCTTGGGGCTGCAGCTTATAGTTCCCTTATCCCCTCGTAAGTGGACTTGAAAATAATTCTTTATTGTATTTACTCTTATATGTAGATGATATGCTAGTAGCATGTAGTTCTTCATTTGAGGTGGAGAACTTGAAAGTGTTGCTTCAAGTGAGTTTGATATGAAGGATCTTGGTGAAGCCAAGAAAATTCTTGGGATGGAGATTTTGAGAGACCGGGCTAAGGGTGTCTTGTACCTTAGCCAAAGGAAGTATATTGAGAAAGTTGTGCAACGCTTCTCCATGGAAGATGCAAAAGCTGTGTCTACGCCTCTTGCCTCTCCTTTCAAATTGTCCAAGAGGTTGTGTCCACAACAATGGCAAAAGAAGAGCAAATGATGGGAATTTCGTACACTAGTGCCGTTGGTAATGTGATGTATGTTATGGTATGTTCTAGACCGGACATTGGGAGGCACTTAATTGGTTATTGAGGTATTTGAAATGTACTTCTAATGTTTGTCTCATGTATGGGAATTACTCCAGCGAGCTAACTGGGTTTTGTGACTCAAACTATGGTAGTGATCCTGATAATAAAAAGTATAAGAGGGGGCTTGTGTTCACATTGGGTGGTTAGGCGATTAGTTGGCAATCATCATTACAAGATGTAGTTTCTCTTTCAACAACCGACATGATGACTAAGCCATTGCCTACAACCAAGTTTGAATTGTGTGTTGACTTGACGTGATGTCCTTTGGAGCACATGATGTGTGTATGTTATTTAAGCTTGTTTTGTATTCTTGTAACATGGAGTAGATTAATGAATGCTTTGACTTGGGTGAACTCAAGTCAAGGTGGAGATTGTTAAGAATATGGTGACTTGAGTACACATTTGATGTGTGCATCAGTTTGGCATGCATTCGAGACTAAGGCGTTATCCCCGGAGCCTCACCGCGACCAATTAGGAATGCCCCGTGGCCCCGGCATAGCTCGTGAGATCGAAAAAGGAGTCAAAGTTCTAAAAGAAGGAATTTGCAACACATTCGGCCGAATGACAGCTCCCATTCGGGCGAATGGGAGTCCAGCGCTCTTCATTGGTTTTGTAAAACTTACTGGAAATGCCGAATGCGATTCGGGCGAAAGAGCTACATTCGGGCGAATGGCCCATGCATTCAGGCGAATGAGACTCAAAGATCAAATTTCTCCCAACTCACTGGAAATGCTGAATGCACCAATATTCGGGCGAAGGAGAGTACATTCGGGCGAATGGCCCTGTGCATTCGGGTGAATGCGGCTGATTTTGCGTATTTGTTTTATTTTCATTTTAGCCTTCGAGGGCCCTTTTGTAATTCCGTAGCACTCTTATTTTAGGGGTATGTATACCCAATTCCTGTAGTTGGAAGGGCATTCTAGCTTTTAACCCTAAACATTCTCTAGATTAGTGAATCTCTTATGTTTTCTTTCTCTAGTTTTCAAAAACCCTAGTTTCTATCTCCTAGTTTAAGCTTTCTCCTAAATCAATCTAGCAACTAGCTTTTGGATGTAACTTTATGCCACTTTTGTTGATGATATCTTCTACACCCTATGATGTTTTATTTATGGTATGAGTATCTTTCTCTTGTTTATTCCTAGAATCATTTAATGTTGTTGGTAGTTGCTCTTAAATGCTATTCATGCTTCTTTTCTCTTTATACTGATTGTGTATTGGATTGTTTGAATATCTAGAATAGAGTTGTTTCTTTTGGGTTCTTGTCCCTCTTGTTTTTTTTGGTTATTGCCTAATATTGTTTTTATTGTTTACAAAGAAGTCTTCCATGTCTAATCTCTTGTTCTTGTGGGATATTATGATTAGCCTTTCTTTTATGATGTGTGAGTAGTCCCCTAGAGTTTGATTGGTGAAACCCTAGAGTTGGAGACTCTTACTCATGGGTTAGGGTTTAGTTGAAACCTATTCTATCATCACAATGATTCACCTTGAATCTCGTCCTGCCACTCCCAAGGAGACATAGGGCGATTATAGGTCGTTCGATCGGTCTTAGAGCCGTCAACTTCCTCTCATTGTTGAATCGGTAGATGATTGAAGGTCATTAACTAACTCCAATGCATGAATGATTGCGGTACTTCTCTAGGGTGGAACCAATCACTCTCTCCTTTTCTCACCTTGATTCATACTAGTTGTAACCTTGCATTCAATCCTAGTTTAATTAGTCTCATTCATCTTATCACCCTTAACCCCCTATATTGAGACCATCTGTTTAACTAACTTTGTCCCTGTGGTTCGACCCCTTACCTCTGCTATACTTGTGTAGAGTTAGGGCATTATAAATATAGTTTGTGTAACCGGATTTTATTGCACGACCCTAAAAACGGTTATCAAAATGGCGCCGTTGCCGGGGACAAGGCGTTATAGTTGAACTAGTGTAGGTCTTGATATAGCTTTCTTTATTTTGTCAATTATTCTTTGCTTGTCAGTACTCACGTGTGGTTAGTAGTTTTTTTTGCATGCGATATAGCACGCGCAGGTCCAATCAACCGTTAGTTCCATTTGATCCTGAGGTCCAACGCGTAGGAAGACCTCCCCCACAACCACCTCCCAATCCATCTACCCCCCCATCGCTGAAATGGCTGACGAGTATCAATTGTTAGGTCAATTTGGGACACCTGGGTCCCAAGAGTTCCTTAGAGGGGTGGTACTCCCTGTAGCCGCAACCCCATTCCAAATTTGCCCTCAGTATACAAGGATGGCGAAGGAGAGGCCATTCAGTGGGTTGAAAAATGAGTGCCCGCTCCAACACCTTGACACATTCTCTGAGACTTTTGGGCTCGGTCCACAATGCCGCAACAATTCGGACTACGTGAAACTACACCTCTTCCTATTGGGTTTGGCAGGTGATGCCAAAGATTGGTATGATTGTATTGAACCGAATTCCATTACTACCTGGAGCCAACTGAAAACTGCTTTCCTCGAGAGGTTCTACCCAACTCTGAGAACCCAAGATTGGCGAAAGAAAATAGCCGCTTTCACACAGGATGATGAGGAAAACCTGACAGCTGTATGGAATAGGTTTAAGAGGATGATAAGAGCTTGCCCCCACCATGAGTATGGAGAGAACCATCTCAATACATTTTTCTATGATGGCTTAAACGACTCCACCAAGACACTTGTAGATGCAGTAGTGGGTGGTCAGCTCTCAAAAATTCCTTGCAATCAAGTGAAGGCCAGGATCGAGGATGTAGCTAAAAACAATTGTTGGAGTGGAACGAGAAGCAAAGGGTTGCCTAGAGGGATGATCGATACAAGTAACCTAGATACCATTAGTGCTAAAATCGAGGCAGTCTTAGACAAGAAGCTATCCAAGCTAAACCTCGCCGCTTGTGGTTCTAATGCCTCATCTGCCCGCAAAAAACACTTTGCTTGTGCCATTTGCGGGGAACCAACTGTAGAAACACTTAGAGATTATGAATGCAACAAGAGGGGGGGTGAATTGTTGTATTGCTTTTTCAAGTATTTTTGCCCTGTTTTGTGGAAATTAAAATCTAACAAAATACTTAAGTAAAATCAAGAATGTAAAAAGGAGACAAGAGATTTAACGTGTCAACTTTCTAGGCCTTCTTAGAAAGAAACCCACGACCACTTCGGATTTTAAACTTCTCTTAAAATGTTTTAAGCAATTAAAGCAATTACATAAAACTTGTTGTTTTCTCTTCTCTACTAGGCCACTTCTCTTCTTCTTCTCTTTCTCCTTCTCTTTTCTTTCTCTCGTTCTTTCTCACGATTCCCCTTTAGACTTCCCCATGTCTAAATTACAATCTCTCAAAAACCCTGTACAAAATAATTCCCTAGAATGGATAAAGACTTAAAGATTGCATAAGAAAAATATTTGTGAATTAATTGGCAATTAAAAGAATGAATATTTTTCACTCCTTTGGTGATCTCTCTTGAATTCTTGATTTGGGCACACACACACGGCTGGCCGGTAATTGATGTTTCTTTTATATGTGATCAACCGTGCATTACTACCATATTTCCCTTAATCTAAGATGTGGGAATAGTGGAGAAAAGCCTTGGAGGTTACTCAATGTTATTCGGTTATTTTAGGCTAAAAATAGTAAGATTCATTTATCTTTAACTAATTTCCTATTTATGTGGAGAAAACTTAGGGAGCTTAAACTCACGTTTTAGAGTAGTTAATTTTTGCCAATTAATTGCTTTATGCAATCTATTTTAGACTTTACCCGTACAAACAACTAAAATAAGAAAAACTTATTTTCCTACGTTTTAGTTGACTTTCTTCTCATATCTGCTTCGCTAGGAACACTGCACTGTCTCCGTCAGATTTCTTTTTAATTTATCAAACTTGGAACAGCAGTAATTGAACCTTATTTTGATTTTCTACTTGGACTCCAAGGTTCACTGCTTTGACTTTGACTTTGACATTGACTTGGACACGTACATTATTAAGTAAGCCTTTAGGCGCCATCGACGATTTTTACAAATCGGATATATGACCTACAAAACAATCTCTATGGTTTGTTTGTTTATAACGTTAAGTCATCATCAAAACTCAATTGGGCCAACAAATTCCCCCTTTTTGATGATGGCAAACTTTATAAACAAACTTAATTAAGACTAGAGTAAAATAAATAAATTAGAGCGTGCAAGAGATTTAAGCAAGTCTAAGTAACTTTAGCAAATCAAATTATAATTTACCAAGTATTCATTTAAAACAGTTTACTCTAAGATTCAATTTTAAGACATATCAATTTGTGTGTATCTAAACATGACTTATGTCTTTAAAATTTAATCATATTCTAAATAATAATAAACAAAACAACTTAAGTATCAAAATATAGTAAATATAACAAGCTATGTGCATTTTCGAAAATCTTGACAAGTTTTGGTAATTTTCTAAATGAAGCAAAACAGTAATACTCAAATAGTATCTAAGCAAGCATGTGAACACAAGTAATTATTTGAGTTTACTTTAACAGAGAAAATTCATTATTTGATACGAATAAAATCTATTTATAATCAAAATAAAGCATGATGTAATTTTTACTTAAAATCAGAGCAATGAAAAATTTAGAAGTCTAATCTACAGCATATAATTCTCCCATGTATCAACAGACATGTAATAGATAAATATCAGAGCATAAGCATCACAAGCATAAGCATAAGTTTGTTGCCTTTTCTTCCCCCTTTTGACATCAATCAAAAAGGACGGGATGTACCAAACCACAGCACTAAGGCAAGCATTAGTGAAATTAAGAAAGTAAGCAGCAAATAACTTAGCAAATACCAGAACATTATCAAGATATGCAGCGTATAAGCATCATGAACCATATGAAAGTAGTAGATTAAAAGTAGCAGCATAAGTTCCAAAGTAGCAAAAAATTACAAAATGTCGTACCCCAGATGGTACACAAAAGAAAGATAAAATGTTTGATTGTTAAACAGACATGTGATATGGCCAACAAACTAAAAATGATTAAGTAGGTAGAAGAAGGGATCAGTAGGCAGTCTCCTCATCAACGAATTCAGTTTGCACTTCAAACGTATCCAGCTTTCCTCCAAGACGGTTCTCTATCTGGGACAGCTGATCAGTGATGGAAGCAAGTGAGACGCGAAGTTCATCTTGAAATGCGTAGAGTTGAGACTGAAAATCAACAAACTTGGAGAGAATAAGATCAAGGTTAGCAGGAGGAACAGTGGAGGGGTTAGTGTCAAAACCAGGGGTGGTGTGTGGAGGTGATACGTGTGAAGTAAATGGTGGTGGAGAAGTGGGTATGGGTGATGGTGGTGGTGATGGTACATGTGTTGGTCGTGGTGAAACTGGTTTTGGTGAAGGAGGGTCGTTCGTAGGCACATTGGTGGGATGTGAGGTAGTGTCGTCATCCAAACGCTTTGAGGCCAGCCTGCTGCTCTTCCTTAGAGTCAGCACAGGCTACTCCTTAACTGGCTTCGCCACCTCCTCATCATCAAAACTATCACTGGAATCATCTTCCTCAAGTTCATCACCTATTTCTTTTCCATAAACTTCCCCCTCACTACAAGCCTGTTCCTCATTCACCTCTGCCTTATCGGTGCTGGCAGAGGGAACAGCTTCCTGAACCTCTTCTCCTCCCATCTCCCTTTCTTCTCCTTCTTTCATTTTTTCTTTTTCGTCTTTTTCTGCCCCTTCCTTCTCATCATCAGAACTTACCTCCTCTACATCCTCTATAGCGTCCTCTAAAATCCCTTTTTCATTTAATTTAAGATGCAAGTTGTTAAGACATTTTGCACCAATTTTATTATTTGCGCTCATGGGGATTCTAGTCCTTCTAGAGGAACACCAAACTTCTTAAATACATGGGTTAACAAGCCACCATATCCTACCATACTTTTCTTCTCAATACAATCTGCTAAATGGGATATCATTAACGAAGGGAAATTGATTTTTATATGATTGGCTAAGCAATAAATCAGTGTTGCATCTCGAATATTAACTTCGCTACGCTTGGAGTTGCGTGGCAAAATGAACCTTCGAGCAATGTTGTAAAGTAGTTTGTGAAGTGGTGAAAGTGAATTATGGCTAAATCGTTTTTTGTCATTTATTCCTAAAAATTTCAATACTGTCTTTTCATTGATACCATAAAAAACAATTTTTGACCCGACGTAATAGGTGTCAAAACCAACAGCGGGAACACCAAACCATTCCCCTAACATCAGGCTATTAAACTCAATCTTTATTTCCTTTACTGTGCTTGAACACACCCCATTATCGATATAGAAATTTTGAATAAATTCTCGCATTAGGTGAGGATAAATCGAATTGCAAGAATAATCCCACATTAAGACTTCCCACCCTTGATTACTCAAAATTGCATGTAATTGGGGAAAGGGATTTGATTCATACTAGTATTTGTCAAGCCCAAAGCCTACGGACATTTCCTTGGCTAATTCTTCTGCGCTATTTGGGTCTGCCTGTTTGATCCTTTTGGCAGGTCTGGATGACGAACTCCCTTTTGGGTTAGAAAGAGTTCTTTTTGAACCGGCATGCATGGTTTTTGGGGTTGAAGATTTGTATTCTTGTGAAGATGGTTGTGGAGCGTCTCTTGAAGGTGAGGGATGGATGACTTGCAACGGTTTTGGTTGAACGAATTTTAGGGCTTTTCCCTTAGTGTTCTTGCTAGATGAAGATGATTTGGGGGTTTCATGTTTGATGAAGAAGATGAGAATAAGGGTTGAAGGAGTGAGAATGAGAGTTGGACGGTTTTAGGAGGGTTTTGTAATGAGTACTACTTGTGTGAATGATGGGTTGTGTGAGTGATGGATGGGACGTGAGAGAGTGGGTATTTATGAGTGATTTGACGGTTATATGAAGGGTTTGTACTACTTCTTGGATCAGTTTGTATAGTGTGAATGATGAGTGTAACGAAAGGTTCGCGGGTATATTCAATGAATTAAGGCGGGTAATAACGATATTTCGAGATGATCCGTCTTCTACCAATTTTTAAGTTGACCAACCGAAAAATAAAAAGAAATAAACATTCTGGAATTTTGTGGAAAAGGAAAAATAAAGAAAATTTTGAAAAAAATTAAAGAAAAACATATGTCCTCATGTTTTTTTTTTTTTTTTTTTTTTGTTTTCAATATGAGGACATAATCACATAAGACGAACAAATGCTACTTGGTCTAATCAGCTAAGCATGCAATCAAGAAAACATACATGGCACGTACTTAAGATAGTTGCGTACCTAAATCTTGCAATAATTGATTTCTGAATCATGTTTGTTGTGGTTGATCTAACCCTTCCAATTTTTCACGTTGTTTTGAGGAGGAATCCTGGCATCAAACTTTAGTGAAGCTTGATCATACCTAGCTCCAACCTCATCTTTTCATATTGTTCCCTTGGAAGTGATTTAGTCATTATATCTGAAACTTGCTCATTTGTACTAACATGTTTAACAATGATGTTTTTATGCTCAACATTATCTTTAAGAAAATGATGTCATATATGTATATGCTTAACTCTAGAATGATGCACGGGATCTTTCGATATGCATATGGCACTAGTATTATCACAATAAATAGGAACACATTCAAATTTAATACCAAAATCTCTTAGTTGCTGTTTGATCCAGAGCATTTGGGAACAGCAAGTTGCTGCTGCCACATATTCAGCTTCAGCGGTGGATAAAGCAACTGTGTTTTGTTTCTTGGAACACCAAGATACTAAACATGAGCCAAGAAATTGTACCATTCCTGAAGTACTCTTTCTATTCACAAGATCTGCTGCATAATTTGCATCACTATAACCTTTCAAGTCATATACATCACTTTTTTGATAAAATAGGGACAAGTCATCTGTTCCCTTTAAATATCTTAGAATTCTCTTTACTGCCGTATGATGTGATTTCTTGGGATTTGATTGAAATCTAGCACACAAGCCAACTCTAAACGAAATATCTGGTCTACTAGCAGTTAGATATAATAAAGATCCTATCATGCCTGTATACATAGTTTGGTCGACATTTGTACCATTTGTATCTTCATCTAATCTAATATTAGTAGCCATAGGTGTGTGGTTTGTTTTAGCGTTATCTAGACCATATTTCTTTAGAAGTTCTTTTATATATTTCTGTTGATGAATATAAACACCGTTCGTCGTTTATTTAATTTGCAAACCAAGGAAGAAATTTAATTCTCCCATCATGCTAATTTCAAATTCATCATTCATTTGGTCTGCAAATTCTTTACATAATAGTTCATCAGTGGCTCCAAAAATAATGTCATCAACATATATTTAAACATCTAAAATATCTGAACCTCTATTCTTAAAGAATAAGGTCTTATCGATTTTACCTCTAATAAATTTATTTTCAATCAAAAATTTAGATAATCTCTAATACCATTGTCTGGGAGCTTGTTTGAGCCCATAAAGAGCTTTATCAAGCTTATAGACATGATCTAGAGAGTACGAATTTTCGAAGCCAGGTGGTTGTTCCACAAAGACTTCTTCTTCCAGAAAACCATTTAAGAAAGCACATTTCACATCCATTTGATATAACTTAAAATTCATAAAAGCAGCAAATGAAATTAGAATTCTAATAGCCTCTAACCTTACTACGGGAGCAAATGTTTCTGTATTTCAATACCTTCCTGTTGATTGTATCCTTTGACTACCAATCTTGCTTTGTTTCTTACAATTATTCCATGCTCATCCAGCTTGTTTCTAAAAACCCATTTTAAACCAATTATCTTCTTATTCTTGGGTTTAGGTTCCAGGTGCCACACCTTATTTCTTTCAAATTCATTTAATTCATCTTGCATTGCAACGACCCAATTTGAGTCTTGTAATGCTTCTTCGTGATTCTTGGGTTCCAACGTTGAGAGAAATGCAAAGTGTGCACAAAAGTTCCTTATTTGGGATCTGGTCTGTGTGCCTTTATTTATGTCACTTATGATCAAGTCTAGTGGGTGTGAGTTTTGATGTTTCCATGGCTTAGGCACAAAGTCTCTTGTGGAGACTGATGTGGGAACAAGCTCACCGACTTGATTCACATGTTGTTCAGCTTCATTTTCTCCTGCTCTGGGAGTAGTTGGATCAGGAACACCTTGCTGGTCCTGATTTCCCTGTTGTTCCTGTTCTTGATTAGGTTCTACATTTTCAAGTTGAACCTGTAGCTCTTCATTTGCTTCTTGATCTTGCTCTTTACGTATGCTTTCATCATCTTTCATATTGGCAAGACCTATTTTAAAATCACCTGTTTCGTGTTCACTTGTCATAAAATTAGTCTCATAAAAAATAATGTGAACAGATTCTTCGACACACATAGTTCTCTTGTTATAGACTCTATAAGCTTTACTATGAGTTGAGTAGCCAAGAAATACTGCCTCGTCACTTCTTTCATCAAACTTTCCTATATTTCTTTTACCATTTACGTGAACAAAGCATCGACATCCAAACACACGAAAATACGAAATATTGGGTTTAATGCCTTTAAACAATTCATAGGGGGTCTTAGAAGTGATTGGTCTTAATAACACACGATTTATTATGTAACAAGCAGTATTAACCGCCTCAGCCCAAAAGTTTCTAGGGAGACCACTAGTAATTAACATATTTCTAGCCATTTCCTCTAATGTTCTATTTTTACGTTCCACCACACCATTTTGTTGTGGTGTTCTTGGTGCGGAAAAGTTGTGACTTATACCATGTTCATTACAATAATCTATAAACCTTGAATTTTCAAATTCTTTACCATGATCTGATCTTATATGGACTAGTTGATTGTTACTAGATTTTTGAATTTTATTAGCAAAAGCAACAAATTCATCAAAGGCCTCGTCTTTACTGTAATCATCAACTATAACAAACACATATCGCTTTCCACTGCGACTTTGGATTCTCATTGGTCCACAAAGATCCATATGAATTAATTCAAGTGGCTTTGAGGTGGTCACGATATTTTTGGGTTTAAAGGACGACCTTACATGTTTTCCTTTGGCACAAGGATCACATACTTCATCTTTTTGAAATTTGAGGGACCGTAATCCTCTTACTAGGTTTTTAGATCTTAATGCGTTAAGCAATGAAAAACTAGCATGACCTAACCGTTTTTGCCAAAGAAGAGGGTCATCTTCTAAAACACTGAGACATGTTAAACTAGCCTTGGGAACAGTGTGGAGATCCACCACATAGGTTCCCCTTTCGGATTCCTTCCAGAACAGTGTCTCCTGTGTCATTCCTAGAAATAATGCATATATCAGAAGTAAAGATTACAGAGTTACCTTTATCGCAAAATTGGGAGATACTTAACAAGTTATGTTTTAAATTCTCAACTAAAAATACATTGTCTATTGCATGGGAACTTGACCTTTCAACCTTTCCTTTGGCTATTATTTCGCCTTTCATATTGTCTCCAAAGGTCACAGTTCCTCCATCATAGGCTTCCAGTGAGAGAAATTTTGTTTCGTCACCTGTCATGTACTTGGAACAGCCACTGTCGAGATACCATGAGCTGTTCCCCCTCACTAGAGCCTGCAAAACGAACTAAGGTTAGTGCGAGGAACCCAGTCATCCTTGGGTTCCTTATCAATTAAGCATGAATCATATTTCTTAATCCATATTCGATCGACATAGATTTGGTTCGTTTTGTTGTGCTGTTCCCTTTTTAAACATTGAAATTTCAGGTGCCCGATTTTGCCACAAAAGGTACAGACTTTACTACTAGGGAGATCAACATAAACCTTTTTCTTATTTTTATTCTTAATGTATCCTAGGCCTTCTACACTTTTGGTTTGAGCCTTCAAAATCCATTTTAGAACTTCATGGATTTTCCTTTTTCCTTGTGAATTTACTTCAGCTTTTGGAACTTCGAGGGCGTTTGGCATGCATTCGAGACTAAGGTGTTATCCCCGGAGCCTCACGGCGACCAATTGAGAATGCCCCGTGGCCCCGGCATAGCTCGTGAGATCGAAAAAGGAGTCAAAGTCCTAAAAGAAGGAAATTGCAACACATTCGGCCGAATGATAGCTCCCATTCGGGCGAATGGGAGTCCAGCGCTCTTCATTGGTTTTGTAAAACTTACTGGAAATGCCGAATGCGAAATCTTCGGGCGAAAGAGCTACATTCGGGCGAATGGCCCATGCATTCGGGCGAATGGGACTCAAAGATCAAATTTCTCCCAACTCACTGGAAATGCTGAATGCACCAACATTCGGGCGAATGGCCCTGTACATTCGGGCGAATGCGGCTGATTCTACGTATTTGTTTTATTTTCATTTTAGCCTTCGAGGGCCCTTTTGTAATTCCGTAGCACTATATATACCCAATTCCTGTAGTTGGAAGGGCATTCTAGCTTTTAACCCTAAACATTCTCTAGATTAGTGAATCTCTTATGTTTTCTTTCTCTAGTTTTCAAAAACCCTAGTTTCTATCTCCTAGTTTAAGCTTTCTCCTAAATCAATCTAGCAACTAGCTTTTGGATGTAACTTTATGCCACTTTTGTTGATGATATCTTCTACACCCTTTGAGGTTTTATTTATAGTATGAGTATCTTTCTCTTGTTTATTCCTAGAATCATTTAATGTTGTTGGTAGTTGCTCTTAAATGCTATTCATGCTTCTTTTCTCTTTATACTGATTGTGTATTGGATTGTTTGAATATCTAGAATAGAGTTGTTTCTTTTGGGTTCTTATCCCTCTTGTTTTTTTTGGTTATTGCCTAATATTGTTTTTATTGTTTACAAAGAAGTCTTCCATGTCTAATCTCTTGTTCTTGTGGGATATTATGATTAGCCTTTCTTTTATGATGTGTGAGTAGTCCCCTAGAGTTTGATTGGTGAAACCCTAGAGTTGGAGACTCTTACTCATGGGTTAGGGTTTAGTTGAAACCTATTCTATCATCACAATGATTCACCTTGAATCTCGTCCTGCCACTTCCAAGGAGACATAGGGCGATTATTGGTCGTTCGATCGGTCTTAGAGCCGTCAACTTCCTCTCATTGTTGAATCGGTAGATGATTGAAGGTCATTAACCAACCCCAATGCATGAATGACTGCGGTACCTCTCTAGGGTGGAACCAATCACTCTCTCCTTTTCTCACCTTGATTCATACTAGTTGTAACCTTGCATTCAATCCTAGTTTAATTAGTCTCATTCATCTTATCACCCTTAACCCCTTATATTGAGACCATTTGTTTAACTAACTTTGTCCCTGTGGTTCGACCCCTTACCTCTGCTATACTTGTGTAGAGTTAGGGCAATATAAATATAGCTTGTGTAACTGGATTTTATTGCACGACCCTAAAAACGGTTATCACATATACTTCAGAACAATGCAGTAGCTTCAGAAGGGGAGTGCTGGAATTAACGTGGGGTATACTCGAATGAGCACACAGCAAGCTGCAACAGTATGGTTCTGTAGGGGGCAGGTTGAACGAGCAACATTGGAGCTCGAATGAACACAGGTCTAGGTTTCCATTCTCTGACGTTTCAAGTGGTCTTTGGAGCTGTTTCATGATATTCAGCGTTTTAGATATTCATTCCCAAATTCATGTAGATCAAACTTTTTATGTGTTTGAATCTTTGATTGTGTGAAAATTCAATATGACTTTTGTGTACTTATTTTTTGAATTTTTTTATTATTTAAAGTTTTTTGTGAGATGTGATTAAAAAATCTTAAGTAGTTTTTCCATTTTGAAAATTCAAAGTTAAATTTGATAAAAGCTTAATTTTTTTAAATTGGGTTATATTTAAGGATTGTTCACATAGAATGCTAATGTTATCTTCTTCCAAAGTCTTCAAGTTCTAGATCAGAGGCTTAACCTACATAATGTGTTGAACTAATTAATGGCTCTTGATTAATTAATCCAATTTTAATCTAGATTTAAGATTTGCCTGTTTGGATTTTGTTCTCAACATATAGTACCTTTGTTGTTGTTCTAACTCAGAAAATATATTTGTATCAAAGCATTTTCGAAGTAAACTAAATTGTCTTTACTAGTTAAAAAGGGCCCCAATGTTCATATAAAAGCAAAATTAGACAGGGCCTTTGTAATAGATGCTCCGCCCCTGATAAATAGAGGTCTGATTGGCAAGCTAAAACACATCAAACATAGCCCCAAGCCTAAATATAAAGCCTTTGTTTATCTCTTACTCAATTGTACTACTTAATTGTAAAAGTGTTTACTCATTTTGATATAATACAAACAAACAACTAAACACAACGGAAGACGTAGCTATCATTGGGTGAACCTCCTTAAATCATTATGTCATGTTTTGGAATTTTATTTTCGTTTAAAAGTTTTGTTAAGTCATTTAAATTGTTATCGTTCATCAAAGAACTTTGCATCGTATCAGTTTCGGTAATGAAACAAGGAAGTGCAAAACACACTTAAAAATACCTGCAGATAGGTGTTATCGGGGACGATTATTAATATGTTGAAAGTGCTAATGATCCTTCCGCTGATAAGACCTCAAATCCTGCAATACAACGTTAGCCTTGCACGGGGATGGTTTCCCGTAAAACCCCTCTGACGCTCAAGTTAGATCGGGAAACCGGAAGTAATGAATATATGATAATTAATGAATGCAAGATTAACGAATTATAGAATGTGTTCAGATCATGAATGGATATTTTGTTAACTATAGATTGTAAGTAAGAAGGCGGTGTATTTTTTTGGAGTAACAATAGGAAAAATAAAAGCTTCGATGTCCATAAATTAATGAAGCAACAAGTATTTATAATGGTAGAATAGAGGTTAAATGGTGAAATAATGTGGGAATCATAGGCAGATGGGTGATAGTACGTAGTAGGGTATAAGTAGTGGGTAGTTATTTTAGGAAGTTATTAGACTATAAGGTGAGCGGTTTATGATTTGACTAAATAAATTACGGGTTTATTATTTGACCCCGTAACATTAGCCCCACGCATGAAGAGTGATAGAGGAGGTAATTTAATGTAGCGAGGTTATCAGTCTTTATGCGGAAAACAATCATACCTATGATTAGTGATGTCCACGGTCCGGGTTGGCCCGGAACCGAACCGGTCCCAAACCGCTAGAAATCGGTCTCGGAACCGGAACGTTTGCGACAGGTCCCGAACCGCGAAACCGTGAACCCGCCGGAATAAAGTTGCCGGAACCGTGGAACCGCCGAAAAAAACCGTTGGAACCGGACCAAAGAACCGCGAGCCGGTTCACCCGGCCTAACGGTTCCATGGAACCGGAACCGAACCCGGAACCGGACGGTTCTTTTGGCCCAACGGTTCCTTGGACCCAGAACCGGGCGGTTCTTTTGGCCCAACGGTTCTTTGGAACCGGTCAAACTAGCCGTTTATTACCGTTAACTAGCCATTGCAAATTTGCCTATAAATACACATCAAATTCAATTCTTCCAATTCACAACTCATCTCTTCTCCTACACTCTCTACTTACTCTCTCTACTTAATTACTTAATTACGCAATTATTCTCTTAATTACATAATTAGTCTTCTAATTATTTCTTAAGTACATAATTATTCTTTAATTATTCCTTAATTAAATAATTATTTTTTTAATCATTTATTAATTTCTTTATTACATTACTATTATAATATTATCATGTCTTCTTTTTTGAAAAAAGCCTCTAAAAAAGTCACTAAAGTGGCAAAATCTTTGGGAGGTTCTTCTAGCTCCAAAAGAAAGGCCACTTCAACTCCGTCGATATCAACAACACCTTCGGTTAGTAATTATGAACCGAATTATCCAGAAGGGTACGAGCCATACGGCCAAGAATTACATGATTATGCGGAACATGTGGAAAGAGAAATACAAATTGAAGATGAAGAAGAAACACAAGAAGAAGAAACACAACAACAAGAAGAAGAAGAACAAGAAGAACCAACGACCCCTATCGGGATACTTAGATCTCGACAATCATCAACAAGATCAGTTGAAGAAGCACAACAACAACAAAGACAAGCTCGTGGTAAACGAGTCAATTTCCAAAGTATCGGTTAGTTTTGTAATTTTATTCTTCAAATTGATTGAATTTTAAATTATTATTTATTTATATATTGTGGCATTTTAATAATGTTTTTATATTTATATTTAGATGAAAATGTAGTAGTAAGACAACCTTTTCCGGCAATGTCACCTCCTAGTGGTAGAGCTGTTTCACATGTGTGGTCGTATTTTACAAAAGAACCAACCGACAACCCGGATGTTTTCTTATGCACTTGTCAAATTTGTGAAAGTCAAGGAGTAAAACCCTTAGTTTCTTAGAATTTTACAAAAGGTAAATACGTTTTAAGTTTTTATTAGAGCTGTTCATGGGCGGGCTTGGGCGGGTAGCGGACCGGGTAGCACCTAAAAATTCTACCCGCGGGCACAAATATTCAAAAGCCCGCCCGCATTCGCGGGCATATTTTTTTGTCGCTACCCGCCCATTTTTAAAGCGGGCGGGACCCGCGGGTAGGCGGGTATTTTTATATAAAAATTTAAAACATAAATCATATTATAAAGTTAAGTTTTTATTAGAACAAAAAAAATATAATACATTATCTAAAATACTCTAAATATATATAAAGTCTCAAAATAGTCAAATGACATGAATATTGAATATAGATGGTGGAGTTGGCTACTTGTTCGAACTTTGATAGTCGATTGCTTGAGTGGTTTGAGGGTTAAAAATATTACAGTATAAAAGAAGTAAACCTTAAGGCTAGTAGAAAAGTAATAAACTAAAGTTGGGTATGGGTCATGTAGTAGTATAGTTTAATATTTAATAAAATTAATTATTTAATAAATAATATATTAAACTAAGCGGGCGGGCGGGTATACCCGCGGGTATTTTTTTGGTGTCGCTACCCGCCCGTTTATCTTGGCGGGCGGGTATTACCCGTCCAAACTTTAAATTTTTATGAAAAACGTTGTCCATGCCTGCCCGTTTTTCGAGCCGGATTGGGCGGGCCTAGCGGGTAGCCCACCCATAAACAGCTCTAGTTTTTATACATGATATTTATATTTTGTAAATCAAAAATGTTAGAATGTATTAAAAATTCATTTATTGTGTTTTGTGAATACGTGTTAGGTGGTGGTACGGGATCTTTCAACAAAAATTTGGCAAAAAAACATGGAATCACAAAAGAAACTCATGCAGCAAGCGGCAGCGGGACCACAAGTGGAAGCGGACAACAATGGGCAACGGACTTCCCCGGCGGACCCGAAGGTGTGCCTTTTAAATATAATCGTAATGAAATGATTGATGAATTTTCCAAATATGTAATTGGTGATGAGTTACCTTTTAACCACGGTGAAAGTAAGTGATACGAATACTTCAATAGAAAATCTTTTCAACCACAATATAGAGCAATTCCTAGGAATACTCTTAAACGACGAACCATAAAATTATATGAATCAAAACGCTATGAATTAGCACAAATGTTTAAATCTTTTAATGGTAGAGTTAACATAACAACCGATATTTGGTCAGCTCCCCCACATTTAGAGCCTTATATGTGTGTAACAGGACATTGGATAGACCGTAATTGGTGTATTCAAAAAAGAATAATTGCATTTGAGTTAATGCCTGAAAAACATACGGGTGAAAACATAAAATATAGACTAATGGAAATATGTAAAGAATGAAACTTATTAGATAAGATATTTAGTTGTTCTACCGATAATGCATCCGCAAATATCAAATGCATCGAACTTTTATATAACAAACCCGCTTTTACTTGTATCCTAGGAGTTAGTTTGTTACATATACGTTGTTGTGCTCATATTGTTAATTTGTCTTGTCAAGCCGGTATTAAAAACCTAAGTGATTTATTAGGTCCCATTAGAGACATAGTGAAGTGGCTTAGATTAGGACAAGTAAAAAGAAGATATAAACAATTATGTGCCCATTATCAACTTAAAAAAGTATATTGGTCTTTAGACACTCTTACACGTTGGGGTTCGACCCATGATTTATTAAAGAAGGCTATTTCTTATCGTCCGGTTATAACACAATTGTATAGTGAGTTTACGAATAGCCGTATAAGTGATGAAACTTGGGAACTAGCTATAGGCGTACAGAAATTATTAGAAGCGTATGTCCACGCAACTAAGATTTTTTCATATGTTCACGAACCAAACATTCACTTAGTGATAAGTGAATGTGTTACTATTTTTTATCATCTTCTTACATATTCTCATGATGATACTAACGTTTATTTAAAGCCGATTCTTGCAGATATGATGGAAAAGTGGAAGGCATATTTTACTGATTTCCTTTATATTTACGGAATTGCGACAATTTTAGATCTGTGTTTTAAGACGGAAGCCCTAAGTAAAATTATAGGATTTTACTACCAAGCATTAGATCGTCCGCCTACTGATGTATATAATTATGTAGGAAATTGTAAAAAGCTTTTAGCGGACCTTTATGATCATTATTCTAGTATATATAACCCGAGTCGCGATACGTCTAGGCATGCTAGCGTCTCGGCACGTCCCGATTATTATAATCCCATAATAGCTAACATATTAAGTCGAGATGATAGTTTTGTAGGATCATCTTCTTCCTCCCCCTCCGCTTCATATTTAGAATGAGATAATTATCTTAAACATCACTTTGAAATCGACCAAAGTAATTATGATATTTTAGAATGGTGGAAAGAAAAATCAATAAAATACCCCATATTATCGAGAATTGCAAAGGATATCCTTGCAATTCCTGCTTCTACTATTGCGTCGGAGTCTGCTTTTAGTGCAGGTAAAAGAGTTTTGGACGAAAAGAGATCTCGTCTTGCTCCACATAGTATTCAAGTATGTGTTTGCAAAAAAGATTGCCATCAAGAGGAGGTCCGAATGCAAGGACTCAAGAATGATGATGATCAAGACGAAGATGATCCATAGATGATGATGGATACGTCTGCATCATCGTCGGGAGGAGAGTCGGCGGAAGCATCCAACCAACCAAATGATGACGATGACGAATAGGATCACAAATTAAATACGGAATATCGGACCACGGCATTCAACAATTAAATATAAAAGGTACGACAAAGAACTACGTGGGCTTTGATTCCTTCGGGATACGTAGGCAGCTTAGTATTTCTTCGGGATACTAGGTTCAAGTCCATTCTCACCCCCTTTTTTTATTAATCATCTTTATCGTTGATTCGTTTCTTATTAATTTATTTTTTTGCTTTTTTTTAGTAAATATTTTAATAACGATGACAAGCATTGAATTTCGATAATAATCAAGTAATCGACGAAGGTACGTCCGCATTATTATAGTATTTTTATATTAAAATTAAAGGAAAAATAAGAATGGAGCCGATGGTCCGACCCACCCGACCCGGGTATTGGAACCGCCGGAACTGCCTCATGAACCGCCAAGGAACCGTTTGGAACCGTCCGGAACCGGAACCGAAACCGAAAATATTCGGGTTAGGTTCCAGATGGAACCTGAACCGGTTGGAACCGGAACCGGTTGGAACCAGAACCGGATGGAACCGGAACGGAACCGGCCCAACCCGGACCGTGGCCATCACTACCTGTGATGTGAACCAATAAAATGTTTGGAAGAAACCATACAATTAGATCCGAATAAAATAAACTTTAAACTCTTGCCTCGATGAGTCCATGCTTGGTTGAAGCCCCATGAATAATAAATATGATTGGCCTTTGGGCCACTTTTGATAATTCGGCCTTAGAGCCTGATATGATGATTCGGCCTTAGAGCTTAGTATGATGATTCGGCCTTTAAGCCTGATATGATACTTTGGCATTTCAACCTGATATGATGATTCAGCCTTAGAGTCTGATATGATGATTCGATATTTGAGCCTGATATGATGATATGGCCCAACAGTCAATCACTTGGGACTTAGATAAGGAATCACACTAGATGAATCCTTCAACAACATTGATAAATATTCGGATCGGATATAAGTTTGCATTTAATGAATATGGATCGGACATAGGTCCACAATGATGAATATGGATCGCACATAGGTCCGCATTGATGAATATGGATCGCACATAGGTCCGCATTGATGAATATAGATCGGATATAGGTCCGCATTGATGAATATGGATCGGACATAGGGCCACATTGCCCAGCCGTCAATCACCCGGGACTTAGATAAGGAATCAAACTAGGTGAATCCTTCGAAAGATTGATGAATACTGATCGGACATAGGTCCACTTAATAAGTGACCGATTTATCAAGCTAAGTGATACTCGTTATGAATACATTAACAAATAACGCCCAAAATCACTAGTTTTGGGGCTAAATAAGAGTTCGAGTTATCAAGCCATGTTACACTCGCAAGGATACCACTTTCAAACAAGGTGAAAGTTTGATAATTAAGATGAATACTAAGAAAATATTGCCCAAAATCAATGATCATTAGCATTTAGTATTGATCGTCATAAAGGTGATTGCAAATAGCTTCGTGTTGCCTTGACATTGAGAATTAAAATGGCTCTCATAACATTAATAACACTGGAAATAAGCTGTAATATTATAATATTACATTGGATGTCACTTTTTCCTTACTTAAAAGTTAGAGCATAAAGTTTGGCAGAAATTATGAAATGCTTTACGATAAAAATCATCAAGCATATAACTAACAGGGACTTGGAAGATATGCAATAAATGGTAGCTATCAAGAATAATCCATCATCAACTACCGAAAATATTCTTGTGCGGCCTAACCTTAAGTTGTGATCAAGACATTAACCTTTAACGCTTTTGACCACCGTTAACATATTATATCTGACAGCAGTTATCCAATTAGGAATGACATACATTAGTATGTTCAAAAGAAGTAAACGTCCTTATAATTAGTGAGGGCAAACACGACTTTTATGTTAGAATCCCCACAGACAGCGCCAAACTGTTTCGGTAATGAAACGAGGAAGTGCCAAATACACTTAAAAATACCTGGAGATAGGTGTAATCGGGGACGATTATTAATATGCTGAAAGTGCTAATGATCCTTCCGCTGATGAGACCTCAAATCCTGCAATACATCATTAGCCTTGCCCTAGGTGGTTTTCCGGAAAACCCCTCCGACGCTCAAATCAGATCGGAAAACCGAAAGTAATGAATATATGATAATTAATGAATGCAAGATTAACGAATTATACAATGAATTCAAATCATGAAGGGATATTTTTTTATGTATATATTGTAAGTAAGAAGGCGGTGTAATTTAAGAAGTAACTGTAGGAAAAATAAAAGCTTCCAGGTCCATAAATTAATGAAGCAACAAATATTTATAATGGTAGAATAGAAGTTAGATGGTGAAATAATGTGGGAATCATTGGCAGATGGGTGATAGCAGTGGTTATAAGTAGTGGGTAGCAATTTTTAGGAAGTTATTAGACTAATGTAGGCGGTTTATTATTTGACCCCGTAACAGTATGGATCCTACTAATTATTTCAGAAGCACTAATCTCCAGTTTTAGAGATATATCAGTTTCTGTTCCAGCTATTGTAATCATTCATTTCTGGAGTTAAAGAGTACTTCTGTTCACCCAGAACTGATATGAATACGAAGGTTAACGATTCTCAATGCCATGTGAACACAAATTATAAGCTCACAATCACATCATTACATTTTTTTCCACATGTATAATGGTGTTTACCAGTGATTCAAGAAGAAAGGAGATATGGGTATGATTTATAAGACCTAATACAAGAGTTGGCTAATATGAACCTTCTGTACACTTAGTTGTAGCTCGACTTAATTCAACCACCTAAACATCCATTAAAACAGAACTACATATACTTGTGAGAGATGATCACCTTATAGGCCATAGAATTAGATTCTTTTCTTTTCAAGTAGGCCTGTGTAATGGATCGGATAAGAGTCGGGTCGGACTCTATTGAAAACGGGCCGGGCCGGGCCGGGCCGGGTCTTACAAAATAGTCAACAGACTTTAAACGGGTCAGACCATCAAGCCCGCCCCGCTCCGGCCCATTTCATTTGATTTCTAGATAATTAATCATGTATTTAGATGGAATTTAATTACAAATGACTGTGATACATATTTTTTAATCCAGAAAACAATTTACCATGGTAGAATCATTGTATAGTAGTATCACTGTATTGCAATATCACTGTATTAATTAAAAAAAATACATAAATTATTATATCTTCAAATTATGAATGCTAGCATCACTATATTGTAATGTCAAGATCAAATGCTAGTATCGCAAATTTATATGGCAGCAATACTAAAGTACAGGCACCAAGATTCTCGGTTTCCAGCAACCGAGGGAGAAAGTAAAAATGGACTGAGCAGTGAGCCCGTCTTTATGATGCAATTTTAAGAACCTGTTTGGATGAGGGCCCATTCTACAACCTTTTTAGAACCCTTTTCAACCCTTATCTTTTATTTTTACAAAGTTAGTTTTCAGCCCAACCCTTTTAAGACTTGCCCCATGTATAATCCTTATTATAGAGGGTCGGATTAGGGGCCCTATTAGGAATCCAACCCATTGTACAGGCCTACTTTCAAGCCTATTGAGTTGGCTTTTTGTTAGTACTGACCAAGATTCAAGCTAGGAAATTAGTTCAATTTTGAAAAGAATAAAATGTCCC
This sequence comes from Amaranthus cruentus, assembly GCA_019425755.1. NCBI lineage: Eukaryota > Viridiplantae > Streptophyta > Magnoliopsida > Caryophyllales > Amaranthaceae > Amaranthus > Amaranthus cruentus. The sequence goes on from CM033455.1 coordinate 8,533,924, forward strand.
TCAAATTAATTCAACCGAAAGACCCCTTTATGTTAGGCCGTTATAATTCGTAACATAATCACACTTTGGGCCTACTTATGTGAACACACCCATTGGACACAGGGCACACAAACTTACGGAACATAAGTGTTGACTTGCATACACATTTGATGTTCACTATGTTCCAAAAACATATAATATTATACGGATTACTTACCAAATACTATATACAAGTCTACTACCTATTATTTTATTGATGTGGGCTCTACTTTACATGTGAAATATTTCAAACAATTTTTGGCCCCAAAAGTTTCTAACGTGCCTAAGGCAATTAAAATATGCCTCTTGGAGTGGAGTAATCCATTGAGGTCTTTCTATTTGCTTAATGTATGAATAAAACGTTGCTACATACACTACATAGTTGAATCTACTCAGCCTAGGACTAAAAAGTATTAATAATAAAATGCTCCTAATCTTGTGACTAACAATCTTGGTGAAATTATTAGACAAGAAAGATTTGTATAAGGGTCCAATAGCGGAGCCACGTATTGTGGGGGGTCAATCGACCCCTTAACAAAAATGCACATTATTAATTTGACCCCTCTTACAAAATTTCTACATCCAGCATTAATACAAGATTTTTTACTTATTGAAAGATTGAACTCTTGCGCAAGTTTGATATATTTCATGACGGGAATAACATGTAATACTATAATAAAAAAATACATTCCTGAATTTTGACCAACAATTATGCATGAAACATGAAGTAAGCATGAAGCATCCAAAGAAAAAAGTCATGCGACTACCGTAAGAATAAATTGTAAAATAAAGGATACTAGAGTTAAGCTGATGTACCATATGTGAACAGTACGTTAATGGCCATTACTATACGTTGCCACTTTTTCATTGTTTCCTGACTTTCGGTTGCCGAAGGGCGAGATTAGAAATAGGAGCCCTTGTCGGCATCGTTAAAAAATTCCCAATACTATCCACATAAGGTTTTCATTTGATTCACGAAATGCTGAATTACTTTGTGATTATTTTATTTATTATTTTTTTTTTCACAACTAGATATATGTATATTTTTCTGGCACCATTATTATAATATATTAATTAAATATTCTTAAATGAGACAGTCTCACCATGAGACATGCCTTATACTTGTGTTAAATAGCCTAACAATAGAAACTTTTAGCAGTTACTCTTCTGTAAGACAACCTTAGTTGTGCAACTGCTACAGGCCCCAATAATTGTTTTAAAATATTCTGATATACTAATTTTAAGACATAAAAGGACCTTTTCAAGACATAAATATCCTATTTTAAGTCTTAAAACTGTCAAATTTTATTACATAAAATGTCAATTTGAAATCCTTGAAATTGGTCTTTTAACTCTTTAAATTGACATTTTAATTTGTGAAATTAGTAAAAAAAATATACAATTGGGACGGCCCAATAAAATGCGTCTCACAAGTGAGATAGTCTCATGCAAGACGGACTGGTAATAATAAAAGTAAAATGACGATGAAGCAATTTAGCCTGATTCTTAAATACTGAGTAACAAACTCTCCCAAATTGCAATCCCTTTAAATTCATGAATCATGCACATTACATGCGAATAATATTCCACAATCATTATTAATTCTTTAATTTTATTTTACTTTTTATAAAATTTAAATATAAATTATGAATTTATGAAATATGATGCCCTGGGCCTTTGCCCCACCCGTCCCGGATCAAATACGTCTTTGAATTTCAGCACATACAAGCAAACTTTAAACAACCGTCATTTCTCGCTCGGTTATCGAATTGGACATATAATTTAACATTAATTAGAAATATGTTGAAGTTTGGTTCTAATGCCGCAAATATTTCATTAATCTGGTTTTTCTATCAAAAGGTTTGACCAAAAGAGTTAACATGTATCAAATTTCAGCACAAAACATGTCACTAGGTTTATATTCTGATTTGAAAAATTATTTTCGTTTATAAATTAATATTTTACATTTTAATTTTATTATTATTAATAAATTTAGCTTAATAATAATATGGTTGATTTTATAATTAAAGATACATTTGACGGCATTTTAGTAATTGCATAAAAAAAAAACGTGGCGACACAATTAAAAAGGGCAACAACTTTTAAGGATTGGGTATTTAATCTAGAAAGAACAGTACACTGAATTTCGACAGTAGTTAATTAGTAGATTAAAATGAATTAATGACTAAAGACACATAATTACGAAATATGAAGACCCTCAAATGGTGATGTACCCAATATTCTACTACTGTGCATTAATTTAATACCTACCCATTTATTATTGACATTTTGAGCATAGGAAGTGTATAAGTTAATACCTAAGTACTATGGCAATAGTGGAACAAATTAAGTGTAAAAACTTAAGTCTAAAGCAAAGACAATACAAGTGAACAAAGAGGTACAAAACGGAAGCAAAAGCTGAATCAACATTTGGTCTGCAAGAGAATAACCCAAATCGGCCTAAGTGCAGGATGCTCCATTTAGGCCAATTCAAGGACATTCAAAAACTAAGCCGAGTTGGCTTTTTCATCTGGAATGCAACTTTCGTTCAACACTTTAAAGTTAACAAGGCTTTAAGTTGGCCGAATTCGGCTTTTCCCTTTGGATTGTATTTTTGATGGTTATCAAGTTGATTACTATGTAAAGAAAACTTAAAATATAATCAATTTTCTGTCTAGTTATGACAAGTGTAAAGGATTAAGAGTATGACGTATGGATGGCAATGGGTCGGACTCGGCTCGGATTATACATACTCCGACTTTGCTCTGTATAATAGTTGGACTTTTGTTTTCGGTCCACCTCCACTCGGAGTCGGATTATGCATACTCCAAGTTTGCCCCGACTCGGACTCTCGGATCTACAACGGAGTCGAATGCAGAGTCGGATTATTATCAAACAGTATCGTTGTGATATTGTACTAATGATTTTAAAGCATACAAAATTAACAAAAGATATTTTTCATTTACAATTTAACAAATAAATATGTACTTTAATTTGAATTCAATTTTAACAACAAAAATAATCCTACTACTAAAATTTAACAAAATTTTCTCGTATTTTGATTTGGCGTATTTTATTTCTCTTCATTTCATTTGTCTTATCTTGATTCATTAATCTAAATAAAAATATCAAGTACTTTTTCAAAATCGAAATTACAGTTAGTATAAGAGAGAGCTTGAATTAGTCACATCTAGAGTTTTAATGGAAACAAAATATTAGTGTAAAAGTCAAATTCAAAGTCGGATGTCCTTCAGGGTCGGACTCAGGTCGGAGTCTCGGATTTTAAATAAGGTCCACCTCCGGTCCGTCTCTAACTCGGACTCGGATCGTAAAGTCGGAGTCGGAGTCGGATGTCTTTTTCCTCCGACTCGAATCAGATTATTTTCCTCGGATTGAGTCGGACTAGGGTCAGATTCGGCCTGAATTGCCATCCCTAATTTGACACCCTTATAAATAAGGATTGCATTAAGGAGACGGGGTGACATAAATCATTTTTTGCCTCCTGCCCATTTTCACTCCAAATACTTTCCAAGTGAAAGAATCTCGCAAACTTAATCACTTATGGGGAGTTTTGCAATTGGTTGTTAGATGTTGGTTGTTGGTTGTTGGCTGTTGACTATTTCAGTTGCCTTAGGTGGAAATGTTAGCTATTTTTGTTGGTTTTTAAAGCTAGCTGTCTATGCAGATGTTTGGTAATTTTAGGTCATGGTTGTTGGTTGTTTATTAGAGAAAAAGTAGTTCAATAAGCCAAAAGTCAATCCAAAAAGCTAACTGGAATAACCTTTTTATTTTGGCTAAAAAGCCATTTATCAAACCCTTTTTTTGGCTGTTGAACCAACCAACAAGCTAAAAGCCAAAAGTCAACCAAAAAGGTAAGCAAAAAGCTAGTTATCAAACATCCCCTGAATCTCTAAGTTTACTCTTACATAATCTCTTGTTCTTTACATTGTATAGCATTTAGTGCTTATGTTTAGGTGAAAACCGTTGCATTTCAAAAGTGAATTCCAAGTTTTATGCCTAACCACTAAGTAGGAAAAGTAACCCTATACGAAAACTTATAAAGTGCCTCGAAATGGTATCAAGTTTTCAAAATATTTTTGTCTAAAAGGCCTTTGATGTTGTGTTTGGTTCAAGTGCAAGTTCAGTTGTTCTCCTTTGCAAGTTTGTTAGTAATAGGTAGCTATTGTTGTACATCTTCATAGTTGGTGTTTGTATTATCTCTTCAAGTTCTATATAAACACACATTTAGCAATGTTAAAGCATTATCTAATAGATATCGAGTCTTAAGGATATGACTACTAACATTGTCAAGTTAGGAAAATTTGTGGGTGTGGAGTTTAAAAGGTAGCAAAAGAAGATGTTTTTCTCTTTATAGCATTGAATGTGGCTTATGTGATCTATACTTTGAGGCCGGAACATTAAGAGGATGAAATGGTGGAGGACTTACGCAAGAGGGCAAAGTGGGTCAATAACGACTTCTTATGTCTTGGACATATTCTCTCAATGCTCTAGTCGATTTTCTTTTCGATATGTATTAATAGATGGGATCTGCCAAGTATTTGCGGAATTTGTAAGAAAGAAAATACAAATCGGAAGAGACAACTAGTAAGAAGTTTATTTTGAGTAGTTTTAACGATTATAAAATTGTTGATTCTACACCCATCGTGGACAAATTTTATAAATTGCAACGTATTTACTATAACCTTAAGCCTCATCATATTAAGATGGATGAAGTGTTTATTTTGTCTAGAATAACTAATAAACTACAAGATTCTTGGAGGGAGGTTAAGAACACTAAAGAAGAGGACATAGACTTTAACCAATTTAGTACTCCTCTTCCAATAGAAATGAGTTTTTGAGCTCAAGAGAGTTGGGAAGTAAGAATCCCAACATCTCATCTATCAATATGGTAGTGAGAAGTGCTAACCACCAAGGTGCAATGTAGAAGGGCAATAATGCAAGTAGTTCCTACAAAGGAAAATCCGCTAAGACAAGTAAGCAATTTAAGGAGGTTTGTTGGATTCATGGAAAGCTTGAGCACTGCAAGAAGGACTGCTACATCTACAAGAGATAAATGAATTCCTACAAGGAAAAGAAAGAAAATGAGTCTTCTAGGAAAAACCCAACCATGAAAGGTAGATCTTCACAAGATAATATAAATTACGGTTTGGATCTAAATAAAAATAATTTTATTTTGAATGTTGTGTGGGATGAAATATAATGTAAGAAGGATTTGGAGGCCTAAGGGCACGTTTGCAAAGATAAATATTCGTTCAAGAACTTCACAAAGATTGTTGATGGAGAAGCTCTCTACATGGGGAATATTTCTTCAACCAAAGTCCTAGGCAAAGGAAAAGTAGAACTTAGGTTTACATCGGGGAATATCCTCTTCCTAAGGGAAATGTATTATGCTCCAAATATAAGTAGAAATCTTGTTTTGGGGCCTTCTTTGAATCTGTTAGGATATAAGTTTGAATGCGATTGGTGTATTATCTCTAAGAATAATATGTACGTTGGTAGATTTTATTTGCTATTTAATTTTTTAAGTTGTGTTTTTAAGAATCTCGTGTAAGCTTTGTTATAAATGTTTCTAATACATCTAGTTCTTGTTTGTGGCATCATCGTTTGTGTCATGTTAATTGTACAATAATATTTCATATGTCTAAGAATGATATCATCCTTTATTTTGATATACCATAGGAAAAATGTCATGCATGTATGTTGAACAAGATAACTATAACACCATTTAGAAGTGTAGAAAGAAACACTAAATTACTTGAATTAATTCATAGTAATATATGTGATTTCCATTCTAATCCTTCTTTAGGAATTAAGAAATACATGATAACTTTAATACATGCCTTTTCTAGATTTATTATGTATATCTCTTGCATTCTAAGGATAAAGCATTAAAGGTTTAGGATCTAAAAAAATAATGTTGATTTGAAAAATAATTTGCTTGTGAAATGATTAAGGAATGATATGGGTGGTGAATACTATGATCCGAGATATTTTAATTCTAATGGTATCATTTATGGAACCCGCAAGTTATGCACCACAATCAAATGGTATTGTGTAAAGGAAGAATATAACTCTTCAAGAGATGATAAGCTCTATGTTATCCTACTCGAGATTAAGTGAAGGATTTCGGGGGGAAACGACATTGATTGCATGTCATATCTTTAATAGAGTTCCCGCAAAGGCAACTAACACATCTCCTTATGAGCTATGCTACGGAAACAACTATTTCTAACTTACCATAGAGTTTGGGGTTGTAGCGCAATAGTTAGATTGTCTGGTAATAAAAGTAAGAAAAAAGGTGAAAAAGGTCGAGAGAGAGCATACTTATAGGTATGCAGAATTTAGCAAAACGTATATGTTCTATGCTATCCAAAACCGTATTGTTATCGGAATGAACTTTCATGCTCTTTGATTCTCTTGAATGATTTTGTCTGATCCTAGATATATTACATAGACATCTTGATAGAGACAGAATGAACAAGGTAAAGGTGACTGAAGCTTTAGAGAAAATGAAGCAAACAAAAGTAGTGGCTCCTTATATTTTCTAAATTGAGGCTTAGGGGAATCAAATTTATTTGGTTTACTCATCCCTTAAACAAGACACAGAAAACAAAGATATGCCAAAAAGCTAGAGAATAAGCATATTAGAAGATATCTTTAAAATGAAGGGGTCCGAAAGATTATTCACTACATGGAAATAAGCTCGTAAGCCAAGCCGTAAAGTTACAGGAATGGATGATAAAAGAACACCTAAGAAGATAAAAAAGCATCTTGGAAAACAAAGTGATAACTTAATAGGGCAATCTAGAATATAAATTATTGATCTAGTGAAGAAGTATAATAGAGTTTCAAGGAAAGTACCATGTTGGGTTGTTACGACAAAAAGAACAGACATGTATCAAATTTTACCTCAAAACTTTTCCATTTTAAACATTCTTCTACTTTTTTGCTCAATTTCTTTGTAAAACATCTTCAATCGAGCAAAACTCCCCTAATGGCATGTTTGGGAATCATGATTTCATTTGAAAAGTTAGAATTAACTTAAATTTATTGTTCGGGAAATCAAAAATTTTTCAAATTTGGATTTGGAATAAATTCCACCATTGCTTTTAAAGTAGTGTATAAGTTGAGAATTTGAGAATGACTACCCAAACCTTATCTTTCTCAAATTCTGCATTTATGATTTCATAGTTGAAATTCATAATTTGAAATCAAATACTTGTTCCCAAACACTACATAAGTGAATTCTGTTATCATTAAAATGATAATTTTACTTAAAACAATGAAAACCATTCCAAATCAACATGAATAACTAAAATAGGTAAAGTAGCATATATCTTAAAAATAAGCACAAAATTACTAACAACAACCATCATTAAGGAGTATTAAATGACATAAACATGTGCAAATAATTCCACTTATCAGACGTCCCCATGCTTAACCTTTGCTCGTCCTCTAGCAAATCAAGATTAACAATGAAAAACAAAGGTTAAGACACTGTCTCCAAATCCTAAACTAGCTCTTATGCCTCCCTTTCCTAAACTCCTCTAGTCCCTAGTGTGATCAAGTGTTTCAAATAAATCATACAAATTCCCCCTACAAACACAATAAAAACAACAACGAGAAGTGATAATAAATAAAGCACCACAAATCCCTATACTTTAACCTCCTTATAACTCTTAGAGACAATGGTAATGAAAGAAGTTCTACACTTAAACCTCTAATGTGGCCTACCAAAATACCTACCTTATGACTCGTACTTATCTTGCCAGTTCCTAATATAAATGAGGTTCAAAAAATTTTAAATCTCTATTTTTATCTCATTTTCCCTAGGAACGCGTTTTTGGGTTTTGGTCAAAGCCATTATTAATTTTTCCCAATCTCACATCTTCACCCACTCAATGCCACTCTTTTGCCTAGGTTGCCCTTTTGGGTTTTCAACCTAGTTGGGCTTTTCTTTTTTATTTTCTCTCTATCTTCCTTTTTTTGTTTCTTTTTTTTTTTTGCATATGAGTAGTACAATCTGAGCACAAAAGTGAAAAGGCAATTAAAGTGCAAGCTAAAATGATACCAAGTGGATAAATAGTAAGAGGTTTCATATCTCAATCTTCTTTACTCTCAGAGATGATTTTCCCTTTGTAAGCCCATAAAAATCTCAAATCCCATGCTGACCGCATAACCATCCCAACACAACATCACCACAATCACAACATAATGAAACCAGTCATACGCCCAAAAACTACAAAGATTTGGCTCAAACAATGCAATTCTTGGTCTCCAAAACCTATTTTGGAATAAGAGGATGGGGGCTAATTTTTGTTACAAATTTGTAGCTCAAATTGACATGCAATGGTTCATACAAGGTGACATGTGAAATCCTAAGTACAGATGGCTTGATGGGTTAAGATATGACAATTTAGTGGAGTTATAATTATAGAGAAGATAAAAATTAGGATAATAGTAAACAATAATAAAATAAATAAAGTTCTAAACTAAGAAAGTTAATATCTACAACTAAAAAAGCAATAAAATCAATAGCCAAGTAGTTGTAGACTCCCCCAACCTTATTAGTAGCAGTGTCCTCAATGCTTTACAATGGAGCACAGGAACAAAAACATGCTTACATAAAAGCACACAGGGGCAAAAAAAATCAACTCGATTAGGTTAAGCGGAGTGATTCAGGTTCAGAGGACCTGCTTTTCGCCTTTTGCCTAATTTCTGAGGTTTTCAAACATGATACCTGTTGGCTCGCGTATGTCGAGGAAATTAGCTTAGGTGGAGCAATTAGGCGACCAATCTAAGGATAAACATTATTAATTGTATGTTCTACATAATTAGTCATCCTACTTTTTACTATAAATTATTACCTTATATATATAGTTCAATAGTATAGCTCTATCAAAACACATCCATCTCAATTTATTTCTTGATTTATATTATATAAGATAAAATAAAGAGAAATTCTACATGGTAAACACCAGGTTAAGGGAAACACCTGTAATAACTAATCTTGTTTTCGTTTCTACATGGTAAGCACCAGGTTAAGGGAAACTAACTGTCTTAACTATATGGGATAAAAAAACATTTGAAAGGCCGTTAAAAGGTGAAATTACCAAATTGCCCTTGTTTAATTCTCCATCATCATCTTCTTCCTTTGCTTTTCTTCTCTTTCAAAACCTTTAAAAGGTGAAGGAAGGTGAAGATCTCTCAAATGATATTATCCCTGCAATCAAAAACCTCCATTCCGCACTCATTGAAGTGGGTATCATGAAAATCCAAGTTTCTACAACTTTCTCGATTGTTCCTCTTTTAAACTCTGCTTTTCCTCCTTCTTCAGCCGAATTCAATGAACCCATCAATGATGTTATAATCAAACCATTGTTAGACTTCTTAAATGAAGCTAATTCATCGCTTTTTGTTAACGTTTACCCATATGATCTTTTCCGATTAACCAATGATCTTCCACTTGGGTATGCTCTGTTTCAGGAAGGAAACTTCAATTTGCGAGATGATCCTAACAGCGGTGTTCGATATCGAAACCTTTTCGATGTCATGATTGATGCAATTTTGTCAGTAATGATGGTTTCTGGGCATGAAAATATACTCATTATTGTGATTGAAGTAGAGGATGGCCACATTCTCCAGGAGATGAATTTGGAGAAGAAAATGTTGCTAATAAGGTGTTTGGTGAAATGTACCTGAAATGATTGATTGATCATTTGAAATCTGGGATTAGAACTCCCTTAAAGAAAGATAGTATTTCAGAAATTTAGATATTTGAATTGTTTGATAAGGAAGTTAATGGAAGTTTGTCAACTAGACATGGGGGATTCTTTACCCTAATGCTACTATGAAGTATAAGATTGATTTCAATGGAGGTTCAAGAATTGGTCAAGGAAGGTGAAGAAAGGAGTTAAAGGTTTTGAAAGAGAAGAAAAGCAAAGGAAGAAGATGATGATGGAGAATTAAACAAGGGCAATATGGTAATTTCACCTTTTAACGACCATTCAAACGTTTTTTAGCCCATATAGTTACAACAAATAGTTCCCTTAACCTGGTGCTTACCATGTAGAAACGAAAACAAGATTAGTTATTACAGACGTTTCCCTTAACCTGATGCTTACCATGTAGAATTTTCCTAAACTAAATTGACAGTTGAAGACTAGTATAATAGGAAACTATATTATAAAAATTATTTTAAATTTAAATAAATTAACATTATATAAGTAAATGTCAAATCACACACCACACAATCTCCATTCAGCCTATGATTAATTGTATGGTTGAACAATATATAAACTAACACAAACGTTTTTGAAAAAAATACTATAATTCTTAAATACGGAAACACAAATTTAGATTAGTATTTTTAAGCAAAATACATTTAATAAACAATCAAGTTCACTCATTTTGTGCTAGTTATAAGCGACTTCCTCCTATTCTATCCGTATGTGCAATTAGGTTAGGCACAAATTTAAAGAAAATGGGGAATCTCATAGGAGCACATGGAATGAATAAGTAAGAGCAAAAAAGATTATTTAAAGTCAATTGTGTAAATAGTTAGTGATGTGCTCGATTTAGAGCACATTTATATTCCCATTATGGTGTCGATTCTCGTCGTTTCTCATAGGTTTTATTTATTTTACACTCGATTTTACCTTGTTCTTGTCTCCGCGGTGTTTTGAGGATATTTCAGGTATTTTCGGAGATTTCGAGGTGAAACGGATCGAGTTCGAGGCTTAGGCATCATAATCGAAGAAGAGGCACACGTTTCGAGACATTCGCGGAGGCCTCATAAAAGATCGGCGCATATTTCGATATATTCGTGGAAGCCTCGTTAAAGTTCGACGCACATTTCGAGAGATTCGTGGAGACCTCGCTAAACTTCAGAGCTTTATATATATATATATATATATATATATATATATATATATATATATATATATATATATATATATATATATATATATATATATATATATATATATATATATATATATATATATATATATATATAATATATATATATATATATTATAATATATATATATATATTATATATATATATATATATATATATATATATATATATATATATATATATATATATATATATAATATATATATATATATATATATATATATATATATATATATATATATATATATATATATATATATACCCTCCAGTTAAATATTATGTCAACGTAGACTAATTGCGATTGCCAATGCATTTTTTTTGTAAGGCCTTAATTAGAGGAAGTAGGGATATGTAATAAAAGGAAAGAAGGAGAGAGAAAATGGAGGGAGGACCACTTGCCTTCCCATTAAAAGAAAGAAGTAGAGAGAAAAATCATATTTGTAAATTGGGGGTAAAATTGTAATTACATTGGTTATTTTTAGCTAAAAAAGGAAACAAAATAGTGAGTTGCAGATAACCCTGATCGAACAAAAATGGCAAAAGTTGCAGATAATATTTAACGGAGGTAGTATATATATATATATATATAGGGGAGGGATCCGTTGAGAAGGGGTTGAATATGAGAAGGGTAAGAAGGACTCTAGACCCTTGATTTCACTAAAATAAAAAAAATCGTGATGGCCACAGCCAAAAATATATAATTGTAAAAATAACTATGTTACACAGATAGTGATGGCCACGGTCCGGGTTGGCCCGGAACCGAATCGGTCCCGGAACCGGAACGTTCGCGACAGGTTCCGAACCGGTCCCGAACCGCAAAACCGTGAACCCGACGGAATAAAGTTGTCGGAACCGTGGAACCGCCGGAAAAAACCGTTGGAACCGGACCAAAGAACCGCGGGCCGGTTCACCCGGCCCAACGGTTCCATGGAACCGAACGGTTCTTTTGGCCCAACGGTTCCTTGGAACCGGAACCGGACCCGGAACCGGGCGGTTCTTTTGGCCCATCGGTTCTTTGGAACCGGTCAAACTAGCCGTTTATTACCGTTAACTAGCCGTTGCAAATTTGCCTATAAATACACATCAAATTCAATTCTTCCAAGTCACAACTCATCTCTTCTCCTACTCTCTCTAGTTACTCTCTTTACTTAATTACTTAATTACGCAATTATTCTCTTAATTACATAATTAGTCTTCTAATTATTTCTTAAGTACATAATTATTCTTTAATTATTTCTTAATTAAATAATTATTTTTTTTAATCATTTATTAATTTCTTTATTACATTACTATTACATTATTATCATGTCTTCTTTTTTGAAAAAAGCCTCTAAAAAAGTCACTAAAGTGGCAAAATCTTTGGGAGGTTCTTCTAGCTCCAAAAGAAAGGTCACTTCAACTCCGTCGATATCAACAACACCTTCGGTTAGTAATTATGAACCGAATTATCCAGAAGGGTACGAGCCATACGACCAAGAATTACATGATTATGCGGAACATGTGGAAAGAGAAATACAAATTGAAGATGAAGAAGAAACACAACAAGAAGAAACACAACAAGAAGAAGAAGAAGAAGAACAACCAACGACCCCTATCAGGATACTTAGATCTCGACAATCATCAACAAGATAAGTTGAAGAAGCACAACAACAACAAAGACAAGCTCGTGGTAAACGAGTCAATTTCCAAAGTATCGGTTAGTTTTGTAATTTTATTCTTCAAATTGATTGAATTTTAAATTATTATTTATTTATATATTGTGGCATTTTAATAATGTTTTTATATTTATATTTAGATGAAAATGTAGCAGTAAGACAACCTTTTCCGGCAATGCCACCTCCTAGTGGTAGAGTTGTTTCACATGTGTGGTCGTATTTTACAAAAGAACCAACCGACAACCCGGATGTTTTCTTATGCACTTGTCAAATTTGTGAAAGTCAAGGAGTAAAGCCCTTAGTTTCTTACAATTTTACAAAAGGTAAATACCTTTTAAGTTTTTATACATGATATTTATATTTTGTAAATCAAAAATGTTAGAATGTATTAAAAATTCATTTATTGTGTTTTGTGAATACGTGTTAGGTGGTGGTACGGGATCTTTCAACAAACATTTGGCAAAAAAACATGGAATCACAAAAGAAACTCATGCAGCAAGCGGCAACGGGACCACAAGTGGAAGCGGACAACAATGGGCAACGAACTTCCCCGGCGGACCCGAAGGTGTGCCTTTTAAATATAATCGTAATGAAATGATTGATGAATTTTCCAAAAATGTAATTGGTGATGAATTACCTTTTAACCACGGTGAAAGTAAGAGATACGAATACTTCAATAGAAATTCTTTACAACCACAATATAGAGCAATCCCTAGGAATACTCTTAAACGACGAACCGTTAAATTATATGAATCAAAACGCTATGAATTAGCACAAATGTTTAAATCTTTTAATGGTAGAGTTAACATAACAACCGATATTTGGTCAGCTCCCTTACATTTAGAGCCTTATATGTGTGTAACAGCACATTGGATAGACCGTAATTGGTGTATTCAAAAAAGAATAATTGCGTTTGAGTTAATGCTTGAAAAACATACGGGTGAAAACATAAAATATAGACTAATGGAAATATGTAAAGAATGAAACTTATTAGATAAGATATTTAGTTGTTCTACCGATAATGCATCCGCAAATATCAAATGCATCGAACTTTTATATAACAAACCCGCTTTTACTTGTATCCTAGGAGGTAGTTTGTTACATATACGTTGTTGTGCTCATATTGTGAATTTGTCTTGTCAAGCCGGTATTAAAAACCTAAGTGATTTATTAGGTCCCATTAGAGACATAGTGAAGTGGCTTAGATTAGGACAAGTAAAAAGAAGATATAAACAATTATGTGCCCATTATCAACTTAAAAAAGTATATTGGTCTTTAGACACTCCTACACGTTGGGGTTCGACCCATGATTTATTAAAGAAGGCTATTGCTTATCGTCCGGTTATAACACAATTGTATAGTGAGTTTATGGATAGCCGTATAAGTGATGAAACTTGGGAACTAGCTATAGGTGTACAGAAATTATTAGAAGCGTATGTCCACGCAACTAAGATTTTTTCATATGTTCACGAACCAAACATTCACTTAGTGATAAGTGAATGTGTTACTATTTTTTATCATCTTCTTACATATTCTCATGATGATACTAACGTTTATTTAAAGTCGATTCTTGCAGATATGATGGAAAAGTGGAAGGCATATTTTACTGATTTCCCTTATATTTACGGATTTACGACAATTTTAGATCCGTGTTTTAAGACGGAAGCCCTAAGTAAAATTATAGGATTTTACTACCAAGCATTAGATCGTCCGCCTACTGATGTACATAATTATGTAGGAAATTGTAAAAAGCTTTTAGCGGACCTTTATGATCATTATTCTAGTATATATAACCCGAGTCGCAATACATCTAGGCGTGCTAGCGTCTCGGCACGTCCCGATTATTATAATCCCATAATAGCTAACATAATAAGTCGAGATGATAGTTTTGTAGGATCATCTTCTTCCTCCCCCTCCACTTCATATTTAGAATTAGATAATTATCTTAAACATCACTTTGAAATCGACCAAAGTAATTATGATATTTTAGAATGGTGGAAAGAAAAATCAATAAAATACCCCATATTATCGAGAATTGCAACGGATATCCTTGCAATTTCTGCTTCTATTATTGCGTTGGAATCTGCTTTTAGTGCAGGTAAAAGAGTTTTGGACGAAAAGAGATCTCGTCTTGCTCCACATAGTATTCAAATATGTGTTTGCAAAAAAGATTGGGATCAAGCGGAGGTCCGAATGCAAGGACTCAAGAACGATGATGATCAAGACGAAGATGATCCATGGATGATGATGGATACGTCTGCATCATCGTCGGGAGGAGAGTCGGCGGAAGCATCCAACCAACCAAATGATGACGATGACGAATAGGATCACAAATACGGAATATCGGACCACGACATTCAACAATTAAATATAAAAGGTACGACAAAGAACTACGTGGGCTTTGATTCCTTCGGGATACGTAGGCAACTTAGTATTTCTTCGGGATACTAGGTTCAAGTCCATTCTCTCCCCCTTTTTTTATTAATCATCTTTATCGTTGATTCGTTTCTTATTAATTTAGTTTTTTTGCTTTTTTTTAGTAAATATTTTAATAACGATGACAAGCATTGAATTTCGATAATAATCAATTAATCGACGAAGGTACGTCCGCATTATTATAGTATTTTTATATTAAAATTAAAGGAAAAATAAGAATGGAACCGATGGTCCGACCCACCCGACCCGGGTATTGGAACCGCCGGAACCGCCTCATAAACCGCCAAGGAACCGTTTGGAACGTCGGAGGGCAGGAAATGTTGGTCGGTTCGGATGGACCGGAGCGGTTGAGCACGGACAGGCCAACCGGACCGTAGCCATCACTACACACAGAAGGGTAACTATGAAATTATTTTTAAAATGTTCTTAATTTATAACATAGTATCCTTTTTGGTATATATAGTAACCAAAAAAAATCAAACGGAAATCCTTCTCACCCTTCTCATTTTAAAATCCTTCTTATTTGATCCTAAATCTATATATATATATATATATATATATATATATATATATATATATATATATATATATATATATATATATATATATATATATATATATATATATATATATATATATATATATATATATATATATATATATAATAGGGTAGAGATCCAATAAGAAGGGGTGTGAAAATAGGAAGCATAGGAAGGAGTAGTTACCGTTGATTGATTAAGATCTAACGGTCTAAAAAAATTTGTCATAGCAGTAGATCTAGTAGCACATCATTATAAAGAAAGCATCACACATTAATTTAGAAACCATGACACATTCATGTGACACATGTTTATACAGAAAGTATCACATATTTATTAAGAAAGCATCACAATTTTTATTTTGTTTTTAAACGCGTGCAAAATGGACCATTGATCTAAGATCTAATCGATGAAATTTTTCAAATTTCTTCCTATTACATCCTAAATATATATATATATATATATATATATATATATATATATATATATATAATATATATATATATATATATTATATATATATATATATATATATATATATATATATATATATATATATATATATATATATAAAAGCAGCCCCTGCATTCACGGGTGCATAGAAATGAGTAGACTTAATAAAATCATTAGGTTAGAAAGCCTTTTATATCATGGCAAGTTAGGTAGATTTCGTAGGTCAACACAATTCGTGAAAACCAACAGCCCCTGCATTCACAGATTGTTGCACGGTGATTTCTATTCTGTTCTAGCCGAACGACACATACCTTCGGTCGAATAAAAAAAAGCTGCCGCGGGATTTTTATTGTTCTTTAGTCAATTTTCAAGGGTTGATTTGGGGCTATTTTAAAACCCTTGTTTTTCATACTATAAATACCTCAATTTATGTAAAACATACTAATGCCTATTTTGAGAGAATTCCTCTAAACTTGGGATGGTTATAGGGCGGGTCTGGAGCAGGTCCAACCAGACTCGGACTCAGACCCTTTTAATTGTTTGAGATCCAAACCCAGATCCGAACCCTAAGGGTCTAAAATTTTCAGACCCGGACCTAGGCCATTCGAATCTGATGGGTTTAGGTTCCTTAATGGGTTCTTAGTGGGTCTAAACAAAGTCTATTTGATTTGTTAAATGTGAAACATGTTTAAGTCATTATATTTTTCGTATATTTGTAAGAGAGTCCATAAAATAAGGGTAATTGGGTTAGCACTTAGCTAGTAGCATATATATTATTTATATATATATTATGATTATATGAAAAGAAATAAGTGTTGGGGGCATAATTCATACATAGAAGACAAATAAAAAAGGACAATTAAATATTTATCAGGGTCCCAGGGGCGGATCCAGGGTCCGAATATTGGATCCGGACCCGAACCCGGCAATTATTTTTAAGATCCAAATCCGACCTGGATCCGATAGGTCTCAAAAAATAAGACCCATACCCTTAAAAAAGGGGCGGGTCTGGGGCGGGTCCAACAGGGTCCTGGACCCGTGACCATCCCTACTCTTAACTTAGAACATCAATTTATACTTTCATCTTCTCCTTTTATGCCCTAATGTAGAGTTTATTGTTTCCTATTAACATTCAAGTATTGTATCTTTACATTCCCTTGTTCTTTTCTTTCAAGCTTTGTTTCTTCTTTATTGTCTTTCTTGCTTTCAATACTTTCATTTGATGTTCTTTATTGCTTTCTCTACATTTGCTTTAAGTATTTGCTTAATTTAATCTTTGTTAGTTCTTCCATATTGTCTTTAGTTCATTTATTGCTTTGTAGAGTAGTTAATAGTTTCATTCATTGTCTTGTTCTTGTTTATATTGCTAATTTACTTCTCGTTGTTTATGCTTTCAATCATGTCTTTATTTACTAGGCTTGTTTTGATAGTTTCCATTATGTGTGAGAAGTTTCTTTAGGGGTTTTATATTAGAGAAACCCTAGGTTTTGGTATTGTGTTTAATGTTTAGGAATAGGGTTGAGGTTGATGTTGGTTGTTGATTGACATTCGATTCGGATCTTATCCTGCGACTCCTAGCGAGACATAGGGCGATTATGGGTCGTTCGCATGACTATAGGTCACCAACTTCCCCTCGATATCTAGAGTGTCTCGATCGATCTTCGTTAGATCTCCCTTGACCTAACCTACCTCTATTTTCGATAGACCATCCTAGGGTGGACCTAGTCTAATCCCCGCTTTCTTTCATTGCTTTATCCTCATTCTTAGTATAGTTCACCCACCTTCCAACCTTCCATACAACCTTTCCCACACCGAGTCTTTAGTCTAGCATCCCTTAACCTTGTGGTTCGACCCTCGACTTACCATTACACTTTGTTGTAGTAGTATATAAGGTGATTATAAATATTATTTGCATAGCCTAAGTTCTTAGTGTTTACGACGCGCTAGAAAACCGGCTACTAGTTAGATTCCATGAGAGCATACGTAAAGAAAAAAAGGTTAGGGGAAGATACAGGGTGATGTCAATGAAGTCAACTAAGCGCACTTAAATTTTGTTAGAAAACAAGTATAATTAGAAATAAAATGAAATAAGAAAAGTTTGTAGAAGTAGTACTCTTTCAATACATAATTCAACATTTTTGTTTCGATTTTGAATTTTGAGAATTAGCAAAAGGCCTACAGCTAATTTTATTATTTAAAAAATCTAATATGACCTCTAAATTTTATTGCTTTATGGAGAAACTGTTAGAGACAATAAGATAGGAGTGACTTGTTGTCTGAAAAATTTAAGTGTTTTGGCCCCATTTTTACGGAATTAGATTGCGAAATTAAAATTTAAACTTGATGCGCAAACTTAGAAAGAAACCACACAATTTTTAAGTGGAAACCTTCTAGGCCTAAATAGAAGGAAAACCAAGACCCCCCGGGATTTCAATTTCTCTAATTTGTTTTTGGCACTTAGTTACGATTACATAAAACAAATAAACAAAAATAGGCCAACTTCTCTTTATCTTTCTCTTTCTCCTTCTCTTGCTTCACACAAAGCTTCTCTCTTCTCCCTTAGACTTCCCCAAGTCTAGTTACTATAATTCTCTCAAAAACCCTTTACAAAGGCCAAATACCTAAAGATCAATTAATGAGTTGCACAAGAAATATTATTAAGTTGATTGACAATTTTTAAGCAAAAAATATTTCTTGTTAATTCTCACGCATCTAAAAAAATCGGTTAAAAACAAACATCCTTTTATATAGGAGCTTCACGTAGCTATTTAAGAAAAATAACTACCCACTACATCCTCAAACCTAAAATTAAGGAAGAAGAAGTTGAACTTGATTTGCAAGAAATAAAGCAGCAGTTTTACTTTCTATATTAGGCAAGTTAGTTTTTCTTAATTAAACATATAGTTCAAGCCTATTTATGTATAGAAAAATTTGAAGAAGTTTTCTCCACCTTTTCGAAAATTATGTGTCGGTTATTTTAAAAGAAGTTATAAAATTCTTTGCCAACCAACTTATTAAATTAATGATGCAACAACTTAATCTCACCCATACATCAACTAAAAAACCAGATAAATATTTTCTACAGAATTTTCAGTTGACGTTGATTCTTCCAGACCTAAATCTTGGGAACAGGGCACTGTCTCCACTCATCAAATATCGTCAGATTATCAACTTAGTAACAGTATACCTCATGTCTACATTTGACATCCTACAGCGATCTTTCTTATCTAACTTCCTTGGATATTTTTGACATGTACAAAGTTCATAGACCAAGTCGTAGACAATATCAACGATCTTCATCAAGACCGAATATCGACATGAAGTTTACAGAGTTACCTTTGTCACAGAAATGAGAAATACTTAGTAAATTATGTTTTAAATTCTCGACCAAAAATACACTATCAATTACATGGGAACTTGACCTTCCTACTCTTCCTATGGCTCTGATTTCGCCTTTCTTATAGTCACCGAAAGTCATATTTCCTCCATCATAGGCTTCTAGTGAGAGAAATTTCGATCTATCATCTTTAGTGTGCT